>JAVIAB010000092.1:180196215-180796215 GCA_032433765.1 Megaustenia siamemsis
TTACATTCATGTCTGTGATTAGACCATTTGTCTGATAAGAGTCACGAGGTTACATTCATGTCTGTGATTAGACCGTTTATCTGATTAGAGTCACAAGTTTACACTCATGTCTGTGACAAGATCTATTATCTCATAAGAATCACAAGATTACACTCATGTCTGTGATTAGACCGTTTATCTAATTAGAGTCACAAGGTTACACTATGTATGTGCGATCGATGAGCTTGAACTTCAGAGTCCAAAAAGGCTTCATCCGCAGGCATTTGCTGAGCGTCAATAAAGAGGTCAAAGTTTAGCAATGTTACCTTCTTGTTCATTCCGGGTCATGCTGATGTTGAAGGCAACGAATGGGCAGATACATTAGCTCCATCGGCGACAGTATCAGATGGAGAGCCAATGAGTTCATGGGAAAACATCGTGGAAAATGTATCCAAAGAAAAATCATCGTAAGAGATTCACGGATTCTGTGTGTAACAGAGTAAAGATGTAGAGACAAGACATTAGAATAATTGAAGGAACAATGGTACCAAGCGCTAAAATTGTGCTGGCGTTCTCGTCTGAACCAAGAAGGCCAATATTATGATTCACGCAATCACAAGTCACAATGTAAAGTAATCATAGTTGTGCGAAGTCGTTGGTACAATGTGTTGATCAAATGATGTACGGGCTACAGGAACTAGAATTATTAGCACAGGATTGTTAAAGGAAAAAAGTTAAGTGACAAGTTGTAGATATCAAGGATACATGTGTAAACGTAGATTTTTTAGGCGGACTACTGCGCCCATACGGAAAACAGATATTATTTATATTTTGCACAGAGTATGTTTAACGTCTGACATTCTTTTTGTGGATAATACAATATTATATTTCTAGTAAATTGGAAAAGTTGTATAAAAGTCACAAGTACACACAATGCAACAATCAACCACATCAACATGAATGAACATAAATATACATACATCTGCTAAAACAAAGCAAAAACTTTTCATAAAAGTTACAAGATATCAACAACATGTATTTTGAATAACAAACTACAAATAAAAATTAGCTGTCTTTTTGCATTGGGATAAACATTAATGGAAAGATAATCAATAACCTAAGATATGCTGATGATACTGTTCTACTAGCAGAAAATCCTAAAGACCTACAACAATTGCTTAATGTGATAAACATAACAAGCAAAAAATATGGACTAGATACGAATATCAAAAAGACTAAAACTATGATCATAAACAAAGAAAATTCTCAAGACCTACAATTAAATATCACAGTTGAGGGAATACATCTGGAGACAGTCCAGAGCTACAACTACCTGGGACATGCTATAACCAATGATGGAAAATGCAAAACTGAAATAAACAAAAGAATAGGTATGGCAAAAAGTAATTTTAATGCCGTGAAAAATATACTAACAACAAAACAAATATCAGCAGGGCTGAAACTAAGAATGGCAAAATGTTACATCTTCTCAATATTCCTGTATGGTGCAGAAACATGGACATTAGACAAGAACACAGAACAGAAAATTGAAGCCTTTGAAATGTGGATTTATAGAAGAATAGGTAGAATTGGATGGAAAGAAATGAAAACAAACGTTGAAGTTTTAAAACAACTGAAAGTAAAAAGAGAAGTACTAAATACAGTTAAGACAAGACAAATGAAATTGTTGGGGGCATGTTAAAAGACACAACTGCCAACTAAAAGTAATATTGGAAGGGAAAGTACAAGACAAAGAGGCAGAGGCAGAACAAGACTAACATGGACGAGTAACATCAAAAGATGGACAAGTCAATCTATGACAGCCTGCACCATCAAAGCAAGAAAGAGAGTAGAATGGCGTTCCGTGGTAGCCAACCTTCGTTGCGGAGACGGCACTCGATGATCGACGATTTGCATTGGCCGCTTTCCGAAAGTTTTCATTACTCTTCTTAGCTGTCCATGGTATTCTCAACACGCTTCTTAGCTGTCCATGGTATTCTCAACACGCTTCTTAGCTGTCCATGGTATTCTCAACATTCTTCTTAGCTGTCCATGGTATTCTCAACATTCTTCTTAGCTGTCCATGGTATTCTCAACATTCTTCTTAGCTGTCCATGGTATTCTCAACATTCTTCTTAGCTGTCCATGGTATTCTCAACATTCTTCTTAGCTGTCCATGGTATTCTCAACATTCTTCTTAGCTGTTCATGGTATTCTCAACATTCTTCTTAGCTGTCCATGGTATTCTCAACACTCTTCTTAGCTGTCCATGGTATTCTCAACATTCTTCTTAGCTGTCCATGGTATTCTCAACACTCTTCTTAGCTGTCCATGGCATTCTCAACATTCTTCTTAGCTGTCCATGGTATTCTCAACACTCTTCTTAGCTGTCCATGGTATTCTCAACATTCTTCTTATCTGTCCATTGTATTCTCAACATTCTTCTTAGCTGCCCATGGTATTCTCAACATTCTTCTGTAAAACCACATTTCTACAGCCTCCAGTGATTTTCTTGTTGTCCAATTGTCCATGATTCACATTCACATGTTGAGACTGACTCTACATAACATTTAAGAATTATTTTTTTTGTTTCAATTTGTCAAAATGGATTGCACAGTATCTTCATATTTTGGAAAGCTGCTTTGGCCTGAGCCATTCTTCACCTCACCCCTGTTGTACATCTACATCTGAGATTACCATTATTCCCACATATTTATATTCATTTACCTGTTTTAATATTGTTCCACTTGTCATTATTGTGCACTGGGGGGGGGGGGGTATTATTCTTTCTTGCTACAATTTCTTGTCTTTTTCCTATTAAGGTTGAGTCCTTTATTTTTGCTTTCTTTCACTATAATGTTCAACATTTCTTGTAACTCATTTTCACTAGCAATTATCAACATACATCATCAACATACATCGGGATATTTATATGACCTCAAATTGTTATTCCAGACATGCCTCTTATCGATCTTAAAATAATCTCACTATACATAGTAAACAAATCTGGCGACAGCAAACAACCTTTCCTAAGATCTTGTTTTAATGGTTGAAACATTACCAGTTGATTTCCAATTCTTATGGCCGCTGTTTATTGCCAGTATATGTTCTTTATTATTGTTAGATCTTTGCTGTCAAGATTTATACCTTCTAAAATTGTGATTATTTCTTGGTGCTTTACTTTGTAAAATGCTTTCGTATAATTTATGAAACAAAGGTATGGATCTGTTTTCACATCTATAGCGTTTTCTACTAAAGATCTTATGAAATATATGGCATTGTTCGTACCTTTACCTCTAACAAAAACACTGTTCATCACTAATTTCTGGACTGATTTTGTTTAGCACTCTTCGCATGATGATTCTTAGTAATATCTTAGTCATGTGACTCATAAGGCTTATTGTGCGATGATATCATATCATCCTATTCAATCGTATAGGATTTTTGGTACGGCTATGAATATTGATTTGAGCAGGTCGTCTGGTATATATCCGCGGTTGTAGATATCATTCAATATTTTTGTTATTATTTCTATTCCAAAATCACACATGGCTTCAATCTCTTCTTTAGTTATATTATCTGGACCAGGGGCTTTTCCTGTTTTCATTTTGTGAACATCTTTTTTTTTTTTTTTCGCGTTTCAATCTCTTTGCACCTCTGTTTTAGCCATGTTTCTTTTGCATCATTATATTTTATTCCAAATTCTTTATTTTATCTCTTATACTCATCATTATTTTCATTATTTTTCTTCATGTATCATTTGCTGTAGAATGTCATCTGCCATCCATTTCTTTTTTGAATTTGTTCTCATTGGCGGTATAAAGTCTTTAGATGTTTATTGTATTGATTCTTTTAGCATTTCCCACTGTTCATCAATGTTTTGTTTCTTCTCTATTGCATTCTACCGGTTGTGGATTGTGATGTTATATTTGTCTTGAAACCTCTTTTCTAATTTTAGCAAATCTAAATTTAACTTGATATTAACTGAGACTCGTTTTGCTGTCAGCAAATTTTACTCTAATTATAATGTTATCATTCATGTGATACATCTTTCCAGCGGTTGTCCATCGATGAAATTTCCCTCAATGGTTTTTCTGCGATGTTTTCTTTTTCTGGCTCTGCAGCCGATAGTTGTGGCAGATATCATTAATAAGCTCAGAGGGATGTGAAGAATGAAGGGTTTTGACAGAGGTGAAACTACGTCACTATGACGTCACTATCAAGACTGAATGGAGTGGTGAAGTTCGACATTGCCAGAACAAAACAAGAATCCGGACGAATGGAAAGAGTTGTCAACCATCACCGAACTGGCACAGTTAGTCCTTGATTGCTCGTGAACATTTTGTGCAGAAGATCTGAGCATCTACGGGATGTACAGGAATGCAGAGATAATCAACCTGCCATAACATCTTCTTTCTTTACTCATCTGCCTTTCAGCGTCAAGGGGAGATATAATTTGCGGTCTTTTGATCTTCTGTTCGCCTCTGCTGCTGCTATGTTTCGTTGTGTTTCTAATATTACAGCCGTCCATCTTTTTTGCGGTCGACCATTGGGTCTGGTATTCTCACAACGTTTATGGAAGGCTCGTTGTGTTGTGTTTTGATCTTCCTGCCGTGTCACGTGGCAAAACCATTTTATCTGTTGTTTCTTTATATATTCTATGAAGGGGGCTATTCCTAGCTTTTTTCTCAGTTCTTCATTTCTGATCGTATCTCTCAGACTGTTTCCTGTCATTCTTCTAACTCATTTCATCTCAGTGAAGGTTATTTTTTCTTATTGTTCTTGCATCTATGGTCCAGGTCTGGCATTGGTAGCCCAACGTTGGGATGAAGATTGTATTGTATAGTGCTCGTTTTGCCTCTAAAGTTATTTCCTTGTTGGTCAATAGTATACCATAACATGAGATAACATAAAATAACGTAATGGAGGAAACTAAGGTTGACTCTATTATCTAACCTTTGGAGTTTGCGCTGACTGAGGTGAATGTAAGTAAAGAATCATGACTTAGTTTACCCACAATGTGGCAGTTGGGCATCGGAGGCTGATCCCTGTCTTGTAGAAGAATAAACACTTAACTTCAGCAAATACAAACATGGTTGAGGTGAAGACTAGCTCTTCCCAAGGGGATCATACGCCTACATCGTTTACCTCATCCGGTCGTTTGAGAGGGATGCTGATATTGATGGTGGAGTGCTAGATGGAACTAGCAATGACTTTCCTAATATAACGAGTTCTACACAAGATTGTAACCTTGTACACCTTTGAGGATCTGCTATACATATGTTCAATGTCAGCAAAACTCACAAGTAACGTGAATATTTGAGACAAAATAGTTAGCATTTTCATATATTTTAGTCTGCATTTTCGGTGTTGATCTGCAAGGCCATGCAATATACATGGTAGACAGACAGGAAGGCAGGCAGGCAGACAGACTGACAGATATATATATATATATATATATATATATATATAGATAGACATGTGGCTGTTCACCACGCGTTGACTGCACTTGGGCATGTGTTTTTTTTATTCTTTAGACACCTCCCCCCCCACTCATCCCACCCAGAAATTCCGTCCACGCAATTCTCTTGAAATGTTCCACAACAGAATCTCCCCCCCCCCCTCCATCAAAACAGATCTGCAACAGAACCCACATCCCCTCGCCTATTTACATGATGTTCCGAAATGAAACATTTCCCACCCTCTCCGCCACTGAAATCCCCCCCCCCCCCCAATAAATCCCTGAAAATAAGAGGAATGCTCTAAATGGAGCTTTTTTGTATAACGTCCATGCTCTTGGTTTATGATTTAACCCTATGTGTACCTATCATGACTCCATACTCTCCAAGTCCAGTAGCACTATCTTTATCGTGCACAGTTTCACTCCGGTAACAATATTATAGAATGACGTCATTGTGTATTTCTTTTCAGAAGGATGAATGTACAAATATAAACTATATAACATATTAAATATCATGAGGGATCGCCAGTAGTGCTGCAGAAAACTTAGAATAACATAAAATGGTAATTAATACGCAGCTATACTTGTAAAGAGACAAGACAAACTACGACGTTGCGGTAAATGCCTTCATCAGGCTCAAAACAACAAATATTAATATAAAAACAAAAAGAAAAGGCAAGTATTCTCAAGAGGGCGACGTGATGCGATAGACTCGTGGGAGTAAGAAACGTTGTAGCTTGTCTCGTCTCTCGAAAGTTTTAACTGCCTAATACCGTGTCATGTTTATTTTACATATCTCTCTTCAGTCTAAAGTTCCATCTGTAGAGACCCTCAAGAAATAGAAAGAATGTTTGGTATTAACGTGACCCTCAAAAGGCAGGAGCAGATAGAACAGGGTTCCCATTTCCCCAGAAATCATCAACACAAAACATTTCCCCTGCATACTACAACCAGATCAGCAAAAATAAACAACTAAATGCCACGTCAGGTTCATAAAAATATAGTCTGTCTAACACACTATACATATCCGTTGCTTCGTTTTACTATAATTACAACAAAATTCACCTTCCTTGTCAACGGTTTTACTCAATTATCACACATTTTATATCCCTTGTCTAAGATATTTTCTCACTTACCACAATATTCATATCCATTGTCAAAGATTTTACTAAATTCTTCTTCTACCTTTTAGCTCCCAGTGGAGCATAGGTCTTCAACAAACACTTTCCAAGTCGTTCTGTTTTTTGCAATTCTTTTAAGATCATTCCATGTCTTCCCCATCATCTTCATCTCTGCTTCAATCTGTCTTCTCCAAGAATTCCTTGGTCTTCCTCTTTGTCTTTTCCCCTGGGGATTCCAAAAAAGGGCCTGTTGTGTAATACTCTCAGTTGGTTTCCGTAGTGTGTGTCCTATCCATCGCCATCGTCTTCGCTGTATTTCTTTATCCACTGGTATTTGACCGGTACATTTCCATAATTCCACGTTTGTGACTTTGTCCTGCCATTTCCATCCCTTTATTCTGCGCAAGCATCCATTAATGAAAGTCTGTACCTTCGTGATTGTCAATTTTGTTATTCTCCATGTTTCACAGCCATATAATAGAACCGACTTAACAATGGAGTTGAAAATTTGTATTTTTGTATTTAGCCTAATTTCTTTGGATTTCCATATGTTTCCCAGTGCAATGAAAGCTCCTCTTGCTTTTGATATCCTTATTTTGGTATCGTTTTCTGTTCCTCCCTCTTTATCTATATTACTGCCCAGATATATATAAGATTGTACGTCTAGTAGAGGTATTTCTCCTAGTTTTATTTGGTTATTGCCAACTGCATTAATTCTCATAATGTTGGTCTTATCTCTATTAATCTTTAGTCCTAGCTGTTGTGATCTCTCATCTAATATACTCATTTTATCTTGCATCTGTTGGTGGCTGTGTGATAGGAGAGCTATGTCATCAGCAAAGTCTAAATCATCAAGTTGTTTGGTCAGTGACCACTGGATCCCATTTCTGTTGTTTTGAGTTATTTTCATAATCCAATCTATGGCCAGTAGAAAGAGAAATGGAGACAGAAGGCATCCTTGCCTTACTCCTGTTCTTATTTCAAATGCTTCTGTAAGCTGTCCTTCATGCACCACACTACATTTTGTTCCTTCATACATTGTTTTTATCAGGTTAATAAACTTTATGGGGATTCCATAATGACTCAGCAACTTCCAAAGCATTCTTCTGTCTAAACTATCAAATGCCTTTTCGTAATCTATGAATCCAATATAAAGTGGGGATTTTAGTTCTAAACTTTGTTCAACTATTATACGTAGAGTAGTTATTTGATCAGCACATGATCTGTTCTTCCTAAAACCTGCTTGTTCATCTCTCAAGTGCTTCTCTATAGCCTCTTTTAGTCTCTCCAGAATGATTCTGCCTAATATTTTTCCTGGCACTGATAGTAGCATAATTCCCCTATAATTTGTGCACTCCTGTAAACTTCCTTTCTTTGGTAGTTTGATCATATAACCTTCTCTCCAGTCTTTAGGTATTTCTTCCCTCTCCCAAATTTTATCCAATAGATTATGTAACATCTTGGTAGAGGTGATAATATCTGCTTTGATGGCTTCCGAAGGAATTTCATCTGGTCCTGTGGCTTTACCATCTTTTAACAGTTTGATGGCTTTCATTATTTCTTCTTTGCTTGGTTTTCCGCAGTTAACGTGTAATTCTTCTTCTGCTGGTAGTATATCTGGAGGATTATTTGAGCCAGGTCTGTTCAAAAGTTCTTCAAAGTGCTCCTTCCATCTCTCCATTTGTTCCTTTATATTACTAAGCAGATTTCCTTTCTTATCTTTGATAAAGGCGTTGATCTGTTTGTATTTTCCACCTAATTTCTTTGTGCTGTTGTACAGTTCTTTCATATTCCCTTTATTTGCTGCTTCTTCTGCCTCTTTAGCTAATTCATCTATATATTTCCTCTTATCCCTTTTAATGCATCTTCTCACTTCTTTATTCACCTCTGTGTAAGCTTCCTGTGTCTTGGCTTTATTACTTCTTGTTTTGCTTTTATTTATGTCTGCTTTCTTGTTCTTTCTTTCTTTAATTTTATCCAGGGTCTCTGCTGTCATCCATGCCTTATTCTGGCGTTCTCTTTTCCCCAGTGTTTCTTCGCATGTCTCTTTCCATATATTTTTTACCTGTTTCCAATGATCTTCTATATTTATAGTATTTTCTAGTTGTTGGAGGACTTGGTATTTGTTTGATATTGTGACTGCGAATTTATCTTTAATTCCTTGTTCTTTAAGAAACCCTACATTGAAATACGTTCTGCCCTTATTCGTTGTAGTATACCTTTTTAATTTAATTTTAAGTTTGGCTAACAGAAGATGATGATCAGAAGCTATATCTGCCCCTCTATATACTTTTACATCCTGTAAGGATGACTTAAACTTATTATTAATACATATGTGATCAATTTGATTTTCCGTTCTATGATCTGGTGACACCCATGTAGCTTTGTGTATTCTTTTATGTTGGAATATTGTTCCTCCTAGGCTCATTTGATTAAGGGCGCAGAAATTCACAAATATCTCTCCATTCTCGTTTATATCTCCAAGTCCATGTTTTCCCATAATCTCTTCAAAGCCTCTGTTGTCTGATCCTATCTTAGCATTTAGGTCTCCCATCAAGATTATAATATCCTTGGCTCGTCTTGCATCCATCTGGCATTGTAGCTGTTTATACAAATCATCTTTAACTGAGTCATCTTTATCGTTGGTTGGTGCATAGCATTGTATAATGTGTAATTTTATTTTGTTTTTGGTTGTTCTAAATGTTGCTCTCACCAGTCTTGGTCCCACTGCCTCCCATTCTATTAGTGTCTTCTGTGCATTCTTTGATAGCATTATAGCTACCCCTTCACTATGTTGTGCTCCTGGTTCCTGGTGTCCTGATGATAAAATCATCTCCCCTGTATTCAATTTTATTCTCTCCGCTCCCAGCCATCTTGTTTCACACATTCCCAGAATATCTATCTTGTAGTTGTTCATTTCTGCTGCCACTTGTGCCGCTTTTCCCTGTTCGTTAAGGGTACGAACATTCCAGGTGCCAATTCTGGATGATTTCCTGGTAGACAAAGGGTGAGTCGGCAACCCGGACTCCTTATGGCTTTCTCCGGATTGCGTCATACATCTCTTAGACAGAGAGCCCTTCTCTTTCCTGGTTGACGGATTTACTTTATCTTTCTTTGACTTGTTCATGTTTGTGAAGTTTTTTCGGCTTATTTTTTTACAGTATGGGATAGCCAGTCCCATGCCTAACCCTCCTTTCTCGCCTCTTACGAACATGCCTGGTAGGGTACAGCGCCGCTATTCTTTACTTCCCTTTCGGGCCCCGGCAGCGCACGGGCGATTTTACGAAATTATCATAAAATTAATATTCATTGTGGAAGGTTTTGCTCAATTATCACACTACTCATGTCCATTGTCTCAAGTTTTATACTAATTATCGTACTACTCATGTCCATTGTCTCAAGTTTTATAGTAAATATCACACTGCTCATGTCCATTGTCTCAAGTTTTATACTAATTATCACACTATTTATGCCCACTGACTCAGGTTTTACAACGCCCGAATACATCAAGTCAAAGAACGACAGAATACACCAAATATGAATGAACAACTGAAACACCCAAACAAGATATACCACACCATTAATCAGTTTGCAACAGATTATCAACGTTTACGGACTGCTTTAGGTAAGTGGATGTTATTGATGGCTGGTTGACGACAAGGAAGTTGAAGAAACAGGGAATTATACACGCAAAGAGAACAAGAGAAAGAGAGAGAGAGAGAGAGAGAGAGAGAGAGAGAGATAGGGAGAGAGCGAATGTGGGATTGTAAAATATAACCTCGCTGCAGAAGATTAAAGAGGCCAATTTACCTATTTTCAAAATTGTTTGATATTTATAATAAATCATGAATAAAGGTAAATGTAAATACATGTTGTTGAATATGTTGATATCTACTGATACACATTAATAACGCACCAATTTACAGATCCAGGAACGAGTGTCAAATGTAAATATAAATGTGGGAATAGATTTTACCAGTGTTTGTCATGAGGTTACAAGTAAAGATGATAGATCTGGGTCACGTTATCTTGATCGCTGCAGAAAGTGCATTCGGGATCTGATTAATTTCGGTTCTCCATTGCACTTTTCTGCATTACAGTGAAAATGATGATCTATTTATTACATCTGCTCCGCTAAAGCGAATTCGTACACCGGCAGCAGTCCCTTTTTGACAAATCAAATGTTGTGAATGAGACCTTCCACCGTCTGGACTTGATCTGCGCTTTACGTCACATTGGTGCTGTTCATGACTGTTGTTGGAATTCCTTGACGCAAGTTATTGCCATGTTACTCATTAATGTAAACTACTTCGTCAGCCACAGTTTTATCTCTTTAGGGAATTTGCACCTTGTTTAGTTTGTTGTAGGCTGCTTTCACTAGAGTAATCAGGAATCTAAAGGGAGTGAAATTGTGTGTACGACATTGTTATGTTTTACGTCATCGTAATGGCTCATCGTACATCCTTAGACCGAACGTACGCTAATCTTACGGTCTATTGTTTAATGTGCGACGGGGATAATCTGACGACTAACTGTGTGACTATATGTTCGGAATTGGAGTCAACAACAATGGCCAAACATCATAAAGCGCTATACATTTTTAAAATACGACGATCATCATTTTCAAGAAGACGTAAATTTCCGGTATATGGTGGATAGGCGGCGGGAACAATTGAAGGCTATGCATGAAAAGTGTTCTTTGTTGCAGTTTCCTCATATTCCAAGTCCGGCTTGTTGCAGGAGCTACTGGGTTAAGTGGTCTGTGCACACCGTGAGCTGTGTGTCTCATCCGTTTTGATCATGTTTGATATTCCAATTGTTTACGAAGAATATTGATATCGTATGACAGGGAACAGTTGGCAATGTTCACTTTCTGCGCGGTTTTACCTTATACCTTTTGGCGTGTGCTGAGACTGCTACGATGGGGATTACAGTTACCTTTATTTGTTTGAGAGATGAGATATTAATTCGTATGATTCCACTGGCACGGGCAGTTGAGCAATTATGGATTTTAATTCGTTTGCAGTGATACCGGGCCTTCCATAACCAAATAACTAAATTATTATGAGGTAAGGAGCTAATGACTGTTGAAACGGAAAGTGTTCGATTCAACCAACGGATGTTTGTACAGACTACATGGAAACAATGAAAAGTTACACCTGCAGCACGATTCCCAATAGCTATGACCCTGATCATGTACACACGGTGTGGCTGCATAATTGGTACAAAAAGACCATTGTGATAAAACACCCAGTACATGTGGTTGAAATGCCACGACTTTCTGAAAAAGACCGTTTTCGAGCCATTGGTATGTTCGAGACCGAAATGAGTTCGTGGACCATTGCCAGGAGCATTATTTGCCAGAACAGTACTATTGTACGTCTGAATGAACGTTACAGAACCACTGGCAGTACTCGTGAAAGACTATGGAGTGGTCCACCACGAGTAACCACCTTGCGCACGATGGTCATACTGTGCAAAGTCACCTAAGGAATCGATCTCTCCCGGCAAGTTAAATAACAAGAACAATAGTGGGTTGATGTGGACAAGTCAAACAACAAGAACAATAGTGGGTTGATGTGGACAAGTCAAACAACAAGAACAATAGTGGGTAGATGTGGACAAGTCAAACAGCAAAACAATAGTGGGTAGATGTGGGCAAGTCAAACAACAAGAACAGTAGTGGGTAGATGTGGGCAAGTCAAACAACAAGAACAATAGTTGGTAGATGTGGGCAAGTCAAACAACAAGAGCAGTAGTGGGTAGATGTGGACAATTCAAACAACAAGAACAATAGTGGGTAGATGTGGGCAAGTCAAACAACAAGAACAATAGTGGGTAGATGTGGGCAAGTCAAACAACAAGAACAATAGTGGGTAGATGTGGACAAGTCAAACAACAAGAACAATAGTGGGTAGATGTGGGCAAGTCAAACAACAAGAACAATAGTTGGTAGATGTGGGCAAGTCAAACAACAAGAGCAGTAGTGGGTAGATGTGGACAATTCAAACAACAAGAACAATAGTTTGTAGATGTGGACAATTCAAACAACAAGAACAATAGTTGGTAGATGTGGACAAGTCAAACAACAAGAACAATAGTGGGTAGATGTGGACAAGTCAAACAACAAGAACAATAGTTTGTAGATGTGGACAATTCAAACAACAAGAGCAGTAGTGGGTAGATGTGGACAATTCAAACAACAAGAACAATAGTTTGTAGATGTGGACAAGTCAAACAACAAGAACAATAGTGGGTTGATGTGGGCAAAACAAAGTACAAGAACAATAGTTGGTAGATGTGGGCACGTCAAACAACAAAAACAATAGTTGGTAGATGTAGACAAGTCAAACAACAAAAACAATAGTTGGTAGATGTGGACAAGTCAAACAACAAAAACAATAGTTTGTAGATGTGGACAAGTCAAACAACAAAAACAATAGTTGGTAGATGTGGACAAGTCAAACAACAAGAACAATAGTTGGTAGATGTGGACAAGTCAAACAACAAAAACAATAGTTGGTAGATGTGGACAAGTCAAACAACAAAAACAATAGTTGCTAGATGTGGACAAGTCAAACAACAAAAACAATTGTTGGTAGATGTGGACAAGTCAAACAACAAGAACTATAGTGTGTAGATGTGGACAAGTCAAACAACAAGAACAATAGTTTGTAGATGTGGACAAGTCAAACAACAAGAACAATAGTTGGTAGTTGTGGGCAAGTCAAACAACAAGAACAATAGTGGGTTGATGTGGGCAAGTTAAACAACAAGAACAATAGTTGGTAGATGTGGGCAAGTTAAACAACAAGAACAATAGTTGGTAGATGTGGGCAAATTAAACAACAAGAACAATAGTTGGTAGATGTGGACAATTCAAACAACAAGAACAATAGTTGTTAGATGTGGGCAAGTTAAACAACAAGAACAATAGTTGGTAGATGTGGACAAGTCAAACAACAAGAACAATAGTTGGTAGATGTGGGCAAGTCAAACAACAAGAACAATAGTGGGTAGATTTTGGCAAGTCAAACAACAAGAACAATAGTGGGTAGATGTGGACAAGTCAAACAGAAAGAACAATAGTGGGTAGATGTGGACAAGTCAAACAACAAGAACAATAGTGGACAGATGTGGGCAAGTCAAACAACAAAAACAATAGTGGGTAGATGTGGACAAGTCAAACAACAAGAACATTAGTGGACAGATGTGGGCAAGTCAAACAACAAGAACGATAGTGGGTAGACGTTCACAAGTTAAACAGCGAGAACAATAGTGGGTAGATGTGGACAAGTCAAACAGTAAGATCAATAGTGGACAGATGTGGGCAAGTCAAACAACAAGAACAATAGTGGTTAGACGTTCACAAGTTAAACAGCGAGAACAATAGTGGGTAGATGTGGACAAGTCAAACAGTAAGATCAATAGTGGACAGATGTGGGCAAGTCAAACAACAAGAACAATAGTGGGTAGACGTTCACAAGTTAAACAGCAAGAACAATTGTGGGTAGATGTGTACAAGTCAAACAGTAAGATCAATAGTTGGTTGACGCAGGCAAGTCTGTCGAATGACCTTACGACGACTCAAAGATAGAGGCCTTACTGGAAGACGATCTTATGTTGGTCCAAATTTGACTTACAGGCATCGTCAGCGTAGTCTACAATAGGTCGAGCAACATATCAGATGGACTGTACTGCAGTGGAATGTTGTCCTATTCAAGACGAGAGCAGATTCAACAAATCCTTTGTTGATGGACGTGTGTTTATTTGACAACGTTGAGGAGACCTCTTTGCAGATTGATGTGTTCGCCTGTACAATCGATTTGGAGGTGGCAAAATCCACATTTGTGGAGGATTCAGTTTTCACCATCGCTTACCTCTTCACGTCCTCCGTGGAAATGTTCATGCTGTGACATATCGAGATGAGGTTATTGATGCAATAGTTGCGTCTGTGTTTCAAATTATCCAGACTTGCAGCTTCTCCAGGAGGATAGCGCACATGCGCACACTGTACACATAACACAATAATAAATGTTCCCCCGTCACGCCAAGTGGCGTATATGGAATATGGTGTTAGTGGCTAAATATTTTACCGACCTTCAGCAAATGATTTTTGGGGTAATGTAGTCGGTATTACGCCAGTGCCGCTTTACTTTCACAAAAAAATCCGGTGTCCTTTAAAGGTCTTGGGGAACCAGGAAGCAATCGGTTGGGATTGAACCCTCCACCTCTGTAGAAGAGGGAGGAGTGGAGAGAGAACAAGATCAAGGAGAAAAAGGAAAATAACATTAAGACGAAGTCAAGAGAAAACAAATAGAGACTATGGGTCGAAATTCATGTGCAAAACGTGAAAGCCATGTCCAAAAGTGAGTGGGCAGACAGACGCGTAGGAAGTCAATTTTGATTGGCTGATAAGACTGAGATTTAAGAAGTAAACACAAAAGATCGAGAACCACTTTGGTACCGACACTTGGAGAAATGTAGTCGGCAGGAGCACATACGCTCGTAGTAGACGGGCGACCATGTTGGTCGGCCCATAGAGAGGCTAACCTTAGCCTAGTAGAATTAGAAGCGCTGTAGATTAGAAAGTGAGTTAGAATAGTAGTAAGCACTTTTATTCCGCCACTTGGAGAGATTGCGATGGCAGGTAGTGACGATCTAGAATAATGACACCAAGCATGCATAATAGAATTTTAGCCAGAAAGGGAACACGCGATAGTTAGATGATGCAGAGACTAGGGAAGAACAGTTAGGCGGACAGATTAGTAAGTAGCACTATTAAGAGACAGTTAGTAGCGGTTGCCAGGAGACAGCCGGGCCGGTAGAAGTTAGATAGTATAGGACGGGCCGTTTAATGGAGAACGGTCCATGTGTAGTTTAGATGCGAGTATGAATGCGTTTAGAGCCCAGAGACGAGTGTTAGGGCGATAGACTGAAAAAAATTGTAAGAGTGCGCGTTAAGTGTGTGACCTGCCATATCCATTGTGTAACGAGAGTCCAATGTGACAGTATTAAAAGTCGGAACAAATTCTTATAACCAATGTGTTGTTATGTGTTACACAGTTATATTTATCTGGCCTAGCGTCAACCCTCAGGGACAAATGATAACTGCAGCAAAGTTGTCGCGGAAACACAACGTGAAACAGTCATCTTAACAACAAACCAGAAGTACTATGGTGACAAGACAAGGTCAGGGCCGAGACGACCCCCAGTAGAGACGAGGACGTGTTATCTCGAGAAAAGCAAGAACAGCGCATTCCAGCTGAGTTCAATCAACTCGAGAACTGACAAGTGCCGGGGGAGGCCGTCTGTAAAGTAACGATTACGCGATATCGCAAGTATAGCGCAATAACAATAATAGCGCTCAGCACAAACAAAATAACAATCAAGAAACGTTGTCACGGGTAAACCTCTTGTCCTTTGTAGTCCAGTTCACTAACCACTGAGCTATCGCGGCTCCCCACTGCACACATTACGCAGCAATATTTACAGCAGTATAACACTGTGACGATTGATTGGTCTGCCGTATCATCAGACATGGCGCCGGAGAACATCTGTGGGACGAGCTTGGACGCTGAGTCTACAGACAAGGGCGCTGACCTTCTGCCAAGCCATTCTCTTAAACTGTCTGGTATCTTTTCTCTTTGCTTTCCTCTATCTCTTCGACACGCCACTTACCCAGTTGTTACAATATATTCCAGCTGTTCTCTTGCCATTGCATGGCTAAAAAATGATGATTGTTTCTTTTCATATTGGACATTAGCTCTTTTTGTTTTGACCTCTTTCAGAACGTTTTTATCAATCTTCTTAGCTGTCCATGGTATTCTCAACATTCTTCTGTAAAACCATATTTATAAAGCCTTCAGCGATTTTCTTGTCTGTTGTCCTATTGTCCATGACTCACATCCATATGTTCTGACTGGCTCTACATAACATTTAAGAATTGTTTTTTTTTCTATTGTGAAAAATGGGTTGATTGCAAAGTATCCTCCTGATTGTTTGGAAAGCTACTTTTGCCTGAGCCAATCTGCATCTCACCTCTGTTGTACATCTACCGTCTGAGGTTAACATTGTTCCCAGATATTTAAAATTATTTACATGTTTTAATACTGTTTCACTTGTTTTTATTGTGCATTGCGGTGTTGTCTTTTTCTTGTAGAAGGATAGGGCCAATGAACAATAATTCTAGATACAATTTTCCCAACTCAGGCCACTCTAACCTAATGAACAACCAAAGAAGAGTTGAACTCTCAGTTAAGTTTGTAATACGGTACAAATGAGCGACCATGCAGTACTGAGATGCAAGTGTGTGGTATAGCATGGGTTTTTTGTCCAGAACTTAGGGCAAGCCATAAAAAAAAATATCTTATTTACCATACTTTAGGGAGGAGGTCATTCTCATGGTCAATCTCGTAATACGCCATTCACTGAAAATGATCACCGTCCAGCGCGGTCCAATGTGTTTTACTTCCGCCATTGATTGTGATGTTAACTAGAACCTCCTTATTTCTTTGCATAACCCATGTGTTTGTTTCCTTTACAACAAATGCTTAAACATTCTTAATAAATATACATTTATTTATATACCAGTGTGCCAGGTCTAGAAAAAAAGTATTTTAATTTCAGAAACATGAGAACGTGTCCAAATTACCCTTTATCTTGTATTTGTTAATTTGTTATCAAAATTATTATGGAAGTCTCGTACAGTTGTGCTAAGTAACAGTTAGTCTAGCACCTCGATGATTTTAGGCTGCAGCTGTTGCTAAATTGGCGATTAGCACCACCCGACGTATACAAACGCTTGTCTTTAATTGCAGACATGATGTCGGAAGCACCGATTTGTCCTATCTGAAGTCACACGTTTCTATTTTAAACGTCGTGTTCATCATTCCGGTCTCGAATGTGAGGTTTTTTCCTGTTTTTGAATCCATGGATTGTTCGTGGTTTTACTTTCCTCTGTCTCTACTGAAATCGGATGTCTTGCCTTCTTGGATTTAGGCGAAAACAGGAGGTAAAGAATGCACTCTGCACACGTTAATAAAACCCCGGCAGTTCAAGATAAAAAAAATATTAGACCAAATATGGTCTGCCAAAGCACAAATTGTTGAGAGACAAAAGTCAACGCAATTACTCCTTCCATATGACAACAAAGAGAGAAGATACTATAATTATAGATAGCTTGGTGTCATGGGTAGTAAAAAAAGTCAACAACAAAATGGATACAGCTCTGCATAGAAAAAGAAATGTGGGAGGACATGATCGCCTACGCCAATCGGTATGACATATGACAATGATGATGCTTTCAAGGTTGCCAATGTTCATATTTTTTTTTCGAGCATTAACTACTAAAATATCGTTGACACATACATAATTTGCTATAGCTAAAAGGATTTATGTTTTATGTCTGGTGTCGCAAATTAAAACCACTTTAATAAAATATCAGTTTTAAGATTGAGTAGAATGTACTAGGCTCAAGACATCATCCATAAACGCTCCAACATTTTCAAGGTTAGAACTAAAATGCCACTTTGAGACGAAAACAAACTACTGTGGTCTGGATATGGGTAAAGGCACCATAAAGCATACACATATGTGCGGAGCTGCTATAAAGTTGATGATAATGATGAAAAGAAAAAAGAAAAAGTGGCATGGTAACAACTTTACTTAGGTGAGAAACAAAACAAAAGTAGAACCACGTTTCGGCCAAGAAGGCCTTCAGCTGGAACAACGAACAATAAAAAAAAATATATATAAGGATATACCTCAGAAATTAAACTACATGGCGATAATATTGTAGACACTCAACAAAGGAAAATAAGTCACTTCCCTGTGGTCCAGAGCTTGCTCAGGCATCGCCTGGACTGAAATTAATACGGGCAGCTGACGAGGTGGTCAGTGGTGTGGAATACAGTAAATGGGAAGGGTTCTAAAAATATGTAGAGGTGGGATCAAGATCCCAGACTCTACTATTACTGGAAACGTTTATATAAATTGATTCCTTATGAGTTTATCCACGTGGAAAAATCTTATACGTACCCAAGCGGACACATAAATCTGTGTATATTTGCAACTATGGTTGTGCACACAGAATCGATGGGCACAAACGCATGCGTATTTAACCATACATTCATAAAAGCATACGTCTGTATATATTACCTCAAAGCACATAAAAAACACTAAGAGGTGTCCAAATATGCAAGTACATATGAAGACAAATATAAAAAAACACATATAGGTGGGAGTGTGCATGATATAAGAAATATGTACCAGGTATCATAATATGTATGAGAGCGATATGTTCGTGCCTTGTGGGGACAGTGAACCCAACTGGACTCTGGTATGGTTACAGCTTTACGTTGGTGAGGGACAATAGAAAATCAAAATGACATTGCGGCACAGTAGTCCTTCAGCATGAACAATGTACATTAAATACACACAAATATGTGGTCAAACAAATATGGGGAACAACACAGCAACAATATAATGAAGTATTCAAAAGAGAAAATAATATAAAAAAATGAATGAATAAGAAACTTCTCTCCAGTGCTTGCTCTGACCTGGTCGAAAGTGCAACTAGGCATTACGGTTGGTGGAGAGGACTGTCGGGAGCGCAGGTAAAAAAATGAAAGGGTTCTTAAAATATGTGAGGAGATGTGTAACCGCTAGAGGAAAGAGAGTATATGTTTCCACAACTATATCTCTACCAGAAAAGCGATTACGTACATATGCATACATAATCATCATCAAGTACCGGGCCTGCTGGCGTAGGTGATCATGTCTCTCCTCAACTTTCGATCTCGACAGTTATTTATCATTTTTGTTGTTGACCTGCCAAGCCATTCACTTAAGCTGTCTGGTATTTTGTGTCTTTGCTTCCCTCTATCTCTTCGTCCTTCAATTTTTCCAGTTGTTGCAATATATTCCAGTTGTTCTTTTCTAATTACGTGGCCAAAAAGTGAATATGCAAACATACCCACACATGCACAGAAATAGACACACATTTCTTTTTCTTCTACCTTTTTTTAGCTCCCAGTGGAGCATAGCTCTTCAACAAACATTTTCCAAGTCGTTCTGTTTTTTGCCATTCTTTTAAGATCATTCCATGTCTTTCCCATCATCTTCATCTCTACTTCTATCTGTCTTGTCCAAGAATTCCTTGGTCTTCCTCTTTGTCTTTTCCCCTGGGATTCCAAAAAGGGCCTGTTGTGTAATACTCTCAGTTGGCTACCGTAGCGTGTGTCCTATCCAGCGCCATAGTCTTCTCTGTATCTCTTTGTCCACTGGTACATTTCCATAATTCTATGTTAGTGATTTTGTCCTGTCATTTCCATCCTTTTATTCTGCGTAAGCATCCATTAATGAAAGTCTGTATCTTCATGATTGTCAATCTCGTTGTTCTCCATGTTTCTCAGCCATATAATAGGACCGACTTAACATTTGAGTTGAACATTTTTATTTTTGTATTTAACCTAATTTCTTTGGATTTCCATATATTTCCCAGTGCAACGAAAGCTCCTCTTGCTTTTGATATCTTTATTTTGGTATCATTTTCTGTTCCTCCCTCTTTATCTATATTACTGCCCAGATATATGTAAGATTGTACGCCTAGTAGAGGTATTTCTCCTAATTTTATTTTGCTATTGCCAACTGCATTAATTCTTATAATGTAGATACACATATATACACACATATATACACACATATATACATATATATATATATATATCCATGTGTCAACAAATATACAAATATGCGTATTCAAGACATAAAGAATTTACAGTGTGGGTAAATGGGTCATCATAAAACAGGTAAATGAATAAAATATCTAAAGATTGAGTCCTTGTAAGGATGCACAATAAAGGTAAGTACAGGCATGGTGCAAGTAACGGCATCCAACTATAACGAATCTTGTGCAGATAAGAACAACATAGGGGGCATAATTTGTAGATCTTTGTTCTTGTGTCCAGGTTCAACATCGCCTGATATAGAAACATATCTATCGTTAATAGCAGACATGGATGACGTTAGAGGCGCCAGATTGTCGTTCCTGAGGCTACAGGTTTGTACTTTAACCTTCACAGTAATCTCACTATGAGTCTGTTATCAGCTTCATCATATTGTTATTATTAAAACCCAATATGTTTTGACCTAAAGGAAATTATACAGTACAAGTAAAGAACACATATCAGAAGCTGCATATATCTTATACATAATAGAAAATCCTGAAGAAAAAGTCACAACCAAATGGCAATGCATTAAAAAAAACAGCATACAAGAATCAAGTGATCCCCTACCCAAAAAGGGCAGAAACAAAACAAACAAAAAATGGATAACTGACAACATCTTAGAAAAAATGGAAGAAAGAAGACAAGCGAAAAACACTGTCAGATACAAAGAAATTGATAGAGAAATACGCAAAATATGCATAAAGGCAAAAGAACACTGGCTCAACCACAGATGTCTAGAAATCGAAACTATGGAATGTAAACAAAATTTAAGTGGGATGCACACAGAAATAAAGACAATGATTAATAACGAAAAAAAAGCTGCAGGAAGCGGATGACAACGAAGAGGGAAGAATGCTAACGATATAATCGATAGATGGCAGGAATATATAACAGAATTATTTCATGACGAAAGGGACAAAAACCATTTATAAAATGTACGTCCAGCTATAAAATCCTGAAATCTAAAGTAGAAAAAGCTATAGAAACAATGAAAAGGGAAAAGCAGCAGGACCTAACAAAATACAGATAGAGATGATAAAGGCACTATAAGATTTTGGCACTGAAGTGATCACAGACTTTGGCATATGCAATGACATATACCATACATGAAACATACCAAATGAACTAAAAACATCAACTTTCATTGCATTGCCTAAAAAGAATAGTGCAGTTGAATGCAGTGATTTTAGAACAATAAGCCCAATGAGCCAGGTAACCAACATTTTACAAAAAGTTATACAAGGGAGGATTCAGAATAAAATTAAAACTGAGTTAGATGAGCAGCAATTTCGATTGAGGAAAAACAGTGGGACATAAGAAGCCATATTCAGCATGAAGACATTGATTACATAGAAGTAAACAAACCAATATATGCCTGCTTCATAGACTACACCAAAGCATTCAATAGAATATACCATAATCAACTTATAGACTGCCTAAAAGATATAAATCTGGACGACACAGACATACGACTAATATGTAATTTGTACTGGGAGCAAACAGCAATAATAAAATATAACAAGGAGAACTCTATACCCATTGATATAAAAAGAGGAGTAAGACAAGGATACATCCTATCACCAAGTTTGTTCAATCTATACACTGAGCAAATCTTTAAAAACATCACAGAGATGCCAGGCCTACAAATTAATGGAAAAATAATCAATAACCTAAGATATGCTGACGATACTGTACTACTTGCAGAAAATCCTAAAGATCTACAACAATTACTTAATGTAATAAACATGACAAGTAAAATATATGGACTAGATATGAATATCAAAAAGACTAAAACTATGAACATAAACAAAGAAAATTCTCAAGACCTACAATTAAAATATCAAAGTTGAAGGAATACATCTGGATACAGTTCAGAACTACAACTAACTACCTGGGACACTCTATAACCAGTGATGGAAAATGTACAACTGAAATAAACAAAAGAATAGGTACGGCAAAACGTAATTTTAATGACATGAAAAATATCATCATCATCATCATGTGCCATACCGGTTGGCGTAGGCGATCATGTCTTTCCACAATCTTCAATCTACAGTGCATCGTATCAGTTCTGTTGTTGACTGTTTTCCATGACATGACACCAAGCTATCTAGTATTTTCTTTCTTTGTCGTCCGCAATATCTCTTTCCTTTTATTTTGCCAGTTGTAACCAAGTATTCCAACTTTCCTCTTCTCATGATGTACACGAACAATTTTGATTGTTTCTCTCTGATGTTTGTTAGGAGCTGCCTTTTTGTGTTGGCCTCTGAGAACTTCCTAATTGGTCTTTTTAGCTGTACAGGGAACTTTCAACATTCTTCTGAGAAATCCCATTTCTGTGGCCTCTAATCGTCTTTTCATTTGTTTGTCTACTTTCGATGATTCGCTTCCTTAGGTCAGAATTGGTTCTATATAGCACCGATGAACTCCCTTTCTCATTTCTATTGACATAGATTTGTTGCATAATATATTTTTTATTTTCTGAAACGCTTTTTTGGCCTGAGCTATTCTGTTTTTTTTTATTTCCGTGGTGTATCTTCCATCCGATGTTATTATTGTGCCCAGGTATTTGACGCGTTGCACTTGTTTCAAATTTGTCCTGTTTATTTTTATGCTGCATGCTGGTGATGATTATTTCTTCGATATGACTATTACTTCTGTTTTCTTAATATTCAGACTGAGATCTTTCTTGTTGCTTTCTTTTACTATTGTGTCTATCTCTTCTTGTAGTTCCCTCTCTGTGTCTGCTATTAAGACTGCGTCATCCGCATATCGCAAATTATGTATGTTGTGACCGTTGACTTCAATTCCTTTTTTGTCTACTATTGATCTCATAATATGTTCGCTGTAAAATGAAAACAAATCCGGCGACTGAACACAGCCTAGTCTGACTCCTTGTTTTATAAGTTGAAATTGTCCTGTTTGGTTATTAATTCCTATATAGCTGCTGTTTGTTGCCAGTACATGTTTTTTATGATTAGCAAATCCTTGCCATCAATGTTTAATTTCTCCAGCATACTGATTATTTCCACTTGCTTTACTTCATCAAATGCTTTTGTGTAGTCTATAAAGCACATATATATATATCTTTGTTTACCTCTATAGATCTTTCTATCAATGTTCTTAAGACGTATATTGCATTATTGGTGCCCTTTCCTTCCACAAATCCACATTGTTCTTCACTTAATTCTGGTTTTATTTTGTTTCTTACACGTCTCATGATGATTCTTTGTAATATTTTAGTCATATGGCTCATGAGACTAATAGTGCGATGGTCTTCATAATCAGTGGCGCCTGACTTCTTCGGTATGGCTACAAAGATAGATTTTAGTAGATCTTCAGGTATGTGTCCAGTGTTATATATGCCATTGAGTAATTTTGTTATGACTTGTACTCCCAGCTCTCCTAATGAATTTATCTCTTCTATTGTTATATTGTCGGGACCTGGAGCTTTGCCTCTTTTCATGTGTTGAATTGTGTCCTCCACTTCACTCTGCATAATTGGTGGTCCTGTGTCTTTGTTTGAATTGTTTAACTCTGGTCATTCATCATCATAGGGTTTACTAATATATTCTGTCCATCTTTCTATTGTCTTCTCCTCCCCATTATTATATTTCCTTCCTTTGATTTAACACATCCTGAAACTTTGACTTCTTTTCTTTCTGTTAATTCATTTAACTGATTGTGCATAAATTTTGAGTTTTTCTTTTGTTTTTTTTTCCATTTCTTCACATTTCTGTTTTAACCATCCTTCCTTTGCTTCTCTGCATTTGTTCTGGATTTATTTGTGCAATATTTTGTATGTCCGTTCTTCTTTTTTATGTTTTCTTCTTTCGTCCATTAGTTATAATATTTCTTCTGTCATCCATTTCTTCTTGTTGATTCTTTTAGTCACTGGTGTTATTTCTTTTAATGTTTGTTGAATCGATTGTTTGAGCATTTCCCACTGCTCCTCGATGTCCTGTATTTTCTCAATAGCATTATATCTATTTTGTACTATCGTGCCATACTTATCACTCATCTGTTTATCTACTCTAAGTATATCTAGTTCTAATTTTATATTTCTTGGGGATTTCTGTGCCTTCCGCAGTTTTATTCTTATCTTTCCAACTACTGGTACATGGTTACAATTGCAATCTGCTCATGTCCTTGTTTTAACAGATGTTAGCCCATTCCTGAATCTTCTCTGTACCAGTATAAAATCAATTTGATTGTGTACTTTTTTGTCTGGGCTTTGCCATGTCCATAGTCACCTAGGGTGTTGTTTGAACCAGGTGTTACCTATCATCATTTCATGTGTCTTTGCCCAATCTATCCCCACTGTCATTCGTCTCTCCAAGGCGATGTCCCCCAGTCACATTTTTCACTTTAGCTGTTTCTACCTTGGCATTGAAATCCCCTAATAAAATAGTTATTTCTTGGGATTTACATTGTTCAATGGTCATCTCTAGCTCGTTGTAAAAAGTGTCAATGTCTTCTTCTTCACTATTACTTGTTGGTGCATAAACTTGAATTATGTTGATATCCATTGGTCTACCTCTCAATTTTATTAGCAGAATTCTATCTGATACTGGCCAAAATCCTTTCACTGTTTTGCTTCTTTCTCTAACATGATGCCTACACCTTTTTCATGTGTGGTTCCCCCAGAGTAAATTACATTTCCGCTGTCACGTTGTAATAATCCTGCTCCTTTCCATCTCATTTCACATATTCCCAAGATGTTCAATTTCATTCTCTTCAATTCTTGACTGAAGTTTTCTATTTTACCAACCTGGAATGCTGATCTAATGTTCCAAGTTCCTATTACTAGTGTCTCTTTATTTTTGATCTTGCATACAATACCTTGATGACGATCTGGTGTCATCTGTAGCACATGACGCTCCCTACCGGATGAGGTGGCTGTGGAGTCCCCTTTAACGTCGTTAGCTGTAGATATTAGTTTGTTATTTGTCATGATTAGTCTAGGCAATATAAGAATGTAGCTTGCCATTCCTTTCCTTCTTGGCAGTGACTGTACTAGTCGGAGATCGCAGCCATTGTCTCTATACATGAGATCTTCTGCCTGTCATCGCGGTGAGGGGACCATAACCGGCACTACTTGTCGGCTGCTCCCACAACACCATCCACCACCTGATCCAATGGCTTCATATAACCCTGATAGGGGGGCTAAACGGGAACTTCACCTTGCCCAAGGGTGTCCCGAATGAAAAATATACTAGCATCAAAACAAATAACACAAGGGCTAAAACTAAGAATAGCAAAATGTTACATCTTCTCAATATTCCTGTATGGTGCAGAAGCATGGGCATTAGACAAGAAAACAGAACAGAAAATTGAAGCCTTTCAAATGTGGATTTATAGAAGAATAGGTAGAACTGGATGGAAAGAAAATAAAACAAACGATGAAGTTTTAAAACAACTAAAAATGAAAAGAGAACTACTAAACGCAATTAGAACAAGGCAAATGAAATTTTTGGGGCATGTTAAAAGACACCACAGCCTAATAAAAGTAATATTGGAAGGGAAAATGCAAGGTAAAAGAGGCAGAGGTAGACCAAGACTAACATGGACGAGTAACATCAAAAGTGGACAAGTTAACCTATGACAATCTGCACGATCAAAGCAAGAGACAGAGTGGAATGGCGCTTCATGGTACCCAACCTTCGATGCGGAGGCGGCACTCAATTAATGAATGAATGGAGCTACTAAATAACTGATTGACTGACTAATTAACTTGCTGACTTACTGGCAGGCCGACTGACTGACTCACTGACGGACTCATTGACAGACAAATTGGCTGACTTACTGACTGACTGACTAACTGACTGACAAATTGCCTGAGTGACTGACTAACTGACTAATTGGCTGTGTGACTGACTTACTGACGGACTAACTGACTGATTGTCTGACTGACTAACAGACATACTGACTGACTAACTAAGTGACTGACTAAGTGACTGACTAATTGTCTGAGTAACTGAATGACTAATGGTTGACTTCCTGAGCGACTGACTGACTAACTGGCTGACTTACTTTATTATTCACATACTGGCTGACTAGCTAATTGACTGATTGACCAACTAACAAAATAACTGAATAATCGATTGACTGACAAACTGACTGGCTAACAAATTGACTGACTGACTGGCTGGTTTACTGACCAAATAATATAATAACTTCATAACTAAATATTATATTGACTAACACACTGACTAACTGGCTGACTGACTCGCGAACTTGCTGACTTATTGACTGGCTGACTTACTGACTGACAAACTAACAAAAAGGCTGACTGACTAACTGATTGACTAAATATATAACTAACCAACTAAATAACCCTTGTTTTCTAAATGTTTCCCTGTTACAGTTTATCTCTGTTCATTCTGTCTCTTGTTTTCTAAATGTTTCCCTGTTACAGTTTATCTCGGTTCATTCTGTCTCTTGTTTTCTAAATGTTTCCCTGTTGCAGTTTATCTCGGTTCATTCTGTCTCTTGTTTTCTAAATGTTTCCCTGTTACAGTTTATCTCGGTTCATTCTGTCTCTTGTTTTCTAAATGTTTTCCTGTTACAGTTTATCTCGGTTCATTCTGTCTCTTGTTTTCTAAATGTTTCCCTGTTGCAGTTTATCTCTGTTCAATCTATCTCTTGTTTTCTAAATGTTTCCCTGTTACAGTTTATCTCTGTTCAATCTATCCCTTGTTTTCTACACGTTTCCAGATCCGACAAAATACTGCAACTGTCCCAATCTCATTACAAGATCAGAATGAGTGCTTCCGTTATTGGCAGCATGTTCTCGCTTTGCTTTGACTTCTTTCAGTTTTAGAATCAACACAGAACAGGACTCGTCAGTCGCTGAACACTGGGTGACAACCTGAGGAGGGGATCTGAACATCTATAGACATGTTCGGAGTTCAATGATAATGACCCGCAAATAACTCAATAACTCAGTTTTAGAATGTTATCCCCTTCTCGATCAATGTGACTTCCAAGATAGATAAAGTGTCCCCTTCTCGATCAATGTGACTTCCAAGATAGATAAAGTGATCGATCTCTTCTACTGGTTTGTTTTCCATGTATATTTTGTCACCTGTTGGAATTAAACTTTTCATGACTTTAGTCTTTTCATGATTGATCTCAAGCCCAATTTTGCTAGCTATTGATGATAGTTCATTTGTGTTTTCCTGCATCGTTTTTATCTGACTGATGATGAGAACCATGTCATCAGCAAAGTCGAGGTCCTCCAAATGGTCTCCTTGTATCCATTCGATGCCTTTATTACCAGTGCAGCATTTCTTTATTATGAAGTCCATAACAATTCCAAATAACAAGGGCGATAAAATACATCCTTGTTTAACCCCAGTTTCTATTGGGAAACATTCGCTCAGTCCTTCCTCTGTTTGAACTGCACATGTTTAACCATCATACATGTCTTTGATAATATTCATGATTTTTTATGGTAAGCCATATTGCTTCAGAATTTTCCACAAAGAATCTCTATGAATACTATCAAATGATTTTTTGAAGTAGATGAAGTTAAGCACAAAAGGTTTTTGCTTTTCAATGTGTTCCTCCAATATAAGTCGTAGAGTGAAAATGTGGTCAAGGCAGCTTCTCCCTTTTCTAAACCCAGCCTGTTCTTCATGCATTACTGTATCTATTGAATCCTTTATTCTATTTAGGATGATTTTGCAGAATAACTTTGAGGCAACTGACAAAAGTGTCACGCCTCTCCAGTTTTTACAATCTCTAAGATTGCGCTTTTTGGGATCTTAACAATGATTCATTTTTTCCATTTATGAGGCATCTTCTCTGTTTTCCAAATGATGTTGAACATTTTTTGGAGATGTATTAGATTATGACTATCAATTGCCTTGAGGATCTCAGCTGTTAACTTATCTTCTCCAGCAGCCTTGTTAATGGTCATAAGCTTTAAGGTGGTTTCTATTTCACTCAAGGTGAAGTCATCTAAATTTCTCTGGCTTACCCTGTCATTAAAGTCATCAATTCTGACGTACCCTGTCATTAAAGTCATCAATTCTGACGTACCCTGTCATTAAAGTCATCAATTCTGACGTACCCTGTCATTAAAGTCATCAATTCTGACTTACCCTGTCATTAAAGTCACCAATTCTGACGTACCCTGTCATTAAAGTCGTCAATTCTGAAGTACCCTGTCATTAAAGTCATCAATTCTGACGTACCATGTCATTAAAGTCATCAATTCTGGCTAACCCTATCTTTAAAGTCATCAATTCTGAAGTACCCTGTCGATAAAGTCATCAACTCTGGCTTACCCTGTCATTAAAGTCATCAATTCTGGCTTACCTTGTCCTTAAAGTCATCAATTCTGACGTACCCTGTCATTAAAGTCATCAATTCTGGCGTACCCTGTCATTAAAGTCATCAATTCTGGCTTACCCTGTCATTAATGTCATCAATTCTGGCTTACCCTTTCATTAAAGTCATCAATTCTGACGTACCCTGTCATTAAAGTCATCAATTCTGACGTACCCTGTCATTAAAGTCATCAATTCTGGCTTACCCTGTCATCAAAGGCATCAATTCTGACGTACCCAGTCATTAAAGTCATCAATTCTGGCTTACCCTGTCATTAAAGTCATCAATTCTGGCTTACCCTGTCATTAAAGTCATCAATTCTGGCTTACCCTGTCATTAAAGTCATCAATTCTGATTTATCTTGTCAATAACATTTTCAAAGCAGACTCATTCTTTCATTTAATCCATTATTTTGATTCCCCTTTCGGTTAATGTCTTTACTTGTCATTAAATTCTTCACAGTTGACTGAGCGTGTCATTAATGTGAACACTTATTAAATTTCTGTTTAAAAATAGGACGGTTACAGTTCTTAGTGTCTCAGGAAAACATCACAATTAATTACCTCTCTTTATTCATAAATTTTCACTGGTAAAATGTTCAAATATAGTATTTTTTGCCATTAATTTCCATCATCTTTTCACTAATACTATTTACTTGTTATTTATGAATACATTCACGCTAATAATCATCAATACTTACACAACATATATTTTCCAAGCTCAAAAACATCTTCACTCTAACATAAACATATAACAATCATCACTGCCTCATCATCATGCCCTTGCTAATCAGACATCACAGAGCTACCATTAATCTAGCCGATCCGCCTTACCTCTCCAGACAGTTTATAGCCTGAACGCCTTTGACATGTGTAGGGGAGATTACTTGGGCTATAAAGGACCTGAACTTAACGATGTGGACGCCTTAGAGGTTGCCGAGGTTGCCTTCACAGGTCAGTTTTATTTTTAAAATCTCTTTTCTAATTTCTAAATTACAAATTGTTGTCAAGGCTTCATTTACAAAGTAGCGGAGTCACGTGTGCTCATAGAAACTGCAGCTGATGTGAAACTGTTGGTACGGAAAGCCACACAAGGCATCGGACTCAACAGCAAAAATACAGAAGTAACTGTTGCAAATAAGGAAACAGTTTTTATGCACAATTACTGTGTGAGAGTATTAAAACAGGTCAAAACACTGGAACATAAAAAAAATAATGTTATTAGTTTGTACATAC
Source organism: Megaustenia siamemsis (assembly GCA_032433765.1). Lineage (NCBI taxonomy): Eukaryota > Metazoa > Mollusca > Gastropoda > Stylommatophora > Ariophantidae > Megaustenia > Megaustenia siamemsis. The sequence goes on from JAVIAB010000092.1 coordinate 180,226,079, forward strand.
ATGTTTGTATATCAGAGTACCTCTTGCAGGCGCGAGAAAGTTTCACAGAATCATCATCGTCATCATCATGTGCCGTACCAGTTGGCATAGGCGATCATGTCCTTCCACACTTTTGTTAAACAAAATGTGTCTCGTATCAATTCTGTTGTTGACTGTTTACTGTACCACGGCCCAAGATGTCTAGTATCTGTTCTCATTTGTCGTCCGCGATCTTCCTTTCCCCGTTATTTACCAGTTGTAAACAAATGTTCAAACTTCCCTCCTCTCATGGTGTGTTAGAAAAATATCAATTGTTTCTTTCTGCTGTTTTAGGAGAACGCTTTTTGTGTTTGCCTATTTCAGAATTTCCTCTCATCTTTATCGGTCTGTATACAGACACCTCTCAACAATCTTCTGAGAAATCCCATCTCTGTGGTCTCTAATTAAAATAAAATATGTTTGACTATTGTCCATGATTCGCTTGTATAGGCCAGAACTGGCTTTATATACCACCGAATGACCCTTTTTCTCAGTTTTATTGAGATAGACTTGATGCACAAGTCTGCTTTTTATTTCGGTGGTGCATTTTCCGTATGATGTTCATATTGTGCCCACATGATTTAGGGTCTGCACCTGTTTCAGATTTGTCCCGTTTTTTATGTTGCAGAATGGTGATGGTTGTTTATCGATATGGCCACTAATTGTTTTCTTATTGTTTAGGCTGAGACATTTCTTGATTATTTCTTTCACTTTCATGTCTAAAATTTCAACTGTTAAGACTGTGTCATCAGCACATCGCAGATTAACACATAATTAAAACAAGATAACTCAATAACTCAAGATATTATGAAAGTTTCTTTTCACAATGGATATAAAATAGTCATTTAGTCTTGAACTCGAACTGTAGTCATTTCCATATTCGCTCTGCCACCAGCTCTAACAACCACCGAAGTGTTCTATTGATTGTTCCTGTCCTGCATTGATTGAACGTTTGACCTTCTTTCCCATTGAGGATACCATCTTGGTTACAGCTCTTGCGACGACGATTTGCAGTTTTTCTTTGACATGTCGGTTATCCTCTTCTTCCTCTTCAAAAAGAGCTATTTAACAGCTAGTCTTGACTTCTGTAGGTGAATCCAGGATAATTTAACAGAAACATAGAAAATATTTTGAGGCCCCAAAATGCGATTAAAGAGAAAAATACTGAGAATACGAGCAGATAAATAGTGTAACCAGAATGGTCTACAAAAGATAACAATTGAGAAAAGAAAATTGTTACCTAACTCCGGAGGAAATAATCAGCGTGTTATGGTCAAGTAATAGGAAAGGAAAAAACTGGAATATGTTGTTACAGCTGACAAAAAGACGAGGGAAGAAGAGAAAGTGAAAGAGGGAGAAAGGAAACTAGATACTTTAGAGAAGTGTTTATTGGGAGTTAGCAGTAGAATTGATCAAAAGCTGTAAAGAGTGAAACTTGTAGGGATGTATGACCACCCAATAGCTAGCACGGAACATAATGATAGTCATGATTATCAGTAGCAAATGTTGTGGTTGTTCTAGCAGAAGTAGCATTTACTGCTTTAACATCAACAGAAGTAGCATTTGCTGCTTTAACATCAACAGAAGTAGCATTTACTGCTTTAACATCAACAGAAGTAGCATTTGCTGCTTTAACATCAACAGAAGTAGCATTTGCTGCTTTAACATCAACAGAAGTAGCATTTGCTGCTCTAACATCAACAGAAGTAGCATTTGCTGCTTTAACATCAACAGAAGTAGCATTTGCTGCTTTAACATCAACAGAAGTAACATTTACTGCTTTAACATCAACAGAAGTAGCATTTACTGCTTTAACATCAACAGAAGTAGCATTTGCTGCTTTAACATCAACAGAAGTAGCATTTACTGCTTTAACATCAACAGAAGTAGCATTTACTGCTTTAACATCAACAGAAGTATCATTTGCTGCTTTAACATCAACAGAAGTATCATTTGCTGTTTTAACATCAACAGAAGTAACAGTTTCAGATGTGAAAATAGCAGCAGCAATGTTTTAGTTGTAACAACCGAAACAACGGTCGCAGTAGCGATAGAAGAAGTAACAATCGTTCATTCATGTTTTATATTATTTTATTGTGCCCAACGGAGTCACCTTCTCTCTCACTGATCATGAGAATTCATGTGAAATGATAATACACACGAGATTTTGGACTTTAGAATGGCGTCACTGCATGTTAGGCATTCCTATATCTGTTCAGCCACCGTTCCAGAAAATCAAAAAAAGTATTCATGCTGATCGTTCATATTGTTCTAGTGAACGTGTTGCGTTCTCATTCTACATAAATGGTGCGCAGCTCATAAGGAACACTTCCGAACCGCATTAACGGGCGTCGCGGGCAGCCCGATTTCCATGCGCCTCGAGCTAAATCCGTATAATTTCATTGTCAGTGAGAGAGTGCTGCAAGAATCGCTGACTAAATAAATGAAATCAGACCTCCACTTCGGTGAAACGCTCTTCGATCACAGTCCAGCTGGTGACAAACTTACAGTCGAACACAGATCGCACACCCAGACAGGGCAAAGCTGGGACGTGGTACCGGTCCACTTCACTCAACAGCCAGTCTCCTGCAGCACTACCTGAGCTAGAAGGCGCCAAAACCATCCTGTAATCAGGTGAAAGTGTCCTACCGCTGTCTCCGCAAATGAAAATCCCAAACAGAAATAATCATTTGAAACAAGACTGCAGCAAAAATGTCACTAGTCTTGAACCTGATTCGATTATACAGCCATCTTGACCTGTCGTACCAACCGGAAGAGCTGTACTCATTCTATTCGGCTGAGTTAGATTTCTATTAAACAATAGAAAATGAAATATCAAAACTATCATTCTATTCTATTCTATTCTATTCTATTCTATTCTATTCTATTCTATTCTATTCTATTCTATTCTATTCTACTCTACTCTATTCTATTCTATTCTATTCTATTCTATTCTATTCTATTCTACCCATGGGATCAGTTTCATTGAAGGCAGAGCATCCCCATATGCACACCACCTCCCGTCACAGCGGATGTCTTGAAGTGTGTGCAGTTTGATTGTTCCTGAAGGTTTTGATTGTAGATACATCTGCTGTCACCACTAAACACTCCATAACAATCAAATCCCTTCTCCAACTTTAAGCTCCTCAGTCTCTCAACATATACATCGTTGTCCCACACATCCTCCTCCTCTTCTTCAAGGAATGAAGAATAAACCTTGCGGTGCCCTCTTGAGTCAGGCCACACTTGTTAGAGCTGCCAGCGAGGTTATCAGTTACTTCATAAAACTTGTATAAGGACATTCTCATAAAATATAAGTCCAATAATTTCAACAACAAATAGCTGCTTCAGAGTCGAAATCAAGAGGTGACAAGTACAATGGCAACAGACAGACAATGATGCAGACACATCGGTCACATGGTCAGAAAGTGCACAGAAACGGACAAAAAAAATGATGACTTCTGAGATTGGTTATTGGTTATTGGTTTTGGAAGGCCTTGGTATCACTGCAAACGAATTAAAATCCATAATTGCTCAACCGCCCGTGCCAATGGTATCATCCGAATTACTAACACATCTCCCAAACAAAGAAAGGTAACTGTAGTCCCCATCGCAGCAGTCTCAGCACACGCCAAAAGACATAAGGCGAAACGCATAGAAAGTGAACACAGCCAACTGTTGCCTGTCATACGATATCATCATTCATCGTAAACAAGCCGGATATTGAAACAGGATCAAAACGGATGAGACACACAGCTCACGGTGTGCACAGAGCACTTAACTCAGTAGCTCCTGCAACAAGCCGGACTTGGAATATGAGGAAACTGCAAAAAGGAACACTCTTCAGACATAGCCTTCAATGGTTCCTGCCGCCTATCCACCTATACCATGGAAGTTCGCGTCCTCCCGAAAATGATGATCGTCGTAGCACTTGATGATGTTAGGCCATCGTTGATGACTCCAATTCCCAACATATCGACACACAGTGGTGGTAAGTTATCATTTCCAATAACTTCTGAGAGAAGGCGGCAAAGAGACAGACTTAGAACATAATGATGATGGACAGTGAAAACAGAAATTATTTATGTTGGCTAACCTGTGATATCCTGTGAAGGACGATCACAGAGAGTACAAATTTCAGGACTTTGTTGCTGCTCTATAAACTACGTCACATTACGAAGCGACCACTAACGTGACGGCTTAATTATTCATAGACCACGGACACAAGAGAGTCATCGCATGTAAGTGGTCAGACACCAAGTCTGAGGGAAACTGTCACTGATTGAGTGCAGTTGGGACGATAATACACTCCAACAAGTAGCAGGTGGTCAGACACCAAGTCTGAGGGAAACTGTCACTGACTGAGTGCAGTTGGGACGATAATACACTCCAACAAGTAGCAAGTGCCTAGAACACAATACTAAGTATGAACACCAGTCTTTTTTGTGTACATTTTCGTTACTTATGCCAGAATGCGAAGTTTTCTTTAAAAAAAAATACAATATTGATAATTTTAAAATATTTTTTTAATGGGAGGCTACATTTAGTTCTGTGACTTAGAACTCAGGTTGATTGTACGGACTTGTACAATCTTGATTGGCTCTATAATTGATTTGCCACAAAGTAATTTAAATACGTGAAGATTTGCCCGACTATTGCGGTGTGAATTTTTTTCTCTTCATTAACACGAACTTAAGTGAAAATAAATCCCAATTTCAAAGTAGATTTGCAAGCCTTTACATGAATGTATAGAGATGTCACAGCTTGCCATGCTTGTTCATGATTCAGTCGACCCTCTAAATAAATGTTGCCTTGGAAATGAAATAAAACTCTATTATCAATCTTAACTTTCATCTTAATATCAACACTCGTCTCTGTTTTCGTCTAGTTTAACTTAATTTAGACGACACATCATCTTTATTGCACATCGGACAAAACTCAATCATGCTTGTATCCAATCACCAGCGTGCAGTATCGTTGTCACATGTTAATGAATGCACTGACGATGGTTTTGTCCCACATACATGAACCCCGTAGAACCAGCAGCGATCGTGTGGATGGAGCTAGTGATTGGTAGATCGCCTAATAATTTATGTCCTCTCAGAGGCCATATTTGGCCTACTTTTTTTTATTTCCAATTGTCAAAAGCATTTTAACCTGCGCATAGTGCACATAGGACTTCCTTTTCTTGGCTTTGTTCGAAAAGACTATACAACGAATATTACAATTCATAGACCAGAAGATGGTAAACCGAGAAAGAAATCCACGGATTCAAAGAGAAAAAAAATTCCCATTGCATGAGGCGGCATTCGGACGAGGACCTGTCCTCTAAACCATCAAGTCCCCTCATCTCATGAATGTCCTATACTCGGTGGATTTCACTGCCACTCCAAGTTAAGTGGTCTTGTTTTTGTTTAGTGTGCTGGTCTACTGACGATGACATGAAGCACTTAATTATTTTCTATCATTAATTAATAAAACGGTTACATACAGCTGCATGTGCTGCCCTCTCCCCATCACTGAATTATGCCAGCATCATCACAACGGTTAAGTTTTCTCCTTGACAGAAGGGCGACTGGACTTCGCAATAGACTGGTTAAACGAGGCACTTGCGAGAACACGAAGACAGGAACCGTCTGTTGGCTTTCACTTTATTGGCAACACAGCTGACCTCACAGGCCGGATCTATGCTCTCCTTGGTCGATGTTATGTGAGGGTAAGTGATTTGTTTTGAACCTCAAAGTAGAGCCTGTGGTTTTCATAATCTCTCGTTTATTTGATGACCTGACACAGAAAGCCTTTCGTAACACTTGTTTTTATTTGGTTGTTTCTCTGTGACCCTTCTTTACTAACCGGTGAAGACTTTATTAGAGGACAGAGCAGAAGTAAGAACTCGGTCACACCTCGAACGTTGTGAATAGTGAATGTGGTTTTAGTTTCCATATTTCTCCACCATCGACACATTTTTTGGGGGAAATATGGTCAGCATTACGTCAGTACCTGATTAGTTGATTTGGAAAGAAAACCTTCGGTAGAGCTGCACATCGAAGCAGCAGATCGAAATCTAGCCCCAAACTTGTAGTCCACAACAGGCCAGTTCACTGCTCCACCTCAACTTGTACAGGACAAAGTGTAAGTGGGTAATAGGACGATAATGACAAAGTTAGATGGGTGGAATCAAGAAATGATTAAATAATAGTCTCTCAGTGATACCCAGTCAAACATTGAAAATGATGAAAACTTACTGCTACTAATTTGTAAAGCGGAAAAGGTAACGTGATATGGCAATATTCTAAGTAGCATCTGCTACTCTTTCTCCACGCATGTTAAGGCGGTTTAATTGGATTCCAACGTCAAAACAACGCGCAAATCAACTAATTAGATTTTCAAAAAAGCAACAGGAAGTTAACTATGTCTTGGATCGCAGTAAAATATTACCGTCTATTCATGTCAATTTTTCTAAACTCGGACATCGTATGATTTATTCTTGCCTCATATTTTCAATCTTGAGGCATATTGCCTTTCAATGACCTTTCTGTTCGCCGCAGTGTATTCTTGTCCTGGGAAAGTGTCCAATTTCTTGGTCTTCCACGTAGGCCACTTATGGCTAAGAACATAACTTAAAAAAAAAAAGTTGAAATAGATGATTTTTAAAACATTAAAATTTAAGATGAAAGTGCAGGAAAATAATATACATATCTTCATATTCTTCTTTTCTTCTTTCCTTCCTCATTTTCCTCCTTTCAGAACCGAGATGAAATATAATTTGCGGCCTCTTATGCTGAACTCTGCTGTTGTTATCTTTCCTAGTGTTTCTAATATTTCATCAATCCATCTCTTTCGTAGACTATACTTTATTTGTGTTTTCTAGTAAACATTTTTGAAGGCTCTCTGTCTTGTATTTTGGTCCTATTGTATTTCGGTCATTTGACCGAACCAATTTACATATTGTTTCTTTATTTTCTTCTAAATAAGTTATCTTTATTTATTAACGCCACTTTCCCACTACTGGGGTCTGATGGGAGGACTTGTATGTATTCTATGAATTATTCCTCGCTTTATTTTCTCAGTTCTTCATTTCTGATCTTGTCTCTCGTTATTTCGCGTCAGTCGCGCCTTACACATTTAATTTCGATAGTGGTTATTTTATTATTGAGTTATTATTATTTTTATTGAGTCTAGAGAAAATGCAACTGTATTCATTGAAATGTTTTCAGTGAAGCCCATGGTAACACAGAATATGATGTTGATGAGTTTACATTTTTATAATTTTACGCTTTTTTCTTGTATCTTGTAAACATAGCAAGGAAATCAAATGAAAGCACAGGAAATGTACACCAGTGCTGGCAGTACCGGTAAGAATTCATATTTTAAATGTTTGATCTTTCTGCAACGTGAAGAGCGTTAAGTTCAGGTCGATGGCCTCACGCATTAACTTTCTTTCTTTCTTTCTTTCTTTTTCTTTCTTTCTTTCTTTCTTTCTTTCTTTCTTTCTTTCTTTCTTTCTTTCTTTCTATGCATTGCTCCGATGACTACTTATCATCCTAAATAGGTGTAGGTGAGTTATGTCGTGGTTTACTGCAAGTTGTTTATTCGCGCCTTTCAGGAAAACTCATTTCCGACTACAGAAAGGCCAGTTCAAGTCAGTTCAGTTGAAACAAACAAAAGCTTAATTAAGTTGAACATTATGGAAAGTATTAACAGAGAGGACGACTCCGTTCTTGTCTCAACTCAGTTTAGAGAAATATCCCTGTGAGGCTGTAACTTTTGAGTTCTATGATTGACGGAACCGCCACTACCCCATTCACTCAATGACCAGCAGGAGAAATATTTTTCTACTCTTTACTAAACTCCAAATCGAGTCATGATTAACAAAACATTTGCGGAAAATCTACACTTAAAATGACTGATCCGTGTCACGAGCACAGTACAACAGATGCTAATCTCAAACTTTCAAAACGACACCTCAGAAATAATCAATTTTTATTTGTGTTCGTGACTTTGAGCACGTAGTTCAATCAATAGTTACAGCTTCACGATATCTTTGATTTCAGTTGCTTTATAAATGTTTCTCTTATGCTTTTTTTTCCCCATTTTCATTAAATTATTACAGTCAAATGCGCAAAAGAATTTTGTCGTTTACATTAGATCCATGGAATGTGATACTGTGTTAACAGGACGTGTCAAGTTTTGGAGTAAGGCTGGAATAACTAGACAGAGAAACAATGCAGCTTTTCACTTTATCAAATGTGAACATTTGAAATTAAACGAGTAGGAAAAATAAATAAAAACAGAACTCATTATATGCAACTCTTATTTCCATTATGTTTCAGCACAATCGCCTGTTATCATAGAATTTGTTTTATTGTCGTCCACATTCTCTCTTTTCTTGTATTTTGCCTGCCCGTTGTCACTATAAAAAAAAAACAACTATCTTTACGACACATAGTACCATTGCTGGTGCATGTCGAGAGGCAACGATAGAACCAGAGGGATAAAGGCCGCTTGATCAAAGCAGTCGCCACGACGTGTGAGACTCAGGATTTTTATTCCACCCCCCAATAGAAAAAAAATCTTGGCCACGCGCACCTCTAACTATCAGTTCTAATTTCCTGATCACACATCATGTACAGGAAAGGTTGTATAGTTTCAACGCTGTGTTTTTGGTTTTCTTTGTTTCTGCCTAGTTAAGAATGTCTGCATTTGTTACTTTTGGCTGTTTGTTTTTAGTCTTAGAAGCAGCGATGATTGTTGGTTAATGACTTGAGACGTCAGGAGCGATCCTGTATGTTCACCTCGCAACATAGGGTATCAGTCATTCCTGGGAGAGAAAGACGACAGTGACGTAATGCTGACAACATCACTCACAAACGTGTCAACTGTTAAAAGAAGGAACGTTAACCCCAACTTTCCAAAGACATCACGGCACATGACTCGATTCTTTCTTCTACTACTTTTTTTATCCTTCCTATCTTCTTTCTTCACTATCTTTCATTTTATTCTGCTGCTACTACTGCTATAACTACTACTATTACTACCACTACTACTATTTATGCTAATCCTATTACTACTATTACAACTACAACTACTACTACTACCACTACTGCTATTACTACTACTACTATTACTACTACTTTTACTTCTACTTCATCTACTATTAACTACTAATATTACTACTACTACTACTATTACTACTACTACTATTACTACAACTACTACTATTTCTGCTACTACTTCCACTACTACTACTACTACTACTATTTCTGCTACTACTACTACTATTTCTGCTACTACTTCCACTACTATTACTACTACTACTACTACTACTACTACTACTATTACTACTACTATTTCTACTACAACTTCCACTACTACTACTACTATTACTACTACTACTACTACTACCACTACTGCTATTACTACTACTAATATTACTACTACTTTTACTTCTACTACATCTACTATTACTACTACTACTATTTCTACTACTACTATTTCTACTACAACTGCTACAACTACAACTACTATTACTGCTACTACCACTACTACTACTACTATTACTTCTACTATTACTACTATTATCACTACTACCACAACCATTATTACTGCTACTAATACTATTACTACTTCTATTACTACTACCACTAATACTATTACTACTACTACTACTGCTACCACTGCTACTACTACTACTACTACTAACACTACTACTATTACTACTACTACAACTACTAGTATTATTACTACTACTATTACTACTACTATTACTACTACTACTACTAATACCACTACTGCTATTACTACTAATACTACCACCACTACTACTACTACTACTACTATCATTACTACTATTACTACTACTACTATTACTGCTACTACTATTACTTATAATATACCTACTATTACTACTGCTATTACTATTACTACTACTACTATTACTTTTACTACATCGTGTATTACTACTACTATTACTACTACTATTACTATTCCTATTACTTCTACTACTAATATTACAATTACTACTACTACTATTACAACTACTACTACTACTATTAGTACTATTACTAGTTCTACTTCCACTACTACTACTATTTCCACTACAAATGCTACAACTACCACTACTATTACTACTATTACTACTACTACTAATACTACTACTATTACTACTATTACTACTACTACTATTACTACTACTAATACTACTAATACTACTACTACTATTTCTACTACTATTTCTTCCACTATTACTATTTCTACTACAACTGCTACAACTACTACTACTGCTACTATTACTATTACTACTACTACTACCACCACTACCCCTATTACTGCTGCTACTTATTCTTCCTTTTTCTTCCTCTTCTTTTATGCTATCTTAACATTCTCTATATTCTTTATTGTTATTTTTTTTGTTCATTTGCTACTTTCATGATAAATGTTAGCACTAGAAACAATACAAACACAATTTTGATCACACAACACACACAAGATCAAATCTCGTCTGCCAAATAGGGCGTGTTAGTGAAACTTTACCGAAAAAGAAACATTGTTTTTTTGTTTTAATTACCCAAACAGCTGACTCAGAAATAAAGGTATTACGGGGTGTCACATGTTTGAATATGTTTTATTATTTCAGAGCATTATATTTCTCTTATTTTTTAACAGATCCAAATAATAAACACTTGGCAGAGCTTAAAAAAGAACTGAGAACAAAGCCAGCATTTAATGTATCGGATACTATAAATGAAGATTTTAAAAGGTTGTGCATTTTACAGAATAAAACTACAAAGGTATTTTAGTTTTGAGTAACTTTTAATTTTGTTATACATAAGTTAATATTTCGGTAGAGGTATATCATTTGTGTTATATAAAATTTAATAGATTAGATATGGTCTTTTAGTTTGCTATACACGAGTTCATGTTGAGAAACATGCTTTTATTTCATTAAAGCGAGACAGTATCTTTTACATATCTTATACAACACTATATCCCTTGTACATCTCGCTCGAGGCATTACCGAGTTTTCTTTTATTTGTTATTATATACCAACACTTTTCTGTTTGTTTCAGGATCATTTTGACATCAGATTAGTTTGTAAATACAAGAAGGTCATTCTACCCTACTACAGGTTTAAGATGGAGCTCGTGTCTATCTCACCTTACGTGGCTCTTTTCTATGACTTCATCTCGGACGTTGAGATCCAGACTATTCTTAATATCGCAAGGGGAAACGTAAGTTATTTTGTGACATTTCTCTTCTATTGTCTCCCTGCTATTGCCTTAAAGAATAGCAGGTGAAAGAAGGAATGTATGGTTTAACATGACGTTTGTACATGTTGAATTGCTTGTTCGTCTAGTAACTTCCCTGTTAGATGTAGTGCCTTTCTTGGACGTATATGTACGCTGTTAGGATAGAAATGTTTTGATTCCTAAATATGTCTTTTATTCTGTCAAAGCATTCTATTTCTTGGTCTCCCTCTTGCTCACTATTGTGATGTTTTTTTTTGTGACCATGAGAGATAAATACGAACTTGAAAAACAAAACTTTTGAAGTGAGAAGAATAACTTAGCCAGAATTAATGCAAAACGGAGTTCCAGCAGAAAACATTTGACAGTAAACTTCAATATCAAGGAATAGAAATTGAAAGGTAAAATTAGAGCTCGATGAGACTGAGAACTACAATAGTGCTCGGTTCTATAGACGTCGGACACTAAAACATAAGTTATGAGCTTGTGCAGCTAGTGCAGTACTTAAGAGAAATCTTAGCAACTAAAGGTTTTCAAGAAGATGTATACCGCTGTCCTGGGAATCATTTTAAAATAGTTAAACGTTTTAGCACCACTGTATTTAAATATTAAGGTGTTAGAAGGCATAGGCTGCCCTCCTAAATTACTTAGGCTGATAATTTCCTTCCATGAAGACATGAATGGCAAAGTCCATTTTGATGGGAGTCCATCAGAGAATTTCAAAGTCAACAAAGGAGTGAAACAGGGATGTGTCCTCGCCCCCACCCTTTTTGGTATATTTTTTGCTGCCCTCCTAAATTACGCCTTCGAAAACAGCTCAGGAGATATTTACATTCGCACTAGACCAGATGGCTCACTGTTCAACCTAGCACGACTAAGAGCAAAAACCAAAACAAATGTTGCCCTAATTTTTATTTGCTGACGATGCAGCCCTAGTCGCTCATAGTGAGGCCACCCTACAGTCGCTGATCAACAACCTGGATAAAGCATGCGACCTTTTCTCACTGTCAATTAATGTTCAGAAGACAGTAATACTAAATCAAGGTGACTTCAAACCTCTATCTATTACTCTAAAAGGCTGCCCACTAGAATCAGTACATAAATTTACATATCTTGGATCCACAGTTACGCAAACCATCTCTCTTGATGAAGAAATAAACTGTCGAATTGGTAAGGCAGCTACGACCTTCGGCAAACTCACAAAAAGGGCATGGAACAACACGAAACTAACTCGAAAGACTAAACTCCTAATATATCAAACATGTGTGCTTAGCACACTACTATATGGATCCGAAACCTGGACAACATACTCAAACCAGGAAAAAAGACTAAATGTCTTCCACATGCGATGTCTCCGCAAAATAATGCACATCAAATGGCAAGACAAAATAACCAACTTAACTGTCCTGCAACGTGCTAAGACCCTAACAATCATGTCGATGCTCAGAAGTCGAAGGCTAAGATGGCTGGGGCATGTCCAACGGATGGAAGAAAAACGCATTCCTAGGCAAATACTATATGGTGAGCTAAAACACGGAAAAAGACAAATCGGCAGACCTAAACTACGATATAGAGATATCTGCAAATCATCTCTGAAAGACTTCTCCATCTGTGAAAACGACTGGCAACATCTGGCAAGTGATCGCACATCATGGAGAGCATGTATAAGGAACGGTATAACAACATTTGAAACTGTGCTAAGTGGGACTTAGAAGAGAAGAGACTCATGAAAAAGGATGGTAAACCCTGCGGATCAGCGAGCCTGACCTGTTCATTATGTGACCGCGTGTGTTTGTCAAACATTGGTAGAATTAGCCACGAGAGAAGCTGTTCGGCAAAAACAATACCTCAAAAAATACGCAATAGCCTCCACTAGACCGTCTGACAAGACGAAAAGGGCCATATATATATTTAAATATTCACATGCTTTCACATATTGTTCTGTGAATATCCATTGATGCAGTATTGTTCGTGCCCCTTTCTGGGGCGTTTCTGTGAAAGAAAAGAAGAACAATAAACACCGTATGAGTATAACGATGATGAATGTATATACATTTTAAAAAATATGAAAAAATACAAAAAATAATAAGCATACTTCATATTATCATAAGCAATTTACACCATTGATATTAATACTTAGTTGTGTTATCATCTTTTTTGTTTCTGTCGAAACCTTAGTTTTAGAACAAACATTAATTCTAATGTTTTACATTTATGATATTTGTTGGTGTGCAGCTTAAGAGAGGAAAGGTGGAGTCCTCTGCAGGGAAGCCAATCGTCAAAGAGACAAGAATAAGCGACCTGTAAGTATAGTTTACCTGTGTTTGTTGACAGTGTCCATTTATGATTACAGTTCGCTTGTTATTTGGCATTGACAGCGTCAACAACTGAACGATGCATTTTGAAAATGAATCCCTAGAGGGGAAAATCATCATCAAGTACCGGGCATACTGGCGTAGGTGATGATATCTTTCCACAACTTTCGATCTCGACAGTTATTTATCATTTCTGTTGTTGACCTTCTGCCAAGCCATTCTCTTAAGCTGTCTGGTATTTTCTCTCTTTGCCTCCCTCTATCTCTTCGTCCCTAAATTTTTCCAGTTGTTACAATATATTCAAGTTGTTCTCTTCTCATTACATGGCCAAAAAATAATGATTGTTTCTTCCTAATATTGAAAATTAGCTCTCTTTTTGCTTTGACCTCTTTCAGAACATTTTCATTACTCTTCTTAGCTGTCCATGGTATTCTCAACATTCTTCTGTAAAACCACATTTCTACCTAGTGATTTTCTTGTCTGTTGTCATATTGTCCATGATTCACATCCAAGCTAAGACTGGCTCTACATAACATTAAAGAACTCTTTTTCTTGTTTCTATTGAAAAAAATGGGAGCCGCGATAGCTCAGTGGTTAGTGAACTGGACTACAAAGGATAAGGGGTAGGGTTCGATCCCAACCGACAGCTCCAGGTTCACCCAGCCTTAAATGGGTACCGGATTTTTTTCTGGGAAAGTAAAGCAGCCCGGGGCGTGATACCGACCACATTACCCTAAAAATCATGAGCTGAAGGTCTGTAAAATATAGGGTCACTAACACCATATTTCCCTATACGTCACTTGGCGTGACGGGGGTACTTTACTTTACTTCTATTGTCAAAAATGGATTGCATAGTATCATCCTCATTTTCTGGAAAGCTGCTTTTGCCTGAGCCATTTTGCATCTCACCTCTTTTGTACATCTTCCGTCTGGGGTTAACAAAGTTCCCAAATATTTAAATTCAATTGTCTGTTTTAATATTCTTCCACTAGTCTTTATTCTGCACTGAGGTGATGTCTTTTTCTTTGTTGTTACCATTACTTCTGTCTTTTTGCTATTAAGGCTGAGTCCTTTATTTTTGCTTTCTTTCACTATAATGTTCAACATTTCTTGTAACTCATTTTCACTCTTAGCGATTAAGACTGTATCATCAGCATACCTTAGATTATTTATATTATGACCTCCGATTGTCATTCCAGGCATGCCCCTTATGGCTTTTAAAATAATCTCACTATAAATATTAAATAAATCTGGTGAAAGCACACAACCTTGTCTAACACCCTGTTTTATTTGTTGAAACATTCCTAATCGGTTTCCAGTTCGTATGGCCGCTGTTTGTTGCCAGTACATGTTCTTTATTATTTTAAGATCGTTGCTGTCTACGTTTATGCTTTCTAAAATTTTGATTATTTCTTGGTGATTTACTTTATCAAATGCCTTGGTGTAATCTATGAAACATAGGTATAAATCTGTTTTCACCTCTATGGCTCTTTCTACTAAATATATATATTATGATATAAATGGCATTGCTTGTTCCTTTACCTCCATTAAAACCACACCGTTCATCGCTAATTTCTGGACTGATTTTATTTCGCACTCATCGCATGATGATTCTTAGTAATATCTTAGTCATATGACTCATAAGGCTTATTGTGCGATGATCCCCGCATTCAATCGCACCAGATTTCTTTTTGTAGGGCTATAAATATTGATTTGAAGAGGTCGTCTGGTAAAAATCCGCTGTTGTAGATATCATTCAATATTTTTGTTATTATTTCTATTCCAAGATCAGCCATGGCTTCAATCTCTTCTTTAGTTTTATTATCTGGTCCAGGAGCTTTTCCTGCTTTCATATTGCGCAAGGCGTCTTCCACTTCTTCTCTGAGTATTTCTGGTCCTTCTCCATTATCCTTAATATTTACTTCTGTTCGTTCATCTTTATAAAAATCATTAATGTATTCTGTCCATCGTCCCTTATGCTTTCTCTTCAATCAACACTTCTCCTTCCTTTGATCTTAAGTATCCAGTTTTTGATTGCATTTTTCTTCCGGTTAATTCTTCAATTTATTAGTATATAGCTTTAGCATCTCCTTTATGTTGCATTTCCATTTCTTTGCATCTCTCTTTTAGCCATGCTTCTTTTGCTTCATTGCATTTTACTACAACTTCTTTATTTAATCTCTTATACTCATCTTTATTTTCTTTATTTCTTCTTCTTGTATATATTAGCTGCAAAATGTCATCTGTCATTCATTTCTTTCTTGAATTTTTCCTCACTGGTGGTATGAACTCTTTTGATGTTTGTTGCATTGATTCTTTTAGCATTTCCCACTGTTCATCAATGCTTTGTATCATCTCTATTGCATTGTACCGGTTCTGAATTGTGATTTTATATTTGTCTTGCAGCTTCTTGTCTGATTTGAGCAAATCTAAATTTAACTTGATGTTAATTGAAACTCGTTTTGTTGTTTTTAATTTTACTCTAAGCTTTCTCACAACTGTTACATGATCACTATTGCAATCTGCCCCTAGTCTAGTTTTCACACACACACCAGACTGTTTCTAAATCTATTGCTTATAATTATGTAATCAATTTGATTACGTGCGATGTCTCCTGGGCTTCTCCATGTTCACAGACGTCTTGGATGTTGCTTAAACCAGGTGCTTCCTATCATCATGTTGTGTGTTCTTGCCCATTCAATAAGTTTCTCACCTCTTTCATTCCTCTCGCCTAACCCAAAATGACCAACTACTTCTTCAACTCTTTACTTTCCTACTTTTGCGATAAAATCCCCTAGAACTATGGTGTTTTCATGTGGTTTGCATTCATGAAGTGCCTAATTTAACTCGTCGTAAAATTTATCAATTGTTTCCTCTAGACTGTCTGCTGTTGGTGCATAAACTTGTATACGATTTGTCTATTGGCTTTCCATTCAATTTCACTAAAAGGACTCTGTCAGATATTGGGTAAAAACATTTCACTGTTCTTGCTCTTTCTGCATCCAAGATGATACCTACTCCTCTTTGGTATTCAGTACCTCCAGCATAGATTATTTTATGTTTATCAGAATACATCTCCCTGATCCGGTGTATCTCATTTCGCAAAGTCCCAGTAATTGTAAACCCATTCTTTTCATTTCTTGTATGATGTTTTCTAGTTTACCCTTCTGCGTGAGTGTTCTCACATTCCAAGTACCTATCTTTAGAGTTTGTTTTATCTTTATTTTGCTTACAGTAGCTTGATGACGATCGGGTATCACCTGTAGCACATGATGTGCCCAACCGAACGAGGGTTTTCCATTGGAATCCCCCTTAACGTTGTTGTCGTGATTTTTTTATTGTTGTGGTGATTCATGACTGTACAAAGAAGTTACGACGGTGGTTTTCTGTTGCCTTCCATCGGTTTGTTTACGGTTGGCTCCGCTAGCCTTTGACTAAAAAGTCTCACCCACAAGGCAGTGGGGTTGTTTTACTTCGGGGTACCGTCTCTTAGTCTTTTACTCTCCCGAGTTTACCTGCAAGGCAGCAGAGCAGCCACATATTGTGCTATTTACTGCATGCAGTAGCAGGTAAAATTACCTGACCTGACGATAGACTGGAAAATACATTCAGTTTAACCGTGAGGTATTAAAAAGTCATACAAACTTATACAAGACTTGATGTCCCAAGAGAAAATATGGGGCAGAAACGATTACCTTTTGCTAAAACAAGATTCATGAAGCGACTCATTTCACAATGTGGCCTCGTGAGCACATAACATTGAACACAGCAGCACTAGGAGAACTACCTCAGTAAATCTGTTTAAAGTTTGAAAAAAATAACCACATAATCTTTGGAGGCCATATTAGCATACATATGTGCTTGATGACGACAATAAATGTGAGATCAGTTAGAAACACATCGTGTAATCCTGTAAACAACTAGATATAATGTGATGTCAATTTTGTTGGAAAACAGCCAAACATGGACACTCAATGAAAAATTAGAAAAGAAAATATAAAATATGTAAATGAGATCTAACCTTCAATTCCTGAGCATCTCCTACAGAGACCACGTCAGACACGAGAGACTAAGTGAAATCATGAAAGCATCAAACATAGCCTCGCACGAAGAACTGCATACTGGGGACAACAAAGCCCTGTGGTCGTGGGTACAGAGATGCAGGCCTTGATCTATGAAAATTCACCTGATGGCGATGCAGTCATTTACACTGACGGTCAGTTGTTTGGCGCAGTCGAAACTCGTGGGCTTTTACGGTCCAGGTCAAAGGGAGAATAGTAAAGGAGGAGAGCGATGCTTTCGCGGTAACTAACAGTAGTTTGACCATGGAGATCATAGCAATAACTAAATCAATGGTTATGGTTATTCGACGGCCCCGGTATCTCTCCAAACGAATGGAAATCCATAATTGCTCAACCGTCCGTGTCAGTGGAATCATCCGAATTAACATCTCATCGAATATCCAAACGAAGAAAGGCAGTTGCATTCCCCATCGTAGCAAACACAGCACACATCAAAAGACATAAGGCGTATTATAGCTTCGAAAGTGAACTGCCCTTCTTCATACGATATATGCAAATTGTAACAAAATATCTCAGCGCACAAATAATGGACAGGTCATATGAGTACATGTGTACAACACCATCAGGATGAATCACACAGCTCACGGTGTGCACAGAGCACTACTCAGTAGCTCCGGCAGCAAGCATGACTTAGAATATTAGGAAACTGCAACAAGGAACACTTTTCAGATAGTGTCTCAACGGATCCCTGTCGCCTATCCGC
This sequence comes from Megaustenia siamemsis, assembly GCA_032433765.1. Taxonomy (NCBI): domain Eukaryota; kingdom Metazoa; phylum Mollusca; class Gastropoda; order Stylommatophora; family Ariophantidae; genus Megaustenia; species Megaustenia siamemsis. The sequence continues at coordinate 180,244,443 of JAVIAB010000092.1, forward strand.
CATATTGACCGGAAGTCCCTGCTATAAAATATGCGCAAGTCAAAACCTGCTCCTATAAGTGTGAGTCTTCATTGTATATAACAGCGCACAAATAATAGACAGGTCATGTGAGTACATGTGTACACTATTTCTTCTTAGTCTATCATATCACGGTTCTTTATATTTAATGAGAATATATTTTCTTACAAAACTCCAAACTAAAAAATAGACAAAACTGCAGTCATTGTCTTTGGTTAATTATATGTATTCTCATTAAGTGCAGAACCAAAAACATTGTCTACATTTACAATAAATGACATTAGTCAGTCAACAAAACTAGGACTGCAAGCAGCAGTTTCTACTTTCATAATGACTTTTTAACACAAACTACAGCGTGTTGCAAACATTTTAACAAGAGAACTTAATCATGGCTAGACTAGATCATACGTCTACAAAAGTGTTTCAAATTCAACAACTTAAAAAAAAAATCATGACAAATCTAAACCACTTCGATGTGCAGCATAACATTAAGAGGGTAGAGGAGAGAAATTCCCATGTAACAAATACATTTGTTGTTTTCTAGGATGCTAATTTATAACAATTGAAATAAACGAGCCAAAAGGTTTTTAAACAAAACAAAATAAATAGCCTGGTTAAAACCGAAAGTATGCCTGTTTCATAGACTACACCAAAGCTTTTGATGGAATACACCATAAACAACTCATAGATTGTCTAAATAATATACATCTAGATGACACATACATACGACTGTGACACATAATGTGTATTTTATACTGGGAGCAAACAGCAATAATAAAATATCACAAAGAGAACTCTACACCCATTGATATAAAAAGAGGAGTAAGGCAGGGATGCATCCTATTACCAAGCTTTTACAATCTATACACTAAGCAAATCTTTGCAAACATCACAGAGATGCCAAGCCTAAACATTAGTGGAAAGATAATCAATAACCTAAGATATGCTGATGATTCTGCATTACTAGCAGAAAATCCTATAGATCTACAACAATTACTTAATGAAATAAACATGACAAGCAACAAATATTGATTAGATATGAATATCAAAAGGCCAAAACTATGATCATAACCAAAGATAATTCTCAAAACCTGCACATGAATATCAAAGAGGAAGGAATAGACCTGGAGACAGTTCAGAGCTACAACTACCTTGGACATACTATAACCAGTGATGGAAAATGTACAACTGAAATAAACAAAAGAATGGGAATGGTAAAAAGTAATTTTAATGTCATGAAGAACATACTAACATCAAAACAAATAACACAGGGGCTACACCTAAGAATAGCAAAATGTAATATCTCCTCAGCATTCCTGCATGGTGCAGAAGCAAAGACATTAGACAAGAAAGCGGAACAGAAACTTGAAGCCTTTGAAATATGGATTTACAGAAGAATAGAAAAAATTGAATTGAAAGAAAAGAAAGCAGATGATGATGTCTTAAAATGACTAAAAATGAAAAAGAGAACTACTAAATACAATTCAAACAAGAAAAATGAGATTTGTATGGTATATTAAAAGAAACAGCAGTCAATACAAAAAAATAATCTTGGAAGGGAGAATACAAGGTAAAAGAGGCAGAGGCAGACCAATACTAATATGGACGAGTAACATCAAAAGATGGACAAGTCAGCATATGACAATCCGCACCATCAAAGCAAGAGACAGAGCGAAATGACGCTCCATGGTAGCCAACCTTCGATGCCGAGATGGCACTCAATGAATGAAAAACATAACCTTTTACTCAAGTGTGCTTTCTGAGTGTTTCATTGAGTAGCTTAGGTAAAGTGAAGGACGCTGGATACGAAGCCATTGGTCGGGGTATCTACGGCTGATTAAGATCTGCTTTTATCTTCGTTTCTCGACACTCCGATGTGAGAACAAACATTGGAGTTGACAGCTTGGCTGGAACAGCTGCCGTGGATGACGGATGTGCATTGGATTGGGGTGACAGTCTGAATACCCTCAGGGAGGCAGGACGTACTGATGACCCATTGTTATCATCAATTGATGACCATGAATATAAAACTATATTTAGACTGCACGAGCATCAGATCAAAATTGGGATCGTCAGAAAGGCACGCTATGCAGGAAAACACAGGCGCATTACAAATCAAGAACTGTGATCGTGAGTCTCCACACACGTAGGGACATATTGGTGAGGAAATCTGATAACTGAAGGACGTATTCGATATGCAGTGAGGATGATATGTCAGCTAAACTAAACCATTTCTTTAGTCTTTATTGAGTTATTTGCAGATCATCATAACTGCACTCCGAACATGTCCATAGGTGCTCAGATCCCTTCCTCAGCAAGTCCGGCAGTGTCCAGCGCCTGCGACTCCAGTTCTGTGTTGGTTGATACGTCTTCTTACATGCCCACTAAGTTTCTCATTTCTAGGTGTGCCTATCTTAACTCCCATTTCTTTCATCCGAAGAAGTGACGTGGTATAATTCCAAGTGTCATCAACTTGTCCCTAGTCACCTCGTCAGTTCCCATTCGTACTACCGGTGTGGTCGTATTAACGATATGATTGTTAAGGGAGAACTATGAGACTGATGCTTTATTAGGATTAACCAAGTACCTGAAACCCCACACCAGGAAGAAATGCGATCGAGTTCGTCTTGCATTGTGGAGGCGATTCCCCGTCTGTCTCTTCCCTGTCGATATACCAGAATATCATCAGTAAAAGTCATAGTTCTTCCCCTCCAATCCAGCTGTTGGGCCGTGATTGTTATTGTGTACACATTAAATAGAACTGGTGACAGTGGTGAGCCTTATGGCAGCCCTGGACAAATGGATGTTGGCTCGGAAGACCAACTTCCACATCTGAGTATCAACTTCCTCTGAAACAGTGCAGGGAGCCATCCATCTAATGATGAAGGGGTGCACCGCCGCCCCTTTAGTCTTTAGTTCGGAATGACATCGTAACAGTCGGGACATTCCCATATTCGCGAAGTAAACTAAACAAAACAAAACTAAACTAAACTAAAAAAAACTAAACTAAATTAAAATAAAGAACAGCGACATTGGTAAGAAAATAAGGAAATGTGATATTAAGGAGTGTCATAAGATTTAACGTTCTGTCAAAAGCAGTTTCATTGGTTACAGTGAAAGGTGGAAAGCGCAGAGACAGATTCAAAAGCTCTTGCCGTAAGCGATGATAGCAGCAGCTTCAGTTCTATGATTAAACCTTTCATGTTTGTGCCCCAATGACTGCAATAGTTAGCCCAATTTAAGCACAGAACCGCCTGTCCTATTAAGACTACAAATGAAGTAGAAATATGAGAACATGGACGGATTATGTCAATGATTTGACTATGAAAACATTACAACAAACACAGAGACTTGCACACGAAGCGAGAGAGACAGATCGTGAAAAGCTCATCAGATTAGAATCCCAGTGGTCTTCTGGGACTACTGGATCTGGCAGGTAGATTTTTTGTGTGGAAAAAGTAGAATGGAAATAATGAGATGTTTTGTTTATATCATGAAAATGATGGATGATTGTGACAATTGCCAGCTATAGTAAGCACAAATGTTGCAGGCAGTACGCGTGTGTGGGGATATGTGTGTATGGGTAGGTGTGCATGTAGGCGTGTAGGCAGAGATAGTGTATAATGCAACCAACGGGAGAGAATAAATGAATTAGCGATTAATAGCAAAAAGGGTTATCTCAAGTTGACCGATGGGTTAAGGAGACTAAATGGAACGAGCTTGGATCTTGCGGTACAGGATAAGCGTGGAAGGACAGGTCGCACGAGGAGAGAGAGAGAGAGAGAGAGAGAGAGAGAGAGAGAGAGAGAGAGATCTCAAAGGACTTAAGACACAAAGACTTGTGCTATGCAGAAAGTAGCAGGACAACCGGACCTGTCAGAGAAGTGTCAACATGGGGACTGTAGATAACACACTACCAGATGGGATCGACCTTATCAACCGAGAAAGACACACTGTACTGGTATGGCGAAGAAAAATATTTGTAACGTACCTTGTTCAGTTGATGGCATCATAAACGCGTGTCATTCAATAGAGCATCAACTGTATTATGTTAGAACGACAGGAACAAGTGAAAGTGATACATGTGTTGAGTAGTGGTACAGTAGTGTAAACAAGAACTAGAAGTTAAGCTTCAGAGAAGGGAGAAGTCACCTCCTACATCTTAGATTAATAAAACATCAAACCACGACTATCATCAAGAGAAAAGACAGACTATAATGACAATCAATCTCAGAACAGAATTAATGAAATAAATAATAAAATAATAAATATCCGTTACAGAACGGGATGAAAATAAAAGCTTCATGTGTGCGTGTGTTTGTGTGTGCGTGTGTTAAGGATGAAATATAAGTTTAATAAACGTTGTGTCATGCATGAGTTAAAGGAACAATAACAGGCAGTGTCTGCTGAATTGTTTACAGCGTGTTTGTCTATGACCAAGATTGGCCACGCATATCTGAGATCTCCAAGCGGGTTGCAGCTGTCACCCACCTGGTCACAAGGCCTTATGTTGACGGAAGTGATTACTGCAGCGAACCATTCCAGGTATAGACAACACAATCTAACTTTTGAGTGCAGAAAACTTTCAAAATAAGCTGCTAGGTAAACAGCTACGTTCACAGCTGCAAGACACACACACACACGCACACACACACACACACACGCACACACACGCACTCACGCACACACACAACTACAGATGAAAAGAAAAAGATAGCTGTATTTTAGTTGAAAAAAAAGTGACAGTGAAACAAGTTTGACGGAATGGACAAAAGCAGATGCGGTAGGTGGTCACGTCTAAATGCGTGATTTGGTGATAATAATAAACAATAACAAGAACTGTCATGCTCGGGGAGAAAGCGAAAAAAAAAAGCTGTACCAAGGAGGTTATTAGGGGAGCAGTATTGTTGAAGCAAATGATGATCATAGAAATAGAGAATCTTTATTAACATCAGAAGGTGTGTTAATTACTGGCTCATTTGTCAGTGATGAGCATGATGAGTAGGGTGTCAGCGGGCTCAGTTTCCAGGCAGTGTGTGGAGTCATTGCAGGAGTCAACGACACAGAGTCACCTTTGCCTGCATTCCTGGACATGCGGGAGTATGAGGGGATGAAAGAGCGGATAGGTTAGTAGCTGTATTGTTGTCGAAGATGTCAAACAATGGGTCAAGTAAAAAAGTAAAGTAAAGTACCCCCCGTCACGCCAAGTGGCGTATAGGGAAATATGGTGTTAGTAACCCTATATTTTACAGACGTTCAGCACATGATTTTTGGGGTAATGTGGTCAGTATTACGCCCGTGCTGCTTTACTTTCCCAGAAAAAAAATCCGGTACCCATTTAAGGCTGGGTGAACCCGGAAGCCGTCGGTTGGGATCGAACCCTACCCCTTGTCCGTGGTAGTCCAGTTCACTAATCACTGAGCTATCGCGGCTCCCCAATGGGTCAAGTGAACATCATTAATACTCTCCGAGACTCGGAAAGGACACATGACTTTGACAACCATAAGTCCACATCACTCGTTCGGATGAAAAAGATGAGAGTAACGAAAGGAGAGGTTTAGTGGGTTCAAAAGAAGACTTATCAACGAACGTATCGCTGAGGTCGTCTGTGGCTGGACACTGAGGGACAAGTTGAGGAGGAATGCTGAGCACCTATGTACATGTTCGAAGTCAAATGATGATAACACACAAATGTCTCAATAATAAATGTGCTCGTTTGTAACCAAGGATAAGGATACGATGAAGATGAAGAACGCCGTGGTTAATACAGTGATGATAAGAAGACATTCGGGTGTGATATAGTTGCGATTATAAAAGAAAAATATAAAATTGTTTTCACAGCCAAACATCTATCAACTATATTATTATCCCATAATGTTGTTATATTTGATACATTCTAGTATTAGCAGAATCACGTGATTGAAAATAAAATGCTGTTATAATAATGTAGCTTGTGATCACTCAGCTTATAAAGGATCTTCTTCTTTCCTGCCTCTTTTATCTTTCAGCGTTGAGGGGAGATATAATTTGTGGATTTTTGCTGTCCTGTTAGCCACTGCTGGTGTTATGTTTCCTTGTGTTTCTAATATTCTATCAATCCATTTTTTTCGTGGTCGGTCCTAGGGTCTGGTGTTCTCGCAACTTTTATTGAAGGCTCGTTGTGTTGTGTTTTGAACTTTCTGCAATATCACGTAGCTAAACCACATTATATGTTGTTTATTTATATACTATATGACAGGAATTATTTCCTAGGTTTTATCTCAGTTCTCCATTTCTGATCGTATCTCTCAGGCTATTTCCTGTCATTCGTCTAGCACATTTTATCTCAGCAGAGATTGTTTTTCTTATCGTTGTTGCATCTAGGGTCCAGGACTGACATTGGTAGCACAACGTTGTGATGAAGATTGTATTGTAGAGTGCCCGTTTTGCCTCTTGAGTTATTTCCTTGTTGGACAATAGTGGTGATAGCTGTACAATGATTTGACAAGCTTTGTTGCGTGTTGAGTCTTTTTCTGCTGTTCGTGAATTGTCGTTTGTCACTAGACATCCTAGGTATTTAAATTCCTGTACTTGTTTTAATTGTCTGTCTTCTATAGTTATGTTGATGTTCTGTTTCTCTTTTGCAATATTCATGACTTCTGTTTTTTAATGTTGATTTTCATGTTATATAGAGTGATATGATATTAAGTCTATTTAAATGTTCTTGTATGCCTTTTACTTTCCAATGCATTAGCGCCTGAGCGTCTGCAGATAGTAGCCCTTTAATCGCCTCTATCTTCGATGGGTTGGCTAATTAACATATATAGTCTATGTAGATAATAATCAATAGGAGATAGCACGCACACCTGTCTTAGTCCTAGTCTAATATCGAAGTGTCTGTGTAGCCTGCTGCTGTTCTGACTGTGCAGCTGTCACATCTAACTGGCTATCTCTAACAGAACTGCTAAGTCCTTTAAAACTGTCGATGTTAGACCCAAACTTCTATTTCATTCTATGCTAGGCTAACCAATATGTTTGTAACAGTTTGGCTGATCTTTCTACTTCATTTCTAGCTATCTATTCTTCACTAATTCTGGGATTCAGGCATTCTCTCCAAGTGGTTTCTGTCTACGACCTAATCATACGATTATGAGACAACCTTCAAACTAACCAGTGCTCAGATCGGTTTAGTAAATTAAATTCTCAGTAGTTCCCCCTTTAACCCTATTGATACTACTCCACTAGCACACTGTTTAACCTTCTGAAACCCAAGATCCTGTACAATCGGTCTTTGTCATTTATGAGTTCAGTGGGATCGTGTTTCTCTTTTCTCTTTCTTGTTGCTTTTACGGCTTTGTAGAAGTCTCATGTGGCCGTTGAAGTTCCTGCTGATAGTTTGTTCCAATTATTTCCTTATGTTTTGCTTATGTTCTTTGATAACAATTGTATCTGCTTCGCACTAAGTCATATTTCTCATGAACAACTTCTTGGTTGTTCTTCTCCCTCCAATTTGTAAATATTTTCGTACTTTCTTTAACTGCAACTCTGATCGAGTCGTTCCACTATGGGCGCTCTTCTGTCCTTCTTGTGTCCTTAGTTTTGTTCCACATACTGTTGCTGCAATGGTTGTTATTGTCTTCTTAAACCGCTTCCACTCTCCTTCTACTGTGCTTACTTCGTTCGGCAGTTTCTTGAAATCCTCTAATAGTTTTTCTTCTAGGATTTCCTTCGATTCTTGATCTTTTAACTGTTTTAATTTCATTTTTCTTTACACTTCTGTTGTTGATAAATCTATGAAATAACATTTGTATTTATTTTTACAAGGAAAGAGCATATACACTGTCAGATACTGAAACCATCAACTCACACAGAAAGTTGGACCCTTTGGTTTCAAGAATGTTCTAGCTACACTCATAACGATTCTACTGATACTATAGTTTGTTTCAGATTGTTTGCCTCCCTAATTCCAGTAATATCTCGAAAACCGTCTGATAGAATACCATGATTTTTTGCATGCGACCTTAGATTTTCAATGACGTAACGAATTTATCATTTAAATTATCGTATGTGTTACCGTTTCCTCAAAGCGGCAACTTCCTTTGATCTCCTTCATATTTGTATTTATTTTGACACAAAAAACAGAATGTACGGTAAATGAAGATCTTTTACACTTTTTAGAGGAAAAGGCGTAACTTTTATTTTTATATAAGGGACATTATTACTTTATAATAAGAGAGTAAGTAAGTAAGTGTTCCTGTCATGCCTGAAGGTGTATAGGGGAATAAACCGCCACAATTGCACTTTTTCACAACATGCTACCCATTTGGATTGGGCTCTTTTAATTATACAACTAATATTGAATCAAATCAAAATAGGCCGAACATTCACCGAATAGAAATTATTTATTTTAAGAACACAGAATACATCGTCAACTCACTAAAAAAACAGTTCCTGAAGTGGTCCGTATCCAGAGTTTCCAACTCCAACAAAGTCACTTCAGTAAGTTCAAACAAATGAGTTTTATTCAGAATCTGCCGAATCTAATAGACGTATTACTATTTTTGGTTGAATAACCCACAGACCATCGTTTCTCCAATACTTATCTTCCTCAACCATAACATGGTCTTCACAACTAGCCCAATAATCTTTGTCTATGTTTGAAATAGCAACATTGGTAAGCTCTTTAACATCAGATAATTTGAAAGTTTTATTTTCGGATGCTACTTGCCCTTTGATCTTTGCCCAAACTAATTCAATAGGATTTAGGTGTGAGTGATATGGAGGCAGCCTCAAACATCTATGACCATGTTCTTCAATTAATTTATCTATTTGAAATATCTTTGGCCGTTGTATCTGTTTTACAAGTGAAAGTAATTCAGGCTTGAGATACATATCGTTAAATGGTATTTGTTCCCTTGTCAGCCATGTCTTTATTTCAGCTTTAGTGCTTGATGATGTTGGAACTTTATCTTCTTGTGCCACTTTGTTATGGTAAGATGCATTATCCATGATCAAACAAGATGGTCGATCTAATAAAGGCAAAAGAGTGTCTTTAATCCAATCTCTGAACATATGACTGTTCATCTCTGAATGATAATCCTGGTTATCAGTTGACTTTGCAATAAAAACAAGTTCAGCATTCTCCACCAGGCCATTATTTTTGCTCCCAGCATGTGCCACTATAAGGCGCTTTCCTTTGCTGCTAGGTACATACCTTTTAATAGTCCCATCTAATGACTGCCATTCTTTTTCATTTGTGTGGTGGGCATTAATCCATGTTTCGTCCAAGTACACAATGTCATAATCTTCATTACGCATTTGTCTAACTTCACGTAAATATTTGCTTCTTGCAGCTACTAAATGAGGTTTCTCGCAAATGATGTTTCTTCCACAAGAATATTTTCTAAAAGTGAAGCCTAAACTCCGCACACTTCTCCATAGTGTAGTTTTTGATACAGCAATACTGGTGTTCTTTTTAAGCCAAATCTTAAGTTTCCTTATGGTAACTTCTTCCCCTAAGTCAAACATTTTACAAATCTCTCTGCGGACAAGTTCTCTGTCAAAACTGTCTAACAAATGTTTTCTTCCTCGACTTCTTTCTTTCCTTGAACATTCACATTGAACATTTTTCACTGATCTATGAAACGACCGTTTACTTAAACCTAACACGTGCATCGTTCTCTTTTCAGGATTTGATATGCTGTGATATAGACTCCCTCGTTTTGCCTCTCTACAAAAATATAAATATAATTTCTTTGTAATATTTTGTTCAGTAACAAATTTCAACTTTAAACTCATTGTTAAGGGCACAACTCACAAAACACGCCTATGTAAATAATTTGATTTTGTATTTTTGGTGACGTTATACTAATGACGTGATACAAAAAGTTGACAATTTTAATCCAGTAAGTGCAAAACCAGAATTGCGCACCGAATATAAGAGAAATTTGCTACACATATGTGCAAATATTGACAAAAATCTGACATTTGCAATTCAATAGTGTAAACCGGTGCCTTTACCCACCAACATATAAAGGAAATTCCCAAATGAAGATGTTTAAATCATTCTTGAAGTGATATGGAAGGGGTAAATACTCTTAAATTTTGATTCAAATGTGCCCAAGTTTAATCATACTTTTATCCTCCTGGTAAGCAAGCGCACAAGAAAAACCAGCAGTTTGTTTGCAATGAATTTATTTTTTCTATTACGTTATGAGATTCAGTAGGTTACATGCAAAATATCAGCACTGTAGCACAAATGGTTGCTGAGCTGTGGTTTTTTGAAGTGAGGCAAAAAATCTGAAGCGAACTATAGCCATGTTCATAAACACCTTGCTCCTTTCTCCAAGTTAAAGAAACATGTTATTATTATAGCACGGACAGGAGTGGGTTTCTCAAAGTTGATCGTTGCCCAATTAGCAGCACAATGGATGCAACAAGAAAGTGCAAAAAAATGATTACAGCCATTGCAGTCTTTCATTTAACTTGGGTGTTGTGGAATAGGAAAGAAGAAATAAGAAAGGATTCTTAAAAGCTACGTCCAGTTTTGTTAAAATTCAACAATTTATGTCTTTGCTATTTTATCCATGTTTTTCTCAAAAACACTAGGTCCTGTTTTATTTTTCTGTGACAGGTTGTCAACTATGGTATGGGAGGTCATTATGTGCAGCATTTTGACGCAATGGAAAAGGTCTGTCTGCAGCATTGTTTTCGTACCTTTTATTTTTTAATGTTCAATTTATTTTTATCATCATCATCATCATCATCATCATCATCATCATCATCATCATCATCATCATCACAATAATCTCTTTTTAGCTCTCTCTCTCCCTCCCTCCCCCCCCCTCTCTCACTCTCTCTCTCTCTCTCTCTCTCTTTCAGTAATCATCCTATATAATCATTTAATTTTACAGATTTAAAGACTTTCTTAGTGTAATTTGGGTAAGTCTCACGTGATCATAGTCAAAGGCATCATAATATATTTTTCTATGTAACATATGTTGCCAACAAGAGTTAACCATCTAAACTTGTCTCCGTGTAGTAGCGCCCCTTCAAGGAACATGTTCACACGCCACTGCTTGGATTAGTTCTAATTTGTTGGTGAGAAATGCTAATACGAGTTGATCTTCTTTTCTTCAACTTTCTTTTCTTTCTTCTCTGCTTTCGTTAGATAACAAGTCTACATCATCACCTTTAAGTGACGTTAAGGGGCGTGGAGGGAGCCGCGATAGCTCAGTGGTTAGTGAACTGGACTACAAATGACAAGAGGTAGGGTTCGATCCCAACCGACGGCTTCCGGTTCACCTAGTCTTTAATGGGTACCGGATTTTTTCTGGGAAAGTAAAGCGGCACAAGCGTAATACCGACCACATTACCCCAGAAATCATGTGCCGAAGGTCTGTAAAATGTATGGTCACTAACACCATATTCCCTATACGCCACTTGGCGTGACTGGGGGTTCTTTACTAAGAGGCGTAGAGTCGTTGTTTTCTGGTTTACAGCGAGATATATCTGCTTCTTTTGATTCAACACTTCCGACTTCAGATCGCGTTTTTTAGTAAAAGGTAGTTCTCCTTTATCCAGATTGACACGCCAGATTAGTGGGTCTATTACCAGCTCACGTGAATTAGGATCTTGGTTAGCTGCTGTTTGCTGGTCATGATGCGAGCAGTTGGCTTATTAGCTGAGAACTTTCAGCTCAACTGGTGTTTGTTGGTCATGATACGAGCAGTTGGCTCATTTGCTGAAAACTTTCAGCTCAGCTGGTGTTTGTTGGCCATGATGCGAGCAGTTGGCTCATTTGCTGAAAACTTTCAGCTCAGCTGGTGTTTGTTGGCCATGATGCGAGCAGTTGGCTCATTTGCTGAAAACTTTCAGCTCAACTGGTGTTTGTTGGTCATGATGCGAGCAGTTGGCTCATTTGCTGAAAACTTTCAGCTCAACTGGTGTTTGTTGGCCATGATGCGAGCAGTTGGCTCATTTGCTGAAAACTTTCAGCTCAACTGGTGTTTGTTGGTCATGATGCGAGCAGTTGGCTCATTTGCTGAAAACTTTCAGCTCAGCTGGTGTTTGTTGGCCATGATGCGAGCAGTTGGCTCATTTGCTGAAAACTTTCAGCTCAACTGGTGTTTGTTGGTCATGATGCGAGCAGTTGGCTCATTTGCTGAAAACTTTCAGCTCAACTGGTGTTTGTTGGCCATGATGCGAGCAGTTGGCTCATTTGCTGAAAACTTTCAGCTCAACTGGTGTTTGTTGGTCATGATGCGAGCAGTTGGCTCATTTGCTGAAAACTTTCAGCTCAGCTGGTGTTTGTTGGCCATGATGCGAGCATTTGGCTCATTCGCTGATAACCTTCAGCTCAGCTGGTGTTTGTTGGCCATGATGCGAGCATTTGGCTCATTCGCTGATAACTTTCAGCTCAGCTGGAGTTCGGCAGCTTGGTTTTTTCCTTTACGATATTGAGTTCAAATTGGATAGAACTCAGAAACATGCGAGTTGTGAGAAGAAAGTATCAAACTGAACCTTATTGGAAGAGCTAGAAAGCAATCGAAGTGAAAATAATATTGGCGCGAATAGCAATAATCAGACATGATGTAGAAAGTGAATTAAATTGGAACAAAATTACGCGGGTATAAAATTCATACCGTTTATTTTACACAGGCATTAATGGTTATGAACAATGAAAAAGGTATTATGAAAGGTTATATTCTTGTATGGGAGCCGCGATAGCTCAGTGGTTAGTGAACTGGACTACAAAGGACAAGAGGTAGGGTTCGATTCCAATCGACGGCTTCCGGGTTCATCCAGCCTTTAATGGGTACCGGATTTTTTTCTGGGAAAGTGAAGCGGCACGGACGTAATACCGACCACATTACCCCAAAAAACATGTGTTGAAGGTCTGTAAAATTTATGGTCACTAACACCATATTCCCTATACGTCTCTTGGCGTGATGGGGCACTTTACTTACTTTTACTTTTATGTTCTTGTACGCATTACGATGTTTGGACACTGTCACTCATCACTTCAATGTAGTTGTAATTTGTTTCTTTATATATTTTTGTGTTCTGTCATATTCTCCAGCAGAAGATCAACTCGCCTGTAAAGTCGCTTTAATTTTGTATTGTCCCTCACCTACCTGTAATCATATCATTTTTATTAACATGTTTTTTTCTGTGGGTCCTTATTATCAGTCTTACAGCAGCATAGAAGGACATTCATTATTTTTATTTTATTTATATTTTTAAACTGCTGCCTAGAGAACAATATGTTATTCTAGTTTTCGGCTTAAAACGATTTTTAAAGTGGGACCTATATTGTATATTTATAGGTGGTCTCAGATAGGTGTAGGCAGTATCTCACAACTTGAGATAAGGGGTCACTGTCAAAAACAAGACCATTCAAGTGTGATATAACCCGAGTACTTTCAGAACAAAATACACCATAAACAACATATAGACTGCCTAGAACGATATACAGCTAGATGACACAGACCTACGACAAATATGTCATTTATACTGGGAGCAAACAGCAATAATAAAATATAACAAAGAGAACTCTACACATATTGATACAAAAAGAGGAGTAAGACAGGCGTGCATCCTATCACCAAGCTTGTTCAATCTATACACAGAGCACATTTTTAAAAACATCACAGAGATGCCAGCCCTAAACATTAATAGAAAGATAATCAATAACCTACGATATGCTGATGATATTGTATTACTAGCAGAAAATCCTATAGATCTACAACATATACTTAATTAAATAAACACGACAAGCAAAAAATATAGATTAGACATAAATATATGAAGGCTAAAACTTTTATCATAAACAAAGATAATACTCAAAACCAACACATGAATATCAAAGAGGAAGGAATAGACCTGGAGGCAGCTGACTACTACAACTACCTTGGACATACAATAGCCAGCGATGGAAAATGTAAAACTGAAATAACCAAAACAATAGAATGACAAAAAGTAAATTGAATGCCATGGCAAATATACGAACATCAAGCCAAATTAGTGTAAAGTGTAAAGCACTATCTCCATATTCCGTGCCCAGGTAGAGTAGGCAAAGTGAAATGAGGAAGAAAGCAGCAATGTTTAAACTTGACACGTGGAACGAAAGGCATGTGCCCTGCACTTGGTAAAGCAAACACACTGAAAGAAGGACAAATTAGAACAACAACCCTCATAGATAAAGAACTAAATAGGCTACATGTCGATATTGCTGCCCTCACAGAAACAAGACTCTCAGACAGTGGTTCTGTAAAGGAAGAAAAGTGTACTTTTTTCTGGCACGGTCGAAGCTTTAATCACTTCAAAAGATTGTCCACTAGAATCAGTTAAGAAATTCCCGTATCTGAGTTTCACAATTACGCAAACCACTTCTCTTGAAGATGAAATAAATAGTCGAATCGGAAAGGCAGCTACGACTTTCGGCAAACTCACAGAAAGGGCTGGAAGAACACGAAACTGACACAAAAGACCAAACTCTTAATATTTTAAACGTGTGTGCTTAGCACACTATTATATGGATCTGAAACCTGGACAACATACTCAAGTCACGAAAAAAGATTAAATGTCTTCCACATGCGATGTCTCAGAATAATGGCACATCAAATGGCAGGACAAAATAACCAACTTAACTGTCCTGCAACGTGCTAAGACCCCAACAATCATGTCGATGCTCAGATGTCGAAGACTAAGATGGCTGGGGCATGTCCAGCGAATGGAAGAAAAGCGCATCCCCAAGCAAATATTATATAGTGAACTAACACACGGAAAAAGACAAATCGGCAGACCTAAACTACGATATAGGGATATCTGTAAATCTTCTCTGAATGACTTCTCCAAATGTGAAAATGACTGGGAACTTCTGGCAAGTAATCGCACATCATGGCGAGCATGTATAAGGAATGGTATAACATCATTTGAGACTGTGCTAAGGCAACACTTAGAAGAGAAAAGACTCATGAAAAAGGATGGAAAACCCTATATATTAGTGGGCCTGACTTGTTCATTCTCTGGTCGTGTGTTTGTCAAACATTGGTGGAATTAGCCACGAGAGAAGATGTTCGACAAAAATAGAACCTCAGAAATACACAGTAGCCTCCACTAGACCGTCTGGCAAGACAAAAAGGGCCATATAAGACAAATTAACACTACAGCTAAAACTAAGAAAAGCAAAATGTTATATCTTCTCAACCTGCCTGTATGCGGAGAAACATGGACTATATACAGACAAGAAAACAGAACAGAAAATTGAAGCGTTTGAAATGTAAATGTATAGAATAATACCAATAATTGGATGGAAAGAAAAGAAAGCAGATGATGAAGTCTGAAAACAACCAAAAATGAAAAATAAGAACTACTAAACACAATTCAAACAAGACAAATGAGATTTTTGGGACATGTTGAAAGACAGCAGCATACTAAATATGATCGTGGAAGGGAAAATACAACGTAAAAGAGGTAGACCAAGGCTAACATGGACGAGTAGTATCATGGACAAGTCAGGCTATGACAATATGCATTATCAAAGCAAAAGACAGGGTGTCCGGTTAGCGCAATCGATAGGCGGTTGGCTTACCACGGCAACAGCCGGGGTTCGTACCCTGGCCAGGACACCTGGGTTTTACTAATTCCCTAAAACTTAGTACCTCTGAAGTCGGAGTAAATCTGCCTGCATGGCGAGGGGCATCCTGTAATGGGATAAAAACAGACTTTACACGCAAAATTCAGTCCCACAAAAAATTGAGTGGGTGGGACTTCGTCAGAGGTCAAAGCTGACAAAAGCGAACGAACGAACAAAAGCAAAAGACATTATTTTTGTTGCAGAGACTTTTATTGATCGATTATTATAGATATAATAGAATTATATATAGATATTGATAGATTATTATAGATATAATAGAATTATATATAGATATTGATCGATTATTATAGATATAATAGAATTATATATAGATATTGATCGATTATTATAGATATAATAGAAATATATATAGATATTGATCGATTATTATAGATATAATAGAAATATATATAGATATTGATCGATTATTATAGATATAATAGAAATATATATAGATATTGATCGATTATTATAGATATAATAAAAATATATATAGATATTGATCGATTTTTATAGATATAATAGAATTATATATAGATATTGATCGATTATTATAGATATAATAGAATTATATATAGATATTGATCGATTATTATAGATATAATAGAAATATATATAGATATTGATCGATTATTATAGATATAATAGAAATATATATAGATATTGATCGATTATTATAGATATAATAGAAATATATATAGATATTGATCGATTATTATAGATATAATAGAAATATATATAGATATTGATCGATTATTATAGATATAATAGAAATATATATAGATATTGATCGATTATTATAGATATAATAGAATTATATAAATATCTATAAATATCTATTATTAGAATATTGAAATAATTTGTTGTCACAGAACTGAATTGAAGAATTGATTCTGAATTCACAGAATTTATATGATTTTTGTTACAGAATTGATATGCGATTTTGAATAGAAAGATGATATAATTTTTGTTTGAGAATTGATATAAATTTTGTTAGAGAATTGATATGAATTTTGTTAGAGAATTGATATGAATTTTGTTAGAGAATTCATATGAATTTTGTTAGAGAATTCATATGAATTTTGTTAGAGAATTGATATGAATTTTGTTAGAGAATTGATATGAATTTTGTTAGAGAATTGATATAAATTTTTATAGCGAATGTTTAGTTTAGTTTTTTTTTAGAGAATTGTTATGTTTTTGTTAGAGAACTTTTAAAGATTTTTGTTAGAGAATTTAAAAAATACTTCTATTAGAGAAATGAAAAGACTGTAAATTAACCTAATATGCAGCAAAGTGAAAAAGTCTAATATGGCTGTTTGTTACTTTGTTAAACTAGTGCTTTCCTCACGCTCGACTTGTCCACCCTATAGAGAACAGTAGTTCTCTGGTCTCTGTTTTCCCTTTAGTGCTCTGTTATGAACTACGCCATCATCGATAATTCATCAATTATGATGGGCACTTACCACTACTGCACAATACAGTATTAGTTTTGTCTGTTATATTTTGATAATACATTTGTGTTCTTTGTTTGCAGTGCTGGACTTGGCTACTAGAGGCAATGTAACAATGATATCAATGCTTGTTTAAAACATGGAATAACAATGATATCAATGCTTGTTTAAAACATGGAATAACAATGATATCAATGCTTGTTTAAAACATGGAATAACAATGATATCAATGCTTGTTTAAAACATGGAATAACAATGATATCAATGCTTGTTTAAAACATGGAATAACAATGATATCAATGCTTGTTTAAAACATGGAATAACAATGATACCAATGCTTGCTTAAAACATGGAATAACAATGATACCAATGCTTGCTTAAAACATGGAATAACGATAATATCAATGGTTGTATCATATCTTCCCAGGAGTCTCTAATGCAAAAAAGTATGAGTTTTTTCGCCACAAATGGTGGGAATCGACTTGCAACTTTTCTCCTTTATGTGAGTACAGAAGCCATGTTTTTGTCTGTTAATAAATTCATTAAAACATGCAAAGAATGCGAAATTTTATTAAAAGAATTTCGATTTGCGAACACATCGCTATAAATAATCATCACCACTATCATCATCATCATCATCATCATTATGACCACTATCATCATAACCATTATCGCCATCATCATCAATATCATCATCATCACTATCATCATAATCATCATTCATCACTATCACCGTCATCATTATCATCATCTTCACTATTTCCAGTGATTTCATTATCACTATTATCACACTCATCATCATCATCACTATCACTATCACCATCACTTATCTTGTTTCTATTAAGTTTGATCCCATGACATCTACTCTAATGTTTCCTATGTCTTGTACCAAACATCCAGCGTCTGCAGCAGCCAACCCCACCTCGTCTGTGATATCTTACAGCAACCTTCTTAAAGGTTTTCCTTTCACTCGTGTACCTGGAACTATGCCCTCCATAATTATCATTTCTGGGCCATTGTTTTGTTTAACATGAAAAACATATTATTGTTCTAGGTATGTTCTTCATATGTACCACATAATTTTAAGATCTTGCAAAATTGACTCGTTTGTTCGTTTTCCATGGTATTCTGAGTGTTCTTTTACACTTGTGTTCAAAAGTATTGATGTATTCTTTTTCAGCAGATCTTTAGATTGTCCACGTTTCACAGCCACATGTTACTATGGGAAAAATGGAGACATTTAAAAACCTAGTTTTGTCGCTATATCAGGTCATTGCCATTTGTTGTGTAGTTGTTTCAATTGATTAATTGTTTTGTTCAACACTATTTGATCTTTTTGATAATCTTTCTATCCTTTGTTATCAAAGCGCCAAGATAATCAAAACTGCCTACCCTTTCCAACACTTGTCCGTAATATACATACACATACACACACACACACACACACATATATATATATATATATATATATATCTATTGACCTTTCGAGCCGTAACCGGCCCATAGGGCGTAGACCAAGATACACCTTCTCCTATATGAATTTTTGTTCTAGCAGTTTTCTTTTAAAGATATTTTATCAAATCTCGCCATCTGTCTCTGTTCTGTGCAAGCAGTTCTATCTCATTGAGGGAGCCGATTCCTGCTGCTCTTGCCTCTCTCATCAATGTTCTTCACAGTGTCTCCCTGGGTCTTCCTCTTTTTCTTTTACCTGTTGTTTCCCTGATATGTATATATCAGTTGTTATATCTATGTTATATGTTGTCAATATTTCTGTTTGTGCTGCATCGAGATAAAGGTGATATTTGTCACTAAAATGATGTTATAAATTCATTAATGCCACTTATTGAGGTGGATACAAATGGCAACATTTTTTGTTCTTTTATGTACACCTCATCAGTATTATTGGATCACGCCCTCTAGCGCAAACCACGTGACTTATTCCGCTAATGTTCGACTTTGTTACTATTGTTATACTAGCAGTAGCCTCCGCCAGTCACAGATGACTGTTTTCTTTCAGCGTCCCTAGAAATGTTAATTTTTCTTTTTATTTTCGCCGTGTCTTCTTTTTTTCTATGTATCTGTCTGCTTCTTGTTTGAGTTGAAAGTTTAGAGTGTGTTTCCAAAGATTGCGTTCTGTAGCTATTTCTTCCCAGCTGCAGGGTTTATGTACAGAGGCTTCATGTCACATTTACACACGTCTACAAATAAAAGTTTTCGCGCTCCTTTCGCCATCTGCTGTGATTATACCAGGCTGATGTAAACATAATAATCTATATTCATTTAAAAAGCAACGGACAATAATATTCCTTTGCAGCAATTCTACATTTCCCTTACAGTTAGCACATAACTTATTAGCTCAGTGACTTAGTCATATCAGTTATCGGTCCTCCAGTCTGCCCTCAAGCGGGTCCTCCTTATCTCTCGTCCCGAGGCACTCACCCCTTCCAACCGCCCCCCTTCTGAGAGAACTATACTCACCCTCACATATCATCCTCACAACTTAGCAGCTGTGAGGATACTCAACCGCTACCGTTCCATTCTCCTCTCTGATCCCACTACCCGTCTACTTTTTAGTGATCCCCCGATGATCGCCTTCAAGCGCGACAGGAATTTGGGAGACATTCTGGTTAGGAGCCGTCTCCCTCGCTCCTACCCTCAACACTTCGGTACGGCCCCTTGTGGTCGTAACTGTATCACCTGTGCCTATGTGCTCCCTACTGACTCGGTCTTATTCCCCAATGGACGGTTCGAGATCAAGCATGGCTTCACATGTGTGTCCCGCAACATCATTTATGCCATTATATGCCAACGATGCCACATGACCTATATAGGCGAGTCTGGTAGAAGATTAGCGGAAAGATTTTGTGAACATCTACGTGATGTCCAACAGAATACTGGCACTCCAGTGTCTTCCCATTTCAACTCCCCAGATCACAAGGGCAAAGACGACATCCGTGTCACTGGTATTGTCCTCTGTCACTCTGGCGACCGCAGCCGCTATACTTTGGAAAATCGCCTCATAGTCCAGTATGGTTCGCTGACCCCACGAGGCATGAATGTATCACACTCATACACATAGTTTCCTTTCGGCTGCTCCTTCCCTCTTGCATAGCCCTCTCTACCACCCATGTGGTGGCTCTTTAGTCTATCTACTATGCCACACTATTCTTAGTTCTTCTCCACTGGTCCCCGTTGAGGCACTTCGGTGTTCTCCTATATACCTTTTTTCTGCGCTACTTAGCCCTCATATGTTTTTATTGCACCACACCCTCATACATCTCACTCTTTCCGCCTTTTGAATACCTGTCATTCCACTGTTCTATTCTTTCTCCTTCGAGTTTGCACACTGACCCCGGTTTGAATCCTTCCACACATATGATTGTCCCCGTATGGACGTGCACATGCATGTATGTGTCCATAGGCACGGGTATTGGTATATATGTGTATACGCATATACATGCATGTATATGTGCTCTTGCTTGTATGCATACACATGTATGTGTGTGTATATGTATGTGTATGTTGATATGTATTATTATGTGCACTTCTTCTTGCACGTGTACATATGTATACACGCATCTGTGTGTGTGTATACATGTATTTATGGGCCCTTAGATACTTAAAGATATTGCCTGTGCCTTTGTAGTCGACGTACCTAGATAGCGTTCCCCCCACTTGTGTATTTTTAGAACCCTTCACCTCTGACCACAGGGTATAAATTACAGCTACACCCGTGAGAAATTCCTTTCATAGCCTGACCACTGTCCACGACACACAGGGAAGTCAACATATTTCGATTATTTTTGTTTTTGATGTTTCATTACTAGTTAGCTATGTAGGATTAGTTTTATTTATTCACATATCTGTGTGTGTATGTTGTTTGTTTGTTCCTGCTGAAGGCCTATTGAGCCGAAACGTCGTTTGAATCTGTGTCGTCTATTAATCACGTAAAGCTTCTAACATACCATTTTTTTTTTTTTTTTTTTTTCAATTTTTCCTCGCATTCAGCTTTACTGCAGCTTCGCATTTTTATGCATTCATTTGCATTTCTTTGCCTTAACCTCATATCAGTTATCTATGTTGAAGTGTGATATAAGATTTATTACTTGTTTTTGTTTCTGGTCGACAAGATGAACACGACTCTGCCATCTACTATAGCAGATATAAACCTCTACTATTTTATTCTCCCACAAAACTTTGTGTTAGTCTACCGCTGGACAATTCTTGGAACACACAAAACTTTGTGTCTGTCTATCGCAGCACAATTCTTGGAACACACAACACTTTGTGTCTGTCTACCGCAGCACAATTCTTGGAACACACAAAACTTTGTGTCTGTCTACCGCAGCACAATTCTTGGAACACACAAAACTTTGTGTCTGTCTATCGCAGCACAATTCTTGGAACACACAAAACTTTGTGTCTGTCTATCGCAGCACAATTCTTGGAACACACAAAACTTTGTGTCTGTCTATCGCAGCACAATTCTTGGAACACACAAAACTTTGTGTCTGTCTACCGCAGCACAATTCTTGGAACACACAAAACTTTGTGTCTGTCTACCGCAGCACAATTCTTGGAACACACAAAACTTTGTGTCTGTCTACCGCAGCACAATTCTTGGAACACACAACACTTTGTGTCTGTCTACCGCAGGACAATTCTTGGAACACACAACACTTTGTGTCTGTCTACCGCAGCACAATTCTTGGAACACACAACACTTTGTGTCTGTCTACCGCAGCACAATTCTTGGAACACACAAAACTTTGTGTCTGTCTACCGCAGCACAATTCTTGGAACACACAAAACTTTGTGTCTGTCTACCGCAGGACAATTCTTGGAACACGCAACACTTTGTGTCTGTCTACCGCAGGACAATTCTTGGAACACACAACACTTTGTGTCTGTCTACCGCAGCACAATTCTTGGAACACACAACACTTTGTGTCTGTCTACCGCAGCACAATTCTTGGAACACGCAACACTTTGTGTCTGTCTACCGCAGCACAATTCTTGGAACACACAACACTTTGTGTCTGTCTACCGCAGGACAATTCTTGGAACACGCAACACTTTGTGTCTGTCTACCGCAGCACAATTCTTGGAACACACAACACTTTGTGTCTGTCTACCGCAGCACAATTCTTGGAACACACAAAACTTTGTGTCTGTCTACCGCAGGACAATTCTTGGAACACGCAACACTTTGTGTCTGTCTACCGCTGGACAATTCTTGGAACATACACCATTTTGTGTCTGTCTACCGCAGGACAGTCCCTGGAACATACAACACTTTGTGTCTGTCTACCGCAGGACAATTCTTGGAACACACAATACTTTGTGTCTGTCTACCGCAGGACAGTCCCTGGACCACATAGCATCAGTAAGAGAAGCCAATATCTCTCCTATTCCCTTGCAGAGATTTGCCAGTTTGAATTGATTCACTTTTGTTTTTCTGTGTTTACGGTGCGTTTTGCCCACAGAATATAAATGTCATGAAGAAAATATGGCACGGGTATCAACATGGCAGCTAAACTAAAACTGCTGAGGATCTTACCGATAACAATATATGGACGCAAATCATTGATAATAACGCAAGAGGTAATGGAAACATTTGGAACGTTTGAAACAGAATTTTACAGAAAAATGTTAGGAACTTTCCAAAAATGCCCTTGAAAATAAAAAGCCATGAACAAATTAAGAGGAAGACGAGACAAAGGTATACCAAGATGATAGTGGTTTCCTGACATCAAAGAGACCTTGAACTTGACAAGAGATGGTGTGTGAAATCTGGCTAGATACAGTGATACCTTTAGACGGACTGAGAACAACATTCTGCACAGGACATGCGACCTGACGATGATGATACGTACGGTATTTATTTTTGTGCAGCGGTCGTTATGATTGTACAATACATAACTCATTATAGTACTCGACTCACATTTGTCATCACCCGCGCACACACACCTCATAATAGACAGTGTTCCGGTCACCGTGTCAAAGACCTCAATCACTGACGATGATGTTCAATTAATCTACCATTTCGTACACAACGTTGCAGCTAACGGATGTGGAGCGTGGCGGATCTACAGTCTTCCCACGAGCTGATTTGGCGGTTACCCCAGTCAAGGTAAACATTTTTTTGTTTTGGAAGTAGAATACACCCAACGATTGTATGTTCTTCATCTCCTACCTTTCAGCTCCCCGTGGAGCATAGGTCTTCAACAAACACTTTCCAAGCCGTTCTGTTTCTTGCCATTCTTTTAAGATCATTCCATGTCTTCACAATCACCGTCATTTGTGCTTTTATCTGTCTTCTCCAAGAATATTTTGGTTGTTCTCTTTGTCCTTTTCTTTGAGGGTTCCAGAAAAGGGCATGTTGTGTCATACTCTCAGTTGGCTTCCGCAGTGTATGTCCTATCAAGCGCCATTGTCTTCGCTGTATTTCTTTATTGACTGGTATTTGACTGGTATTTTTCGATAATTCCATGTTAGTGATTTTGTTCTGCCATTTTTTCATCCCTTTATTCTGCAAAAACATCCATTAATGAAGGTCTGTATCTTCATGATTTGTCATTATTGTTGTTCTCCATGTTTCACAGTCTTTTAATTAATATGACTGACTTAACATTGGAGTTTAAAATTTGTATTTTTGTATTTAACCTTACTGTTTATATAGTTTTATTTGTTTTTTTTTTCAAAGAAGGAAGACACAGATACGTCTTGGTAAAACAAATGAACTCAATGTTGTGTTCACGTACTGGGATGGGGACGAACGAATCGAGGGTTGTTATAGAACACTCTGCAGGTCTAGAAACCTGCATAAACCGGAGTTAGAAAACCAGTGCGAAGGACCAATATAGGGTTAAGCCATCACCTGAACATACAGACAGGGATGTGCGGAGTTAGAATAACACGGCGGCGGAACACCTTCGAGAAGGCTATCAAGAACACATAATACATTTGCAATCGAATATGCAATCGAATCACTTAAACAGACAGCTGACTTCATGAGAGAGTCTGGAATCTTACTCTGATTGAGTCTTAATCGCTGAGAGAGAGATATTACTTTATATAATAACGTGTAAACAGGCAAATAATCGCAGTGCTGCGGTAAAGCTGGTAGCAAGGAGCAAGTAGCGGGGTGTTACGTATACTCCTACAAGGTATGGTGGCATCTTTACAGATCAAGAAACAAAATACTGACGTTTCGGCCAACATGCCGCCTTCGTAAAACAAAAAACTAGAACAACATAAACGGACAACGAAATCTAACTAACTAGAACACAGAAACAAGGATGACATTCATCATCATCATCAAGTACGGGGCCTGCTGGCGTAGGTGATCATGTCTCTCCACAACTTTCGATCACGACAGTTATTTATCATATATGTTGTTGACCTGCTGCCAAGTCATTCTCTTAAGCTGTTTGGAAACTTTTCTCTTTGCCTCCCTTTATCTCTTCGTCGGTCGATTTGTCCAGTTGTCACGATATATTCCAGCTGTTCCATTCTCATTACATGGCCAAAAAAATGATGATTGTTTCTTCCTAATATTGGAAATTAACTCTCTTTTTGCTTTGACCTCATTCGGGACGTTTTCATTACTCTTCTTAGCTGTCCATGGTATTCTCAACACTCTTCTGTAAAACCACATTTCTACAGTCTCCAGTGATTTTCTTGTCTGATGTCCTATTGTCCATGATTCACATCCATATGTTAAGACTGGCTCTACATAACATTTTAGAACTCTTTTTCTTGTTTCTATTGTCAAAAATGAATTGGACAGTATCTTCTTCATTTTTTGGAAAACTGCTTTTGCCTGAGCCATTCTGCATCTCACCTCTGTTGTACATCTTCCGTCTGAGGTTAACAAAGTTCCCAAATATTTAAATTCATTTACCTGTTTTAATATTGTTCCACTTGTCTTTATTTTGCACTGAGGTGATGTCTTTTTCTTTGTTGTTACCATAACCTCTGTGTTTTTGCTATTAAGACTGAGTCCTTTATTTTTGCTTTCTTTCACTATAATGTCGAACATTTCTTGTAACTCATTTTCACTCTTAGCGATTAAGACTGTATCATCAGCAAAGCTTAGATTATTTATATTATGACCTCCGATTGTCATTCCAGGCACGCCTCTTATAGATCTTAAAATAATCTCACTATAAATATTTAAAAATCTGGTGACAGCACACAACCTTGTCTAACACCCTGTTTTATTTGTTGAAACATTCGCAATTATTTTCCAGTTCTTATGGCCTCCGTTTGTTGCCAGTACATGTTCTTTATTATTTTTAGATGTTTGCTGTCTACGTTTATGCCTTCTAAATTTTTTTGTTGGTGCATTACTTCGTCAAATGCTATTGTATAATCTATGAAACATAGGTATAGATCTGTTTTCACCTCTATGGCTCTTTCTACTAAAGATCTTATGATATAAATGGCATTGCTTGTTCCTTTATCTCTAACAAAACCACAATGTTCATCGCTAATTTCTGGACTGATTTTGTTTCACACTCTTCACATGATGATTCTTAGTAATATCTTAGTCATGTGACTCAAAAGGCTTATTGTGCGATGATCACTGCATTCAATCGCACCAGATTTCTTTGGTAGGGCTATAAATATTGATTTGAGCATGTCGTCTGGTATATATCCAGTGTTATAGATATCATTCAATATTTTTGTTATTATTTCGATTCCAAAATCACCCATGGTTTCAATCTCTTCTTTAGTTATATTATCTGGTCCAGGAGCTTTGCCTGCTTTCATATTGCGCAATGCGTCTTCCACTTCTTCTCTGAGTATTTGTGGTCCTTCTCCATTATCCTTAATATTTACTTCTGTTCGTTCATCATTATAAAGATCTTTAATGTATTCTGTCCATCGTTCCATTATACTTTCTTGTTCAATCAACAGTTCTCCTTCCTTTGATTTTAAACATCCATATTTTGATTGCGTTTTTTTAAATATAGCTTTGGCATCTTTTTTCTGTAATTCGATCTCTTTGCATCTCTCTTTTAGCCACGCTTCTTTTGCTTCATTGCATTTTAATACGATTTCTTTATTTAATATCTTATACTCATCTTTATTTTTCTTTATTTCTTCTTCTTGTATCCATTAGCTTGGAAATGTCATCTGTGAACCATTTCTTTCTTGAATTTGTCTTCACTGGTGGTATGAACTCTTTTGATGTTTGTTGCATTGATTCCTTTAGCATTTCCCACTGTTCATCAATGCTTTGTATCTTCTCTATTGCATTGTACCGGTTCTGAATTGTGATTTTATATTTGTCTTGCAGCTTCTTGTCTGATTTTAGTAAATCTAAATTTAACTTGATGTTAACTGAGGCTTGTTTTGTTGTTTTTAATTTTACTCTAAGCTTTCCCACAACTGGTACATGATCACTATTGCAATCTGCCCCTGGTCTAGTTTTCACACACACCAGACTGTTTCTGCACACACAAAAATAAATAAAGAATAGATAAATTAGACAAACATAAATTAGCAGCGGTATACAATATGTAGGGAACAAGCAATTAATTACAGTGCTACGGTGAAGCTATTAGCAGGAACAACTAGTGGGGTGTAACGTGCACTCCTACAAGATATGGTGACATCTGACAAAAGAAGAACACAACAAAATGCTGACGTTTCGGCCTACATGCGGCCTTCTCCAGAAAACAAGAACAATTCAAACAGGTACCTCTTTTTTGGATAGTTGTAACTAAGTTTTCCAATTGCTCTCTTTATATAACAACCGTGCCAGACAAAAAAAAAGAATATCTCTAACAAGGTAAGAATGTGAAACCTGGTGGTGAAGGAAGCACAGGCAAGGAAAACTGACGACCGGACAATAGACGCGGATGAAACTTTGTACTCTAGAGGTAGACTATCTAGCTCAGAGAAATACAACACGATACAAACATGTCCTGGAACGATTCGTTAATCTTCTAATACTTTCATAGCAGAGACGTCTCTGATAATAAATAACTTCTATCTCCCACGAAGTTCTTGTCTCTTGTCAGCTCTAGAGTTTAGGTCTGCAAACATTTGTTTAGATAAATATTTGACTCGATGGCTCTAAAATTTCTGAGACAAGTCTTTATGGACGTGTTTATGGAATTGTTTATGGGAGTTTACGAAAGTGTTTATGAAAGTATACATGGGAGTGTTTATGGAAGTGTTTAAGAAAGTGTTTATGGAAGTGTTTGTTATTTCCTCATGAATTCATACAACTTTTAATGAAAATTATCGCGAGCTTAAAGTGACCTGGTGTTCTATCGGAAGAACATTTCCCAATGGCTTGTGCATTGCAAGACAAACCCTGGGTACAGCAGAGTTAGCTCTTCGAGAATGTCTTCAGCCCCCTTGAGGACCAAATTAATTAAATCACTGAAATTAGCAGGAACATCTAATATCTGGGACAGGGAGACTATGAAGAAAAGAAGCGTGTCAATGGAAACAACAAGGCAGTAGACATCATTGATTGGAAAACAAATCAGAACTAAGGATTTTATTAATGTTGTCTTAATTAGTTTAAGCTGATATATATATATATATATATATATATATATATATATATATATATATATATATATATATATATATATATACACCAATGAGGAAATTCTCAGAGGCCACCAGAAAAAGGGAGCTCCTAAGAAACAGTAAGAAACAATCAACATTTTTCGGGTACATAATGATAAGAGGAAAGTTGGATTACTTGATTACAACTGGCGAAATAAAAGGAAAGAGAGATCGCGGACGACAAAGAGAGATAGCTTGGTGTCATGGCGTGGACAACAGTTAAGAACAGAACTGATTCGATGCACTGTAGATAGAAGATTGTGGAAGGACACGATCGCCTACGCCAACCGGTATAGCACATGATAATGAAGATAATGATGATGTTATATATATGCTAGGTCAATATGGCGGATAGGCAGATGATTGAGGCTGTATGAATGGCAAGAACTTAACGTTGTATCTCCCTCAACAAGAACAAATAGTATAATTGTACAACTATTTTGTCCCTCGTGTTACAGTTTGTCAATTGTGTCTTGTGTCATTGACCACTAGCAGATTATAATGTTTTCGTTTACAGGGAATGGCGTTGCTGTGGTACACATTTAAACCGTCGGGAGAGCGAGATCAGCTAACTATACACGGAGGCTGTCCCGTGGTCTATGGACACAAATGGAGTATGACAATATTTGACTATTTTCTGAACTATCTTCTATTATTTATCTTCCTCTTTTTTCACTCTTCAAAATGAAACTTTTAAACTGCTACTATATGAAAACATCCTGCTTTATTTAATCTCCTTTCATTAATTATTTGGGTCTCCTTATGTTCACCTTTTTACAATTTCATTTACTGTATCCTTATTTTGATCTCCATCTCACATTTGATTTTTATTTTTATTTTAACCTCAAAATACAAATACCTTATTCCTTTTCTTTCTACTTATCGCTGTCTGTTGATCTGATTACTCACTACAAACTGATATTCATTTCACTGCAGATTTAAAAATAGATTGAACTATTTTGTACGCTAGCAATATCGCTATCATTATTGTCCTGTACAACATAAACCCTAATGCATCATTTGTTGGTGTAAGGAGAGTACAAGCTGTGGACATGAAGTGTTCCCATAGGATCTTATGTATCTCACGCAAACACCAAATCACAGTAACAGAAGCCTATAAAAGGGGCTTCTGCTATCTATATATCTATTGTCATTTCGAGCCGAAGACGTCACAAAGGTCAGACAAATTCTAGACTTACATGTCTAAAAATATTTGTTGTCAAAGTGTCAGATCTTGCAAAGATCCACTTTGTATCTCGCCATATGTCTCACCTCTAGGTGCGCCGCTCAATCTCATCAAAGGTAAAGATACTAGCTGTTGCTGCCTCTCGCCTCAGTTTTCTTTTTAGAGTCTCTCTAGGTCGACCTCTTTCGCATTTACCCTTTGGTTCCCATTTGACGGTTTGTTTTAAGATTCTTCTTCTTTTTCTACCTTTTTAGCTCCCAGTGGAGCATAGGTCTTCAACAAATACTTTCCAAGTCATTCTGTTTTTTGCCATTCTTTTAAGATCATACCATGTCTTCCCCATCATCTTCATCACTGCTTCTATCTGTCTTCTCCAAGAATTCCTTGGTCATCCTCTTTGTCTTTTCCCCTGGGGATTCCAAAAAAAGGGCCTGTTGTGTAATACTCTCAATTGACTTCCGTAGTGTGTGTCCTATCCAGCGCCATCGTCTTCGCTGTATTTCTTTATCCACAGGTGTTTGACTGGTACATTTCCATATTTCTATGTTAGTGATTTAGTCCTGCCATTTCCATCCTTTTATTCGGCGTAAGCATCCATTAATGAAAGTCTGTATCTTCGTGATTGTCAATTTTGTTGTTCTCCATGTTTCACAGCCATATAATAGGATCGCCTTAACATTTGAGTTGAAAATTTTTATTTTTGTATTTAACCTAATTTCTTTGGATTTCCATATTTATATTATTATATGTTTTAGGATTCACTTTCTGTATATTCCCAGAGTTGTATTAGAGAAACGACACATATACCAACGGTTTGGTAAACAATGTTTCAAGAAAAAATCAAATGTTGATAAAAGAGAGAAAAAAGGAAGAAATGGATTGTCTTTGTTAGAGACTTGATAAACGAAACATTCAACAAGACCCCAGAAACTGACTTACAATAAGAAAGAAGGATGTGTGTGTAATTGATACAGTGTTACATTAAACATAGAGAAGAATGTTTGTGTATCTGGTACAGTGTTACATTAAACATAGAGAAGAATGTTTGTGTATCTGGTACAGTGTTACATTAAACATAGAGAAGAATGTTTGTGTATCTGGTACAGTGTTACATTAAACATAGAGAAGAATGTTTGTGTATCTGGTACAGTGTTACATTAAACATAGAGAAGAATGTTTGTGTATCTGGTACAGTGTTACATTAAACACGGAGATGTGTGTGTATATGACACAGTGTTACATTAAACACGGAGATGTGTGTGTATATGACACAGTGTTACATTAAACACGGAGAGGTGTGTGTATATGACACAGTGTTACATTAAACACGGAGAGGTGTGTGTATTTGACACAATGTTACATTAAACACAGAGAGGTGTGTGTATCTGACACAGTGTTACATTAAACACGGAGAGGTGTGTGTATCTGACACAGTGTTACATTAAACACGGAGAGGTGTGTGTATCTGACACAGTGCAACATTAAACACGGAGAGGTGTGTGTATGTGACACAGTGTTACATTAAACACGGAGAGGTGTGTGTATCTGACACAGTGTTACATTAAGCATAGAGAAGAATGTTTGTGTATCTGACACAGTGTTACATTAAGCATATAGAAAAATGTTTGTGTATCTGACACAGTGTTACATTAAACATAGTGAAGAATGAGTGTGTATCTGACACAGTACAGTTGTACATTAAACATAGTGAAGAATGTTTGTGTATCTGACACAGTGTTACATTAAACATAGAGAAGAATGTTTGTGTATCTGGTACAGTGTTACATTCAACATAGAGAAGAATGTGTGTGTATCTGACACAGTGTTACATTAAACATAGAGAAGAATGTTTGTGTATCTGGTACAGTGTTACATTAAACATAGAGAAGAATGTTTGTGTATCTGGTACAGTGTTACATTAAACATAGAGAAGAATGTGTGTGTATCTGACACAGTGTTACATTCAACATAGAGAAGAATGTGTGTGTATCTGACACAGTGTTACATTAAACATAGAGAAGAATGTTTGTGTATCTGGTACAGTGTTACATTCAACATAGAGAAGAATGTTTGTGTATCTGGTACAGTGTTACATTAAACATAGAGAAGAATGTTTGTGTATCTGGTACAGTGTTACATTAAACATAGAGAAGAATGTTTGTGTATCTGGTACAGTGTTACATTAAACATAGAGAAGAATGTTTGTGTATCTGGTACAGTGTTACATTAAACATAGAGAAGAATGTTTGTGTATCTGGTACAGTGTTACATTAAACATAGAGAAGAATGTTTGTGTATCTGGTACAGTGTTACATTAAACATAGAGAAGAATGTTTGTGTATCTGGTACAGTGTTACATTCAACATAGAGAAGAATGTTTGTGTATCTGACACAGTGTTACATTCAACATAGAGAAGAATGTGTGTGTATCTGGTACAGTGTTACATTAAACATAGAGAAGAATGTTTGTGTATCTGGTACAGTGTTACATTAAACATAGAGAAGAATGTTTGTGTATCTGGTACAGTGTTACATTAAACATAGAGAAGAATGTTTGTGTATCTGGTACAGTGTTACATTAAACATAGAGAAGAATGTTTGTGTATCTGGTACAGTGTTACATTAAACATAGAGAAGAATGTTTGTGTATCTGGTACAGTGTTACATTAAACATAGAGAAGAATGTTTGTGTATCTGGTACAGTGTTACATTAAACATAGAGAAGAATGGTCGTGTATCTGACACAGTGTTACATTAAACATAGAGAAGAATGTGTGTGTATCTGACACAGTGTTACAATAAACATAGAGAAGAATGTGTGTGTATCTGACACAGTGAGATTACACAGACAATGGTGAAATATATTTCTTCCACACGAACTCTTTATTACATGAAATAAACTAGAACTCCATGGCGCATCTCATGAAGCAGGGGCACCAACAAGTCTAGTTCTTGGAATCTAAGATCTGTATTAGGTATACAAACAAGGACTATAACTCCATTTGAGATTTTTTGTTTAAATGGGAAGAGCTGCCATATTCTTCTTTGCAAGACAGACCTTGGTGTGACGTTTTTCTCGAGGTGATTTTTATGGAGAACCATTATTGCCCACGCAGCAGCGTGGGACCATCCCAATCCACCTGTCTAGTGGATCCTACCAACCACTTGGTCGGCACAGCTTGAAAGTGGCATTGAAATATAAGAGTGGATAATTAAATGGTGCTAATGTGAAGCCATTCTGGGTTGTTCATTAGTGTCACATCGTTGCGTCATTAGTGTCACATCGTTGCGTCATTAGTGTCACATCGTTGCGTCATTAGTGTCACATCGTTGCGTCATTAGTGTCACATCGTTGCGTCATTAGTGTCACATCGTTGCGGCATTAGTGTCACATCGTTGCGTCATTAGTGTCACATCGTTGCGCCATTAGTGTCACATCGTTACGTCATTAGTGTCACATCGTTGCGTCATTAGTGTCACATCGTTGCGTCATTAGTGTCACATCGTTGCGTCATTAGTGTCACATCGTTGCGTGTTGGCTGTTGCTTGTCCGGACCGGCATGGGCAAATATTTCACTCTCTGATACTGGGTAAATAGGCATGAGATAACTAATAATCAGGTCAATGACTAATAATAGGCAAAGTCCATCAAAATGATTAGGTCAGTAACAAAACAATTTTTTCTTGTGCGGGACCATCATTATTGTAATCTGCCAGTGCTATATAATGTTTCCTTCCTGATTACAACGGAACGTTCGGCAGAGTTATACAATCTGTTATATCAACGACGATCTCCACACTAATTTCAAACACTAGAAATGTTCGATAGCGGCAAGAATTCTCATTTTGGGAATCTAGCCCGGCAGCGATATACAGCCTGCAATCTTCGACTTTACAATTCCAATAGTTCTTTTAGGTGCTCAACTTAAACATTGTTCTTTTCTTAAATGTCACAGTCGGTCTCCCATAGTACTAAACGCCCAATCTCACATCTGAGACCAGGGACCAAGGAAGATCCCGATATTAACATTCGGGATTGGAATATTCTTTAACGTGGGGAGAACACCATGCTCAACTCTTTATCTATGCATGCACAAAATGTTTAAAGCAAGGCCTTCCAACAATTCTCTACCCACAGTGTTTCCATCAATTCTGTTGACTGTTTTGCTCCTACCTCAAGCTAGTATCTACTCCCTTTGTCGTCCCCAATCACTCTTCCTCTGTATTCTGCCTATTGTAATCAAGTATTTCAAATTTCCTCTTCTCATAAAGCGTCCAAATCATGTCACTTGTTTCTTTTTGATTTCTTAGGAGCTCCCTTTTTGTGTTGGTCTCTTCGAGAATTTCCTCGTTGGTCTTTTTAGTTGTCAATGCAACGTTCTTCTTAGAAACCCCATCTATCTGGCCTCTAAATCGTCTTGTTATTTGTTTGTCAACTGTCCTTGATTCACTTTCATAGGGCAGAATTGGCTTTATATACACAGATTAACACTTTTTCTAAAAAAAACCCATAGTAAATAAAAAGCATAAATTTGTATTTCTTTCTCTTACAGTCAGCAACAAATGGATCTGGTTGTACTGCAATACTTTCAGCCGCCGATGTGGTAAGAGACAAGAGGCGACACATTTGGATGTTGAGAAATATATGAGAAGAGGGTGGGCCTAGGCAGCCTGTATTTATCTGCAAATAATAACCTTCACTGAATGAATGTGACATATTCTTCATAATAACCACATTATTAATGAATGTTAAATTAGTTCACAGTTTTATTTATTTTATTAAAGCAATATACATGGTTCTACATGCATCTGATTTTTAAATTTTTGCCAAATAAATGTATCTGCTCATTGAAATGTGTAAGTTTATATGCAAAAATGTGTTTTCTCTATTGTTAGCGAAACTGAAAGCATGGCAATAGAAGCTTACAACATGCATTTGTTATGATTGAGATGATTGAGGGATGTAATTAGCATGCGAGCTACTGGGTCCAGCATGGATCAAACCTTTATCCATCATTTGGAAGCATCGAATACAGACGTAAAAATCAATGCTAAGATAAGACTCAGAGATGTGGCTATTGTTATAAAACATGACAACAAAGGATACAAACATTTATGAACAAATATCCCGGGAAAGTTCACAACGTCAGATGGAACGACACGGTTTGAACTAAAAATAATGGGAAAATGCAATAACAGGTTAGTCAAGCATACCATAATATTCCCGCTGGGAGCAGTGTGGGTTGTACTCGTGGTTGGGAAAAAATACCTCCGCGGTCAACCCAGCCTCTGGCAGAAATTGGTACCAGGGTAGTACTCTCGGAAGGTGAGGAAAGCCGCCTAGCATCGTTAGTTTCTATGCTTGAAGCCACACTATCTAAAAGTCTCTTAACAACTTCTGGATCGGCGGCCGAGCACTTATGGGGAAAACTCGCGTGCTAAGACGCCGATTCAAGTCTCGTGCTTTACCTTACCTTTACCGTTATTATAATATTGTCAATACAGAAATAACGAATGGAGGAAAGAAAATATGAATAAATTATTCACGAACTAGAATGGTTGAAAAGAACTTGATCTTGCCCTTTGCTCACAAGATACCTTCAGAGTTTTGTTTCATTGATTGAAAGATTGCCCATTGTTACACGTTTCTCAAAGATTGCTCTGTTACTATGTGAATGTCTCAAATATCAGGGTTCCTAGAATGGGAAAAGATGTCCGTAAAAACGTGTTTTGAACATCGTCATGTGTTTTCGTTATTTGGGATTTTGTATATGTTTTCGTTATTTAGGATTTTGTATATGTTTTCGTTATTTAGGATTTTGTATATGTTTTCGTTATTTAGGATTTTGTATATGTTTTCGTGAAGACATTCTATTTTCCTTCAATTATTTTTCCTGATTATTGATCAACTGTCCGTAGCGGCAGTCATGTGTCAACATTGGATCAGTATTGGTTAAACATGGAGGTACAGACTTTCCTACTTCCAATTATCAAACATAAAATAAGACGCATCACACACTTTTGAAATGCTATTTTTATGCGTCAGTTCTGTTCTTTTTTTATGAACTAGACATCACATGAGCATGATTCCTGGGTCCATCAGGGACAGATCAAGAAGAAGGTGTTTTCAAGACATGAAGGAGACCTTGAAAATGATAACAAAAGAAGCGGGAGACCTGGCTAGAGACAGAGATTATTTCAGACGGACTGTTCCAGGAGTGTTATTATATAACACATGTTATAACATTCCTTCTACGTATGTGTTGATAACGCAAATATTCCTGCCTATTTGTATATATATATATATATATATATGTGTGTGTGCTCGTGTGCGCGTGAGTGCTCGCACGTGCGTGCGTGTGTGTGTGTGTGTGTGTATGTCATATACTTCGTAATAGAAATTTTGGGTATATAATTTTGTCGACAAATAAATTCCTGAACTGGTGTCTTCACCCAATGTTATAGTGGTGTAGCGAATCATGGAAAAAAGGTCTGCTTTCAAAAGCACTTTATTATTAGGGTAATAAGTTGGCAATGCAGTAACAAAGCGTTGTATCAATGGTATCTGGTTCGAATCCTGGTTCTAGTTGTCCATAGTTCTCCGTTTTCTTTCGCTGTTTATTGATTTTTGTTGTTGTTGCTTTTAAAATACCTATTTCTCTATGCAGATCTTAATTTTACCTTCAAAATCGTGTCTGGGATTTCTATAGTATATATAAAACTTAATTTGTATTCTCCATATGTATTGTATACACTATAATCAACTTATAGACTGCCTAACGGATATAAATCTAGACGACACAGACATACGACTAAGATGTAATTTGTACTGGGAGCAAACAGCAATAATAAAATATAACAAGGAGAACTCTACACCCATGGATATAAAAAGAGGAGTAAGACAAGGATGTATCCTATCACCAAGCTTGTTCAATCTATACACTGAGCAAATCTTTAAAAACATCACAGAGATGCCAGGCCTAAATATTAATGGAAAGATAATCAATAACCTAAGATATGCTGATGATACTGTTCTACTAGCAGAAAATCCTAAAGACCTACAACAATTGCTTAATGTGATAAACATAACAAGCAAAAAATATGGACTAGATATACATATCAAAAAGACTAAAACTAGGATCATAAACAAAGAAAATTCTCAAGACCTCCAATTAAATATCACAGTTGAAGGAATACATCTGGAGACAGTTCAAAGCTACAACTACCGTGGACATACTATAACCAGTGATGGAAAATGTAAAATTGAAATAAACAAAAGAATAGGTATGGTAAAAAGTAATTTTAATGCCATGAAAAATATATTAACAACAAAACAAATAACAGAAGGGCTGAAACTAAGAATAGCAAAATGTTACATCTTCTCAATATTCCTGTATGGTGCAGAAACATGGACATTAGACAAGAAAACAGAACAGAAAATTGAAGCCTTTGAAATGTGGATTTATAGAAGAATAGGTAGAATTGGATTGAAAGAAAAGAAAACAAACGATGAAGTTTTAAACAACTGAAAATAAAAAGAGAACTACTAAATACAATTAAGACAAGACAAATGAAATGTTTGAGGCATGTTAAAAGACACAACATCCCACTAAAAGTAATATTGGAAGGGAAAATACAAGGTAAAAGACGCAGAAGCAGACCAATACTAACATGGACGAGTAACATCAAAAGATGGACAAGTCAGTCTATGACAACCTGCACCATCAAAGCAAGAAACAGAGTGGAATGGCTATAGTAGTGTATTTTGGGTTTATCCATGTAAAAAGTAAGATACATGTGAAGCTGCATGTCAAGATTGTTAAGATACATGTTAAGATTGTTAAGCCACAAGTTAAAAAATGTTAAGCAACATTTTTTTTTGGGTCCGGTAATCGGCTTATCTCGAGTGGCGGCGTATCTCGGGTCGGCGGCCAATTGTGGCGGCTCGGACGGCGTGCGGGAGTGGCGGCTCGGGGATTATCTCGGCGTGCGGGACAGGTAAATGTGTAGCGGTTCTAAAACTTGGGGAAAGGGAGCGATGTGCTAAGGTTTTTTAAGGCATTTGAATTTTAATTGGAATAAATAGAAAAATAGTTTAACCTGTAATACCCCCGTCCCGTGGGGGCCTCGGTAGCCTAGTTGGGAAAACCACCCGACTGGACTACCGACGTTCGGACAACCCGTGTTCGATTCCCGCTGGGAGCAGTGTGAGTTGTACTCGTGGTTGCAAATTTAAAAAAAAAATTACCCCTACGGTCGACCCAGCCGTTGGCAGAAATGGGTACCAGGGTATTATCCTGGGAAGGTGAGGAATGTCGCTTCGCATCTGAGTTTCGATGCTTGAGACGACACTATACAGAAATATCCGAACATTTCTGAATAGGCGGCCGAGCACATATGGGTGGAAACTCGCGTGCTAAGACGCCGGTTCATGTCTCGTACTTTACCTTTACCTTTACCCCCGTCCCGTGTTGATACTCGTCATGACCTTCAATATGTGCTCAACAGCATCATCAAGCCTCCCATTGGTGTCGCACAAAACTTCGGCTCTGTGAGGAGAGTATTATAACTGCTGGTAGTGTGACCATAAGGCCAGGTATACTAATATGTCACGGGGTGTCGAAGTAGTATCGCTGACACTTAACATCGTTAGCAACATCATCATGTGCCGTTTGGTGTGTAGTAAGGTTGTGCTAACAATCTAACATTAAATAGTGACGATCTCTCTCTCTCTCTCGCTCTTTCACATTCAATGTAAAGCAAATAAAAAAAAATTCTACTATATTTCACAGCTATTATTATTACAATATTATTAATACAACAAATATTTGAAAATATATTACTCTCCGGTTGATGAATTCGGGCATCCTTGAACCCCACGAAGCCGAAGTATCCACGGGGTGAGCAAACGATAAATGATGCGGTCGTTTATGTGTTGTCTTGATGAAAAAGGCATGAGAATTCTGTTAAGTTTTGCGCCACGTCACTTAAGAAGTATATAATAAACACAATACAGACCGCACGTGTTGCTAAACATATCTTGCAACACCTGTGGGTTGTAGACGAATGGAACGTGTGAGTTCCGATCGATAAAGTTTAAAATATCCACGTGTCTGGGAGGTAAATCGTAGGAATCGAAATACTCACATTCTCCGAGACCGTTGTAAAAGAGGGCCACCCAATGTTCACCAGCTTCGTGGGCAAGGTCGGTGTTTATGACATAGGCTGCGGTCGCGGTTGGGTAAATGCTGGGCGGTAAGTGGTTTCGTGGAAGGACACTAGCAAGGGAACAGCGTCGAACGAAAATATCCGAAATCAAAAGGCTGTAAATCTCCCTCGTGTTCATCTTCTTTCTCTCAAACGGCGAAGTCTGTTAGAATCTGCCGTGTCTTGGACACCTCGAGTACAGAGTCCAACTCGGCGTAGACGATAACTTGTAGGGGAGTAGTTGTGGCAGTGATAAACATGAGTTCTATCGACAAGGGTCCGCTTGTGGCTAGCTCAAAATAGGAGCCGTCCAGTAGGCTGAAGGATAGGTCAAAACCAAATAGACAAAATCCGTCCTTGAACTCTCGATAATCAATGTTATTCCCAGCTTCCTTACCAATCAGACCCATGGCCAGATTTGTACCAAAGAAAGCTCTCGCGTATTGATTTCGTTCAAAGTCCATAGTTAGAGGCTTTCCCGAGATACACTTCCCGTCGACCGTCAAGTTCATATAAGTCAAACCAAAGTGTTGAAAATTGAAAGGGTTAGCTGTATAAACACCATTAAAGGCACTGGCCGTAATTAGACCTATCACTATACGGGTTGGTGTTTGAGATAAAAATAAATTGTCTTGACTGTGGGAGAACATCCCGCTAGCGATGGAAAATGTTTTGATGGTAACCCTCTTGATCGGGTACCGAGCATTCCCGCTTAAAAGCGCCTTTTCGTGGGCCAGATAAATCGCGAGGTTTAGCTTAACTTTCCTGACCACGAGCGCGGCATAGGTGATAACACTCTTATAACCCACAGAGCTATCGTCAGCAACGAGGTTGAACATATCCTTAGAGGGCGTGAGTTCGATCTTTACATCGACTCTGTTTAACATGTAACGATCCTGCACAAAGACATCAGAGTGCAAACGACCCATCATTTCAACCTCTTTACCACCCGAAGTAAAATCGCGCCGTGTTTTAAAACCCTCATTTTCTTTCAAATCATCGTGGTGGCCAGCTGTGTCTTTGTAGAACAGAGAGGTCGTCAAGTATCCCGTTTTCGCATCCTCCCCGTAGTTTAGTGTAGCCTCAAACACTGCTCTAAAAGGATAGGTATTCTCCGATGGTGTAACCAACGTGTCGTTTAGAGATACGTCGACTTGTCAAAATAGACTGTGAAGATAATTGTTGACTGGTCCTACCTCAACATCCGATGGTACACTATCCCCATTCGGGAGGGTGATCATGACCCGCAGATGCAAAAACGTGTTGAAAAGATCTAAATACTCCTTGCTGTTTCCAGAAATGAAAAACTCGATGGGTGTCCCAGGCGACAAGGCTGCAATCGGACGAATTTCAATAAATTGACCAGACTCTAGAGATGTCTGTGTGGGTGGAACGCTAAATAAATCCAGACCAGAGTGAAGACATTCACACGACTTAGGGTGAATGAGAGACATTATTAATCGAAAATATCCTTTGCCACCCTCGTCTTCGTCTTGTGGGTCGAATGAAGGGGGAACCGTCCAGCTGTCGGTTTTATCCTCTTCGTAACGGGTTCTCCTGGTGGAGGTAACTTCATAACTCGTTTTCTGCTTTGTCGTAAACCACTTCCTGATTGGTTGTTACCACTCAGGTGGTCTACGGCCCCGTGTATCAACCGCTGACCGGCCTCCTTAGCTCGTTCTTTGAAAGCTTCACCGACATTTTTCCCGGCTAATGCGTCCCGTGCGACCTGCAGACCGGTCCCCAAACCTTCTCTGAGCAAGGCCTTACCGCCGGTTTTTAACC
This sequence comes from Megaustenia siamemsis, assembly GCA_032433765.1. Taxonomy (NCBI): domain Eukaryota; kingdom Metazoa; phylum Mollusca; class Gastropoda; order Stylommatophora; family Ariophantidae; genus Megaustenia; species Megaustenia siamemsis. The sequence continues at coordinate 180,284,308 of JAVIAB010000092.1, forward strand.
AGGGTAAAATAGCCCTCCCGATTCCACCGAAGAAACTACCGATTCCTCGACCGCTCTGACTTCGACCTCCTATAAACACGGGCATCCCATCGCCCGCCTGACAACAGTAAAAGTCTTCGTATAACTCAACATCGCGATGAAGGGGGAGTGTCTCACCATTATACCAGCTCGAGATGTTTCTTCGCTCGAAAGTGTACCGTTAGCACCGACGTTCCGTTGGTGAATGGAATTGTTTTTCCGTGTTCGTTGGCTAAAAGGATTTCCACGGTATCGAAGGAAAATCGACTCAGGAGTAGGTAGGGAGGCTTATCGTAGATCTGAAGCAGCACAGTGTGATTTCTATTGAGAACAGGTACGCTCCTGAGGAGAGGCACCATCACATCCCCGACCGGTCTGGGGGAAACGAGATCGCAGTAGACGTAGACATTCTTCGCAACATTTTCCAAGTCCATTACGCCCAAAGAGATTTGTAGAATCTCTTTCCGCCGCTTAAGAGTCGGTTTCTTTTTAGTGAGAAGTCTCAACTTGTTCTTGTGTCGACGTACTCACTGAGCCGAAAGTTGTGCGACACCAATGCTGTTGAGCACATATTGATGGTACATGACGAGTATCAACACGGGACGGGGGTATTACAGGTTAAACTATTTTATCTATTTATTCCAATTGAAATTCCAATGCCTTAAAAAAACTTAGCACATCGCCCCATTTCTCCAAGTTTTAGAACCGCTACACCTTTGCCTGTCCCGCACGCCGAGATAATCTCCGAGTCGCCACTCCCGCACGCCGTCCGAGCCGCCACGACCCGCTGCCGACCCGAGATAAGCCGCCACCCGAGATAAGCCGATTACCGGAAAAAAAATGTTGCTTAACATTTGTTAACATGTGGCTTAACAATCTTAACGTGTAGCTTAACAATCTTAACATGCAGCTGCACTTGTTTCTTAACTTTTTAATGGGTAAATCCCCATCTACACTACTGACGATCCATGGTAGCCAACCTTCGATGCGGAGTCGGCACTCGAAGATGATGATGATAAATTTGTATTCAATTTTGACAACCATACTATTATCTTCTATATGACATTAAACATATCAAGCACATGTTGTATTAAATACTCACACGCTATATGTCCCTAACAGGTTGTTAACTATGGTATAGGAGGTCACTATTCGATTCACTTTAATGCATATGATAATTTTTGTGGCGACATCTGTCTATCAGAATTTATATTTTTCTTAATTTTCACTTTTCACTTTTGTCGCAACTTTATTAACGAATCGAAAGCGTATCAATAGTCATGTGATAACGTCACATTTATTGTATTCTTTAGCCAAGTTAAAAAAAAATAATCTTAAAGATCAACAGTGAACAGTGCACTTCCCTAGTCTGATCAAGTTATTGTAGATCAAAGAAAGTACTCAGATCAGTACACGTAATTGCACGAAGTAAGATTTGTTGAGTCTGAATTTGTGTTTAATGTGTATAGTTTGTTTGTTATACCCCATAAAGGCTTTTGCCGAAACGTTGTACTTTGTATTTTCTTTCTTTTAGTCTAGCTGCTCAATACAATTGTATGTTTATTGTCTTCTGCAGCTATACACGCGGCCCCGCATAATGTTTAATATTAATAATATGTGGTTATCTCCCGAAATAAGATTTGTTGAATCGACAAGCACAACGTCATGGTAAAATACAGCACAACGGAGATGACGCCTATTTGCCGTCAAGTGAACGGGGGGGGGGGGGGGGCGACATCGTAGAGCTTAATGGACAAGTTAGCGCATCTGAAGAAGATAATGTGTGTCAGCGGGGACTGGGTGGTCCAGAGATAACACGTGGGTCTCTGGACAAGAAGGTCCTTAGTTTTAATCTCGGACAAGCTGTGGGCATTTTTTCTACTTGAAATATAATTGTATCCGTGGTTTCTTTCTGGCTGTACTCTCCCTCGATTTCTGCATAGTTAGATCCGATATCAAGATGGTGTCCGTGTGTGGACAGTGTTTTCCGTTACAGCGTGTGTTGCCTCGCAATACGCCGGTTACACGCGGTGTGCTTCATGGATTTAATATTCTGCTCATGCCTGTTGCGGTTGTTTAACATCTGACAGGATGGTGGATGGTGGAAATTCTCGTTGTTTAGTGGGTATTTATCCTCTTTTCATTCGAGATTGACCTATCGATGATAGGTCATTGTTTTTCACTGTCGCGCCAGGCAGACGGAAATGTCCATTCCGAATTCTACAAAGTCTGCAACGGTGGATGGGGCGGAAGAGTCAGCAATGACCAACAACCCAGAAAGAGAAAACAGCAAAGTGTTTGGTTCACAAGAGGCATGTTCAGGACACGAAAGACGAATGTGGCAGACCACCGTGTAAGAGATTGGAGCCTCATCACGTACTAGTCCCAGAGGAAGCCATGGAGAATAACATCAAAAGATGTATAAATCAGCCTATGACAACCTTCACCATCAAAGCAAGAAACAGAACAGAATGGCGCTCCATGGTAGCCAACCTTCGTTGTGGAGACGGCACTCAATGATGATGAGATCCGATATATGGTCCTCACGGAAAAAAGGTGAAAAGCAAAAAGTCCCGCATGTACTATGCGCAAGTAAAAAAAAACCTCTTGATAATTAACAAATCGAAAAGATTTGCAAAAGACATTGAGAGTTAAAGATCTACCTTATTCTCTCTCCAATGTCCAGGTCTTCACTGCACAAAAAATAGTGCATCTGATTTGTAACCATCTTCAGTGCTTTCACTAGAGTGTGGTGCAGGCTGTGGTAGGTACTGGGGAGGGGATCTGTACTCTATGTTGTCATGAAATGAAGATGATGTGTCGACTAAATTCTATGTTCCCACAGCTCGAGTACTGATATAAAGTTATGCGGAGCTGCAGCACAGATGACACAGTGTGAAATAAATGCACACACGCACAGATGTTTACAACATGAATTAACGCTACGAACGACAATTATTATGAGAATGAAGGTCCTCCGTAGATGCAACAATCGTCAAAGACTATAAACACATCAATATGAAATATTAAAAACGTTGTGGTCGTTCACATTGTCTAAACAACTTTGAACACGCTATTCTTATTTTTTCAAAATATAAAACTCAACGGTATTTTAATTTATAACTCAACATTAGTACTCACCTTATTAATTCCCTTGAACAGATTGCTCCTACGAGTTATTACCCCTTTGTCGCAACTTGGCTAAAGTATGCATGGTTCTATACATTCTTTAGGGACTTCTGTACTTCCACACTAAGTACCATTGTTGTTTTTTTTTCTATGACAGCCTTGGTATGTGAGCATGTGTGTACTCAGTAATCGATGCTGAAGAAAGTCTGAGAATCCGGCATTTGTAGTCAGACTAGGTACTATCTGGTCTGAGACTTAAATGATGGATTAGAAGTATAAAATAGCACACGAAAAGAAGAGCTTTCTCTTTTCTTTAAAAAAAAAGATCAACGATTAATGATAATGATGCCAGAAGAAAATAAAGCACAATTTTTTTATGTTAATTACAATGTTAAGTCAGTACTATTATGTGGCTGTGAAACATGGAAAATAACAACAATTAAAATAGCGAAGTTACAGCTAAAGCTAACATCAACAGCATCGAGAGGTGAATGCTGTTCACAGATAAGAAAAAAAAGAAGATTCTTGACGGGAGAGATTAATTACACAAGCAGATCATGGTGACATAGATTTACGCCAGGTAGTTAGAAACACGCTATCAACGTCTTTGTGGCAAGTTATTTGGTTATGGAAGGCCCTAGTATCACTGCAAACGAATTAAAATCCATAACTGCCCAACCGCCCGTGCTAGCGTAATCATCCAAATTAATATCTCATCTCCACAACAAAGAAAGGTAACTGTAGTCCCCATCGCAGCAGTCTCAGCACACGCCAAAAGACATAAGGCGACATTGCGCAGAAAGTGAACACAGCCAACTGTTCTCTGTCATACGATATCATCATACATCGTAAACAGTTGGAATATCGAAACATGATCAAAACGGATGAGACACACAGCTCACGGTGTGCATAGAGCACTCAACTCAGTAGCTCCTGCAACAAGCCAGACTTGGAATATGAGGAAACTGCAACAAGGAACACTGTTCATGCATAGCCTTCAATTGTTCCTGCCGTCTATCCACCATATACCGGAAATTCACGTACTCATGAAAATGATGATTGTCGTCTTTAGAAATGTATAGCGCTTGATGATGTTAGGCCATCGTTGTTGACTCCAATTCCGAACATATAGACACACAGTTAGTCGTCAGATTATCTCCTTCGCATATCAAACAACAGACCATAAAATTAACGTACGGCCAGTCTAGGGATGTACGATGAGTCATTACGATAACGTCGCACACAACAATGTTGTACACACAACAATTTCGCTCGCTTTAGATTCCTGATTACGCTAGTGAAAGCAGCCTACGACGAACAAAACACGGTGCAAATTCCCTAAAGAGATAAAACTGCGGCTGACGAAGCAGTTTATATTAATGAGTAACATGGAAATAACTTGCGTCAAGAAATTCCAAGAACGGTCATGAACAGCGCCAATGTGACGTAAAGCGCATAATAGTCTAGACGGTGTAAGGTCGCATTCAAAACACTTGATTTGTCAAAAAGGGACTGTTGCCGGAGTACGACTTCGTTTTAGCCGCGCAGATGTAATAAGTAGATCATCAATTTTACTTTAACGCAGAAATGTGCAATGGAGAACCGACATTAATTAGACCCCGAATGCACTTTCTGCAGCGATCGAGAGAACGTGACCTAGATCCACCATCCTCTTTGGCAAGTACTTCATGGAAACACAATCAGTTTTGAGGATGTAGCTTGCGAGGTCGGGGGTGTCAAATTATAATGAACATACTGCAGACTTCAATCAGAGCTAATGAACATGCTTCAGACCTCAATCAGAGCTAATGAACATGCTGCAGACTTCAATCAGAGCTAATGAACATACTGCAGACTTCAATCAGAGATAATGTACATGCTGCAGACTTCAATCAAAGCTAATGAACATGCTTCAGACCTCAATCAGAGCTAATGAACATGCTGCAGACTTCAATCAGAGCTAATGAACATGCTTCAGACCTCAATCAGAGCTAATGAACATGCTGCAGACTTCAATCAAAGCTAATGAACATGCTTCAGACCTCAATCAGAGCTAAAGAACATACTGCAGACTTCAATCAAAGCTAATGAACATGCTTCAGACCTCAATCAGAGCTAATGAACATGCTGCAGACTTCAATCAGAGCTAATGAACATACTGCAGACTTCAATCAGAGATAATGTACATGCTGCAGACTTCAATCAAAGCTAATGAACATGCTTCAGACCTCAATCAGAGCTAATGAACATACTGCAGACTTCAATCAAAGCTAATGAACATGCTGCAGACTTCAATCAGAGCTAATGAACATGCTGCAGACTTCAATCAAAGCTAATGAACATACTGCAGACTTCAATCAAAGCTAATGAACATACTGCAGACTTCAATCAAAGCTAATGAACATACTGCAGACTTCAATCATAGCTAATGAACATACTGCAGACTTCAATCATAGCTAATGAACATACTGCAGACTTCAATCAGAGCTAATGAACATACTGCAGACTTCAATCATAGCTAATGAACTTGCTGCAGACTTCAATCAGAGCTAATGAACATGCTGCAGACTTCAATCAAAGCTAATGAACATACTGCAGACTTCAATCAAAGCTAATGAACATACTGCAGACTTCAATCATAGCTAATGAACATACTGCAGACTTCAATCAGAGCTAATGAACATGCTTCAGACCTCAATCAGAGCTAATGAACATGCTGCAGACTTCAATCAGAGCTAATGAACATACTGCAGACTTCAATCAGAGATAATGTACATGCTGCAGACTTCAATCAAAGCTAATGAACATGCTTCAGACCTCAATCAGAGCTAATGAACATACTGCAGACTTCAATCAAAGCTAATGAACATGCTGCAGACTTCAATCAGAGCTAATGAACATGCTGCAGACTTCAATCAAAGCTAATGAACATACTGCAGACTTCAATCAAAGCTAATGAACATACTGCAGACTTCAATCAGAGCTAATGAACATGCTGCAGACTTCAATCAAAGCTAATGAACATACTGCAGACTTCAATCAAAGCTAATGAACATGCTGCAGACTTCAATCAGAGCTAATGAACATGCTGCAGTTCTTCAATCAAAGCTAATGAACATGCTGCAGACCTCAATCAGAGCTAATGTACATGCTGCAGACTTCAATCAGAGCGAATGTACATACTGCAGACTTTAATCAGAGCTAACGAACATATTACAATCTTCAATCAGAGCTAATGGACATGCTGCAGACTTCAATCAGAGCAAATGAATACGCTGCAGACTTCAATCAGAGCTAATGAACATGCGGCAGACTTCAATCAGAGCTAATGAACATGCGGCAGACTTCAATCAGAGCTAATGAACATACTGCAGACTTCAATCATAGCTAATGAACATGCTGCAGACCTCAATCAGAGCTAATGTACATGCTGCAGACTTCAATCAGAGCTAATGAACATACTGCAGACTTTAATCAGAGCTAACGCACATATTACAATCTTCAATCAGAGCTAATGAATATACTGCAGGCTTTAATCAGAGCTAACGAACATATTACAATCTTCAATCAGAGCTAATGGACATGCTGCAGACTTCATTCAGAGCAAATGAACACGCTGCAGACTTCAATCAGAGCTAATGAACATGCTGCAGACTTCAATCAGAGCTAATGAACATGCTGCAGACTTCAATCAGAGCTAATGAACATACTGCAGACTTCAATCAGAGCTAATGAACATGCTGCAGACTTCAATCAGAGCTAATGAACATACTGCAGACTTCAATCAGAGCTAATGAACATACTGCAGACTTCAATCAGAGCTAATGAACATACTGCAGACTTCAATCAGAGCTAATGAACATACTGCAGACTTCAATCAGAACATCAGGACCATCGACGTCCCAGAAGAATGGTGGTATATATTCATGATCCCTCTCCCTAAACCGGGCAAAGATAAGTCCACGCTGAACGGATATCACATTACTGCAATCTAGAAGGTCTATGCTCAAGTTCTAGAAAAAACCATCTCCAAAGAGTTAGCGGTGCATTTTGAGATTGAAGGATTGTTGGCAAACTCACTAGGTGGCTATAGGTCGGACAGGGACACTACCCTGACGTGTCCACCATTTGAATATGACGATTACAAATCGTTTCAAGAGGAAAAGGACACGACGATATTGTCCGCTTCAAAACTCATCCCCCTCTTCAAATGTTATATGTTAATAACCTTTTGGTTTCAATTGTTGAAGTTTTGTATGTAAACTGTTTATTGCCATGACCTTATATAAACAATCATTTTTTTGGAAACAAACAAATGGTTTTTGTTTTGACTTATTTGTGGCACTTTTCTCTCGCATGAACCATGTGGCACTTTGAACTGAATAGCACAGTTTAAACATCCAACATCAGGTGTGTTCCGATTCTTGAGAAGAAAAAAAAATAAATAAAAATCGTCGTAAGTAAAAACAAACCAAAAAAAAAAAAAAAAAAAAAAAAAAAGTACCCCATCACGCCAAGTATCATATAGGGAATATGAAGTTACATTGTTGATGAAATCTGAGGGCCAGTTTTTAAACATACTTTAATAGCAGTCGGCCTTGATTACTAGGATCGTCAGTAGCTGCACTCTTGTGGAAATGCAGGGGAGGGAGATTCGTCCATTGTGTAATGAAGATTATCTACCTATTCATTGAATCAGTTTCATTGCAGTCGAGGTAATACCATATCAGCTCCACCTTTCGTCTCAGCATTTATCGAAACATATTCAGACCTATTGAAGGTGTTGATTGTAGACACATCTGCTTTTCCAACTAAGTACTTCGGATCGACCAGGCTCCTTGTCAACTTAAGACTCCACTGTATCTCAATGTATATATCATTGTCCCACCCATTCTCATTCTCTTCTGTTAGGGAGTGAAGAACCAACCTGGTAATGTCCTCTTTGTCCAGAGTCAAGTCACACCCAATGCCAGAGTCGCCAGCGAGCTTATCGTTTATTTCATTGCGTATAAGATCTTGGGTTTGAGGGGGTTAAATAATGTATTAGGAGAGTGGGAGTTAATGGAGTTAACAGGGGAATGACTGGGGTTTGTTAATTTACTCAGGCAAGGTGAAAACTGGTCAGTTTATGAAGGACGTATCGGGATGGCGCATTAGGGATGGTCACGTGACAAAGTCGATGAGCCGGGCTATGGAGTCCTGGACGTGATTTCTCGCCAGGAACTAGTGCAGGCGAGGTTAAGTTCAGGAATTGCCCTAACGAGAGAGATAACATCGATAGAAATGCCTTGTAACAGGACAGTGCAGGATAGATAGCTAGAATTGAAGTAGAAGCTCTGTCAAACAGTTAGAGGTAGCTCGATAGGCTCAGTCGCGACACTCCCTACCGATCTCAATGAATACTTTATTATCTGTCGATTAAACTCAATGTCTTTGTTTCACCTTAGAGATTAAAGAGCACTCAAACAGATTAACCACTGCCATAAAAAAGATAGCAATATTGACTGTCGAGCTTTTATTAGCAGACAATCAGGCACTAATACATGAAACAATAGAAGACCTACAAGAACACTTAAACTCAACAGCTCAAGCACAAAATACAACATAAAAATCAACATCAACAAAACAGAACTCATGAATGTCGCCAAAAATAAACAGGACATCAACATAACTATAGAAGGCAGACAACTAAAACAAGTAGAGGAATTTAAATACCTATGAAGTCTAGTGACAAACGATAATTCACAAACAGCAGAAATAGACTCAAGATGAAACAAAGCTTGTCAAATCATTGGACAGTTATCACCACTATTGTCCAACAAGGAAATAACTCTGGAGGCAAAACGAGCACTGTAATCTTCATCCCAACGTTGTACTACCAATGTGCTAGACCTGGACCCTAGATGCAAGAACAATAAGAAAATATCCTCTACTGAGATGAAATGTGTACGACGAATGGGAGGAAACAGTCTGAGAGATAATATCAGAAATGAAGAACTGAGAAAAAAGCTAGGAATAGCCCCCGCCATAGAATATATAAAGAAACAACAGATAAAATGGTTTGGTCACGTGACAAGGTAGAAAGATCAAAACACAACACAACGAGCCTTCAACAAACGTTGTGAGAACATCAGACCCAAGGATTGACCACGAAAAAGATGGATTGATGGAATATTAGAAGCACTAGGAAATATAACAGCAGCAGAGGCGAACAGAAGAGCAAAGGACCGCAAATTATATCTCCACTCGACGCTGAAAGGCAAATGAGGAACGAAAAAAGAAGCAGAAGAAGAATATTGGCTGTCTCTATGAACTACAGAAAGTGTCTGCATGGACAAGATACATGAGTTAAGACAAATTAAGAAAAACATTACTTTTATTTCATTTGTATGAATGCTAAACACTGTTAAACATTTTCTTTTATAGACGACTTGTCAAACATACATTCCCCACAAACCTTAGTGGAAACAGCAAATGTGTTTCATGGACAAAACAAACAGAATTAAGAGGACATCTCTTGTACATACCAGCTGTTTAGTGACAATGGAATCAAGGAAAGCGTTTTATATATCACAGATAGGCCCTCAATAACATTCTCACGCTCCTCACAGAAAAAAAAACTGTCACAAAGGAAATGTGTGTATTTTAAAAAGTAAATTGAAACATAGTTTGGAATGTAGGCGAAACATATTGTAAAAGGCTGCAGGCATATGTTGGTAAAGTTTTGAGGTAGATTAAACGATCTGAAGAACAATTGTTGTAGGTTTGATATTTGAGGAAGAATCAAGTGTTGAAAGAGTTGTGAACTAAAGATTGAATAAATAATGACAATTCAAGTATTTGAGGAAGAATCAAGTGTTGAAAGAGTTGTGAACTAAAGATTGAATAAATAATGACAATTCAAGAATTTGAGGAAGAATCAAGTGTTGAAAGAGTTGTGAACTAAAGATTGAATAAATAATGACAATTCAAGAATTTGAGGAAGAATCAAGTGTTGAAAGAGTTGTGAACTAAAGATTGAATAAATATTAACAATTCAAGTATTTGAGGAAGAATCAAGTGTTGAAAGAGCTGTGAACTAAAGATTGAATAAATAATGACAATTCAAGAATTTGAGGAAGAATCAAGTGTTGAAAGAGTTGTGAACTAAAGATTGAATAAATATTGACAATTCAAGAATTTGAGGAAGAATCAAGTGTTGAAAGAGTTGTGAACTAAAGATTGAATAAATAATGACAATTCAAGTATTTGAGGAAGAATCAAGTGTTGAAAGAGTTGTGAACTAAAGATTGAATAAATATTGACAATTCAAGTATTTGAGGAATAATGATCGGACGTTTGAGATTCGAAGAATAACCAAGTATTTCGAAAATTATTAACTAAAAGTTCAAGACATTACGAAAAGTCAAGTATCTGAAGAACAACGTTAGGAGGTTTAAGATTTGAGGAAGGAATATATGAAATTGTAATAACAATGACCTTTAAAGTTTTAGAAATAGATTTGTGAAAACGTCAATGACTCTACAGCCATTTATATCATGCAATCAATTAATAATCAATTGTCATTACAAATAACGCGCTCCAGAGACACATTAGTGCATTAACTGTTTAATAACTATCCAAACATTTCATTTTTGTATTTGTTTATTTATTTTTGGTAAAAATTACGTCAGATCAGGGTCATGCTTCTTAATTTGTTTTTTCATGCTAATTTCAGTTCATGTTAATACTGGGAAATTCGACTGTCAGAAATTATCTGTGGGGACCGTCGATGGTGTTGCAGATTGTGTGTCTAAGTGGAAAGTTCCGTTTTAATCAGGAAGAAAAAAAATAATCATTATTGAGCACTGTCAGATTAGAATAATGATTGTCTCGTACAGAAGACAACATGGCTAGCATAGAGTAGCTTCCCTTACCTCATAAATCGTCTCAACACATCCACCATTATTTTAACTACCAGTTCTGTTTAGCTAGTTCTCATATTTCTTTGTCAAATTTGTGTGAGGATGTAGGGCTGGAAGAAGATCTCACAATCACAACCGATACCATTCGCGCGACACTTAAAAGGTCACACAACACTGCTCCTGGTCCAGATGGTGTTCGGTATGATGACATAGGCGATTTAGCTGATGACGACTTGACAACACTGGCCAAAGAGTTTAATGCCAGTATTCGGAGTGGCCAGATTAAGGAGGAGTGGCTACACAGCTACTTACTACCGCTACCGAAGCCAAACAAGGACCATTCTCAGATCAGTGCCTACAGAATCATCACAATGCAGAACACTGCGGGCAAGCTGCTGGAGAAAATAGTTGCCCGTGTCCTCACGTGTCGCCTTGAACAGAAACGCGTATTCCCATCCACACTCGGAGGTTATAGATATAACAAAGAGACATGGCTCAATGCGGCAGTATTTGCCTATGACGTCTTCGAAGGCTTCCACAGACGAGAGGAGACATGTGCTGCTGCTATAGATCTGGAGGATGCATACAACAGGGTACCATTTGAATATCTCATGCATATGCTTCTCAAACTGGCGGTGAACCCCTTCCTCATAAGATGGATCGCCGCGGCACTGTTTCAGAGGAAGGTGATACTCAGATGTGGAAGTTGGTCTTCCGAGCCAACATCCATTTGTCCTGGGCTGCCACAAGGCTCCCCATTGTCACCAGTTCTATTTAATGTGTACACAATAACGATCACGGCCCAACAGCTGGATGGGAGGGGAAGAACTATGACTTTTGCTGATGATATTCTGGTATATCGACAGGGAAGAGACAGACGGGGAATCGCCTCCACAATGCAAGACGAACTCGATCGCATTTCTTCCTGGTGTGGGGTTTCAGGTGCCTTGGTTAATCCTAATAAAGCATCAGTTTCATGGTTCTCCCTTAACAATCATATCGTTAATACGACCACACCGGTAGTACGAATGGGAGCTGAAAGGTGACCAGGGACAAGTTGATGACATACCTCGGAGTTAAGTTTGATCGCAGCCTGTGTTTTCGGGACCACGTTGACCATGTGATAACAAAATCCCGCAAAGGATTAGCCGCCTTGAAGGTCATGGCAGCTGCCAACATCGAGCAGAGGCTACTTACTCTTCTGTTCCAGGGATTAGTCCTCGCACCAATCGAGTATGCCCTGGCCATTCTTACTGTCAGTACGACTCAAATTGATAGGCTGGAGAAAATACAAAATGAAGCCATGCGCATTATCCTGGGATGTACGAGGGACACTCCCTGTGTGGCAATGAGGTATCTTCTTGACTTTCCAACCATGGATGACAGAATCAAGATCTGGAGAGCACGAGCATACCTGAAGATTAGTACAGATACAGAGCATCCATTGCACCACGTGCTCAACACAGAGAAAGGTACCAGGCTAAAAAGAGGCAAATCATGGGTGGGCCGAGCAGAAGATGTCATCAAACAGGTCTGTGGGCTTACCAATCTCAGCGTTGGTGAGGAGTGGATACCGGTGCCTACGTCATTCAAGGGGACTTTCTCATGTATTGTCACACTCGACAGGAAAAGTAGGGAACAGAACCCAGTCGTGGTTAATGCTGAGGTCAACGGTCTCATCTGCGATAGCACCGATGAGAAAGATGCAGTCATCTATACCAACGGATCTGTAAGACGACACGAAAAAAGTGCATGGGCATTTACAGCACGTTCGGCAGGCAGAATAGCCAAGGAAGACAGTGGTGCATACGCCATGACCACGAGTAGCATGACAATGGAGGTGATGGCAGTGACCAAGGCATTCAAATGGTTAGAGTCACAAGACTACATCCACGCATGTATACTGAGTGATTCGATGAGCATGATAAAAAAAGTGGAGGCGGGCTTTGTACGCATGCAATGGGTAGAGTCGTTGCAGAAATCCAAAATACGTAAGGTCACCTTTGTCTATGTCCCTGGACATGCGGGAGTACGGGGAAATGAGAGAGCGGACAGGTTGGCTAGCTGCGCTGTCGTTGAGGACGGGCAACCGATGGATCGGGCGGACGTCATCAATGCACTCCGAGATGTGGGAAGAGCACAGGACTTCGACAAACACAGATCAACGTCGCTTCTTCGGATGATGGAAATGGGAGTTAAGATGGGCACAGCCAGAAATGAGAAACTTGGTGGCCGTGTAAGAAGACTTATCAACCAACATAGAACTGGAGTCGTCAGTCGCTGGACACTGAGGGAATTGCTGAGGAGGGGATCTGAGCACCTATGGACATGTTCGGAGTGCAATGATGATGACCCGCAAATAACTCAATAACTCAATAACTCATATTTTATATGTCTCTATCTGTGCATGATTGTGATGAACTTTTAAACTCCTTTATGAGATTCATTGGATACGTGAGATCTGTCTAATAAAGTGTCTTTCCAATTGTAACTCTATTATGCAGACTCTTAAGAATTTAATTTTTTATTTAGTAGTCTCCGTCAGTCTTAGTTGACTATTGATTTTGCAGCGTCCCGAGAAATGTTATTTTTTTCTTTTATTTCGTCGTGTATTCTCTTTCTCTATGAATCTGTCTGCTTCTTGCTTGAGTTTCAATAATTTCCAGATGAAGTTATGCTATTCTATCGATAAATTCGAGTGTGCAATTAGTGAGTTGGAAGTTTCTTTTCCAAAACTATTTTTGTTGAGACAAATATAAGAACTGAGAACATCAGTTGAAATATTTAAAAGTAAAGTAAAAAACAACAGAACGGGAACATAAAACAGACCACATAATGTAATGTGTTATTTTTGTATTATTAATTTGGTAATAGGAAGTAAGAAAGATTGTTCTATTTTATTTTGATCCAATTTTGACTGCCTTATTGGTAGTTGATTAATATTTTAGAAAAATAATTGAAACAAAAGAGGCCTGTCTTCATAGGTAAGTGTGCACAATCCCACAGACATTTATGAAAACAGGTGAGCAGCTACAAAGCACGTTGTTTATGAACACCTTTTCCCAATGTAGGAAAGCTTTGGGAGCATAGCATGCGAGGAGCAAGTCTCTTCAAACATTCTAGTTAGTAAACATTTATTTCTATTCCTCGTTTTTCATTTCTGTATTGACAATATTATGAATAACCCGGCTAACTTTTGTTCTGTATTTATCCCAGGAAGTTTTCTGTATTTATCCCAGGAAGTTGTCTGTATTTATCCCAGGAAGTTGTCTGTATTTATCCCAGGAAGTTGTCTGTATTTATCCCAGGAAGTTGTCTGTATTTATCCCAGGAAGTTGTCTGTATTTATCCCAGGAAGTTGTCTGTATTTATCCCAGGAAGTTTTCTGTATTTATCCAAGGAAGTTTTCTGTATTTATCTCAGGAAGTTGTCTGTATTTATCCCAGGAAGTTGTCTGTATTTATCCCAGGAAGATGTCTGTATTTATCCAAGGAAGTTTTCTGTATTTATCCAAGGCAGTTTTCTGTATTTATCCAATAAGTTTTCTGTATTTATCCTTGGAAGTTTTCTGTATTTATTCTTGGAAGTTTTATTTCAGACTTTTATCGTTCCATTTAACGTTCAGAGTTTTCCTGAAATAATAGTTCAAAAAGGTTAGTATCCTTTGTCCTTATGTATTAGATCAATATCCATGTCTGTAAACCGTACAACAGGATTGCTGTTACGTTTGTATTGGCTACTCAGGTGATGGTGACAAGTTTGAGAAAACGTACATTTTTGTTTTTAAACTGACACATTTCAATGCCCAGATACATTTATTTGGCAACATTAAAAAAATCAGATGCATTTTTACACATTTGAAGTCATGTTTGTTGATTTAACATAATAGAGAAAACTGTGAACTAATTTAACATTCATTAACAATGTGGTTATCATGAAGAATATGTCACATTCATTCGGTGAAGGTTATTATTTGCAGATAAATACATGCAGCCTAGGCCCACCCTCTTCTCATATATTTCTCAACATCCAAATGTGTTGCCTCTTGTCTCTTACCACATCGGCGGCTGAAAGTATTGCAGTACAACCAGATCCATTTGTTGCTGACTGTAAGAGAAAGAAATACACAATTATGTGTTTCATTTACTATGGTTTTATTTTAGTCACTTAAAACACGTTTATGTTTACGTGAATTAAATTAGAGACGAGATTATGGTGTTCACACCGCGTAAAAAAAACTTGGCTCAAATCCCGAATGTTAATATCGGGTGTTTCCTTGATCTCTGGTCTCAGATGTGAGATTGAGTGATTAGTCCTATCGGAGACCGACGGTGAATTATAAGGATAATGTTTAAGTTGATCAGCGCAAAAAACCGTTGACATAAAAAAAATGGAAGACAGCAGGTTGTACATAGCTGCCTGGCTAGTGCTCCAAACTGAGAATTCTTATCCACCTTACTGGTAGTTTCGACTGTCAGAAATTATCGCTGGAGGCCGTCAATGGTGTTGCTGATTGTGTCTGAGTAGAAAGTTCCGTGTTAATTAGGAAGAAACAAATAGGCATTATTGAGCGCTGTCAGATTACAGTAATGATTCTCTCATATAGAAGAAAAAATTGTTTGTTATTGATCTAATAACTTCACAGGTCTTGTCTTTTGTTTCTTATTAACCTAATACTTTGATGGTTCTAGTTTATTGTTTGCTTCTGACCTAATGAACTGACGGGTCTTGTCTATTGTTTATTGACCTAATAATTTGATGGGGCTTGTCTATTGTTTCTTTTTGACCTAATAATGTGATGGACTTCGTCTATTATTTGTTATTGACCTAATAATTTCATGGACGCTGCCCAGTGTTTGTCGTTGACCTAATAATTTGATA
The DNA here is from genome assembly GCA_032433765.1 of Megaustenia siamemsis. Taxonomy (NCBI): domain Eukaryota; kingdom Metazoa; phylum Mollusca; class Gastropoda; order Stylommatophora; family Ariophantidae; genus Megaustenia; species Megaustenia siamemsis. The sequence goes on from JAVIAB010000092.1 coordinate 180,300,240, forward strand.
GACCTTGCCTAATGTTTGTCGTTGACCGAATAATTTTATAGACCTTGCCTAGTGTTTGTCGTTAACCGAATAATTAACTTTGCCTAGTGTTTGTCGTTAACCGAATAATTAACTTTGCCTAGTGTTTGTGGTTAACCGAATAATTAACTTTGCCTAGTGTTTGTCGTTAACCTAATAATTTGACAGACCTTGCCTAGTGTTTATCGCTGACGTAATAGTTTGATAACCTTGCCTAGTATTTATCATTTACCTAATATATTGATAACATTGCCTAGTGTTTGTCGTTGACCTAATAATTTGATAGACCTTGCATAGTATGTGTCATTGACCTAATAATTTGATAGACCTTGCCTAATGTTTGTCATTGACCTCATAATTACTTGGCGCTTGACAATTTAACCACTACCAGGAACTGACATATTTGTACATGCCGGTCCGGAACCATCAAAAGTCATCACCTAACGATGTGACACTAATTAATAACACTGAACGGCTTTACATTAACAGAGCAACCATTTAGTTATCCCCGCTCTTATTTCAATGTCAACTGTCTGTACGTGTGTGTGTCACGAAGTTGTACTCACGAAGTGTAGGATCAACGATATAAATAGATTATAATTGGAACTGTACCATGGGCAACAGTGTTCTCAATCAAAAAATACATTGTCTCGCTATGTCAGATACACACACTTCTTCTCTATGTTTAATGTAACGCTGTGTCAGATACACACACTTCTTCTCTATGTTTAATGTGACGCTGTGTCAGATACACACACTTCTTCTTTATGTTTAATGTAACGCTGTGTCAGATACACACACTTCTTCTCTATGTTTAATGTAACGCTGTGTCAGATACACACACTTCTTCTCTATGTTTAATGTAACGCTGTGTCAGATACACACACTTCTTCTCTATGTTTAATGTAACGCTGTGTCATATACACACAATTCTTCTCTATGTTTAATGTAACGCTGTGTCAGATACACACACTTCTTCTCTATGTTTAATGTAACGCTGTGTCAGATACACACACTTCTTCTCTATGTTTAATGTAACGCTGTGTCAGATACACACACTTCTTCTCTATGTTTAATGTAACGCTGTGTCAGATACACACACTTCTTCTCTATGTTTAATGTAACGCTGTGTCAGATACAAACACTTCTTCTCTATGTTTAATGTAATACTGTGTCAGATACGCACACTTCTTCTCTATGTTTAATGAAATACTGTGTCAGATACACAACGCATATTCTGTGTGTTTAATGAAACCCTGTGTCAGATACACACACATCTTCTCTATGTTTAATGTAACACTGTCAGATACACAACGCATATTATGTATGTTTAATGTAACCCTGTGTCAGACACACACACTTCTTCTCTATGTTTAATGTAATACTGTGTCAGATACACACACTTCTTCTCTATGTTTAATGTAATACTGTGTCAGATACACAACGCATATTCTGTGTGTTTAATGAAACCCTGTGTCAGATACACACACATCTTCTCTATGTTTAATGTAAAACTGTGTCAGATACACACACTTCTTCTCTATGTTTAATGTAATACTGTGTCAGATACGCACACTTCTTCTCTATGTTTAATGTAAAACTGTGTCAGATACACACACATCTTCTCTATGTTTAATGTAAAACTGTGTCAGATACACACACATCTTCTCTATGTTTAATGTAAAACTGTGTCAGATACACACACATCTTCTCTATGTTTAATGTAAAACTGTGTCAGATACACACACATCTTCTCTATGTTTAATGTAAAACTGTGTCAGATACACACACATCTTCTCTATGTTTAATGTAATACTGTGTCAGATACACACACTTCTTCTCTATGTTTAATGTAATACTGTGTCAGATACGCACACTTCTTCTCTATGTTTAATGTAATACTGTGTCAGATACACAACGCATATTCTGTGTGTTTAATGAAACCCTGTGTCAGATACACACACATCTTCTCTATGTTTAATGTAAAACTGTGTCAGATACACAACGCATATTCTGTATGTTTAATGTAACCTTGTGTCTGTGATCGGATAGGAGATAGAGAAAGCGGTCAGAACTGACTGAGACAGTTTGTTCTAGTAGCATGCCTGCTTGACTGATCCATTAGCTCCCATGAAAGACTTTGCCGTGCCAAACTGATCCATCTATCGCTATCTCTCCCCATTCTTTCCTATTGTAAGTCATTCTCTGGGACTGTTAAATGTTTAATGTATCAAGTCTCTTACACGAACAGTCCATTTCTTCCTTTGTCTTCCTCTTACCCTTTAACATATTACTGTTTTTTTATAAAATAATTTTGTTGACAGACCGTTGGATCTTGTGACGTATCTCTACCAGCAAAGCCTCGTTTTTCTTTCACAGCCCAGAGAAGAGACAAAAGGAGATAAAGGCAATTTTACAATGAGAACCACAGGGTAATAGGAGAAGATGTCGACCTAGAGAACCACAGGGTAATAGGGGAAGATGTCGACCTAGAGAACTACAGGGTAATAGGAGAAGATGTCGACCTAGAGAACCACAGGGTAATAGGAGAAGATGTCGACCTAGAGAACCACAGGGTAATAGGAGAAGATGTCGACCTAGAGAACTACAGGGTAATAGGAGAAGATGTCGACCTAGAGAACCACAGGGTAATAGGAGAAGATGTCGACCTAGAGAACTACAGGGTAATAGGGGAAGATGTCGACCTAGAGAACTACAGGGTAATAGGGGAAGATGTCGACCTAGAGAACCACAGGGTAATAGGGGAAGATGTCGGCCTAGAGAACTACTAGGAAGAGCATTGAGGCGAGAGAATATAAAGGAAAAAGTATTTTGAGGTTAAACAAAACAAAAAAAAAACGAACTAAGAGATGATGATCAATATCAGGATACATTTAATGAAGTTCTACGAAGATGAAGAAAGCAGCAAATGCATAACAAAGGGAACTAAAGAAAGAAGGAGGGAAATATTAATCTAGTAGCAGTTTAAAAGTTTAATTTTGAAGAAAAAATAAAATAAATAATAATCCAGAAAATAGTCAAATATTGTCATACTCCATTTGTGCCCATAGATCACGGGACAGCCTGCATGTATAGTTAGCTGATCTCGCTCTCCCGACGGTTTAAATGTGTACCACAGCAACGCCATTCCCTGTAAACGAAAACATTACAAATCTGCTAGTGGTCAATGACACAATACACAAATGACAAACTGTAACACGAGAGGCAGCATAGTTATCAAATTACACTATTGATTAGCTTTCATTCTTAACAATTACTTTTATTGCGTGATATACGTGATCTTCTCATTGAGCTTATTTTACTATTATATTACGTGATCCTCTCATTGAGCTTGTTTTACTATTATATTACGTGATACTCTCATTGAGCCTATTTTACAATTATATTACGTGATATTCTCATTGAGCTTGCTTTACTATTATATTACGTGATCTTCTCATTGAGCTTATTTTACTATTATATTACGTGATACTCTCATTGAGCTTATTTTACTATTATATTACGTTATACTCTCATTGAGCCTATTTTACAATTATATTACGTGATACTCTCATTGAGCTTGCTTTACTATTATATTACGTGATACTCTCATTGAGCTTATTTTACTATTATATTACGTGATACTCTCATTGCGCTTATTTTACTATTATATTACGTGATACTCTCATTGAGCCTATTTTACAATTATATTACGTGATACTCTCATTGAGCTTATTTTACTATTATATTACGTGATACTCTCATTGAGCTTGTTTTACTATTATATTACGTGATCCTCTCATTGAGCTTGTTTTACTATTATATTACGTGATCCTCTCATTGAGCTTGTCCTACTGTTATATGTGATCCCCTCATTGAGCTTGTCCTACTGTTATATGTGATACTCTCATTAGCTTGTCCTACTGTTATATGTGATCCTCTCATCTTGCCTGTGCTACTGTTTTGTTATGTGATACTCTCATTAGCTTGTCCTACTGTTATATGTGATACTCTCATCTAGCCTGTGCTACTGTTGTGTTATGTGATACTCTCATTAGCTTGTCCTACTTTTATATTATGTGATACTCTCATCTAGCCTGTGCTACTGTTATGTTATGTGATACTCTCATTAAGCTTGTTTTACTATTATATTATGTGATATTCTCATTACCTTGTGCTACTATGATGTTATGTGATACTCTCATTAGCTTGTGTTACTGTTATGTTATGTGATCCTCTCATCTAACTTGTGTTACTGTTATGTTATGTGATCCTCTCATCTAGCTTGTGTTACTGTTATGTTATGTGATCCTCTCATCTAGCTTGTGTTACTGTTATGTTATGTGATCCTCTCATCTAGCTTGTATTACTGTTACACTAAACTCTTGTTTTAATAGATCAAATAAATAATGCCATCGGTACTGTATCTGACGTTTACTATTTACGCTCTCATGTGCCAATATATCATCAGAGAATCATCTTATTCTCAATAAGTTACCATCCAAACAATTACAGTACCATGGAAGAGTCCATTTTCCTGATGGTTTTTACAATGTTATTTTTACGTTATTTGCTGATTCACTTGATATGGACGTTCAGCGTAAAATGCCATTCTTGAGAGGTTCTCGGCGGTAATAAGGAGTACGTGCTCTATGCTGAGATTTATTTTCGTTATCACAAAAGAAGAGGAAATGCACATGGAGATTGTCTGAGTACAGTGATAATGACTCTAAGGCAAAGACAACGAATGTTAGTCAAGTACAAAAAACCCATGATTGGCAGTTTGTAACAACGGAGAATATATAACTCTTTACATTTATTTAAAGCAATTACTTTCTAATAGCAGATTAATGTAACCAATTACTTTTTAATAAATGTTTTTATATTTTGAAACAAATACTTTAAATTCCTCGGTCGTCGACAAACATCAAACGACCTTTTCTGACTCGGGAAACACAGCGAACTATGAACTAGCCGAATATATCGACGAACTTACGGTGACCGTGCAGATAAATATTGTAACACGTCCGGCATATGAGGTGAATTCAGTTCATAAATCAACAATACTATTTTTTGAAAACCTAATGTTTATTTAAGTGACAGTAATTGTTACTACGGTATCGTCAGTGGGAGAGTTACATATAGGTATCGTAATGAAGGATGTATTTCATTTCTAAACAAAAAAATCAAACAGCAATGGAAACAAATTAAACAGTCAGGGGTCACTGTAAGTTGATATAAGAAAGTACACGGAGTGGGGTATTGTATGAACACGGCAAAATGTCACATATTTTGATGCGATAATGTTTACTACGGTATCGTAATCTAGGAATACAGAAGTAATTTATAAATGATGTCTCTTTAATGTGGCAGTTATCGTGTAATCAGCCTGCACGAATTAAAACAAAATTGATGAGAGCCATTGTTCTGATTTGCATCCCATGTAATACCATCTACTGACTTGATGTTTCCACTGACACGATTCTTTTCTTCATCGTTTTCATGTTCCTGATGTCAGATGTTCATGTTGATTTCAATAATATAAATCACTTTGGTCCACAGTCCCTCCAGAGATTTGAAGACATTCGAGAAGAGCTGTCTCTGCTGTACAGGGCGTGTCTCGCAATCCCCAAGCCATTGAGAAACGTTCTTTCGATCTTAGAACAGGTCACTTTAAGCTCACAATCATTTTCCTCAAAATGTTGTGAGCAAATATTTCCATCAACACTTGTCTATGAATTACTATATTGACAATGATTTTTTGAGGAAACAACAAATATTTCCATCAACACTTGTCTATGAATTACTATATTGACAATGATTTTTTGAGGAAACAACAAATATTTCCATCAACACTTGTCTATGAATTACTATATTGACAATGATTTTTTGAGGAAACAACAAATATTTCCATCAACACTTGTCTATGAATTACTATATTGACAATGATTTTTGAGGAAACAACAAATATTTCCATCAACACTTGTCTATGAATTACTATATTGACAATGATTTTTTGAGGAAACAACAAATATTTCCATCAACACTTGTCTATGAATTACTATATTGACAATGATTTTTTGAGGAAACAACAAATATTTCCATCAACACTTGTCTATGAATTACTATATTGACTATGAATTTTTGAGGAAACAACAAATATTTCCATCAACACTTGTCTATGAATTACTATATTGACTATGAATTTTTGAGGAAACAACAAATATTTCCATAAACACTTGTCTATGAATTACTATATTGACTATGAATTTTTGAGGAAACAACAAATATTTCCATAAACACTTGTCTATGAATTACTATATTGACTATGAATTTTTGAGGAAACAACAAATATTTCCATAAACACTTGTCTATGAATTACTATATTGACTATGAATTTTTGAGGAAACAACAAATATTTCCATAAACACTTGTCCGGGAAGTTTTAGAATCACCGAATTGGGTATCTAATTAATGTGAACAATTTTTTTTCCGTACAGACACAATCTAGCTCTTACAAGAGACTAGAGCTTCCTTTCAGGCAGCAGTTAGTTGTTATCAGAGACGACTCACCTGGTAAAGTAGTATTAGAAGACTAACGAATCTTTCCTATCCGTGTTTGTATCACGTTTTGTTTCTTTTAGGTGGATAGTTCATCTCAAGACTGCAATGTTTCATCTGTGCGTATTGTCCTTTTCGCTGAGTTTTCTCTTCTGCTATTTTTGTCACCACCAGCTTTCACTTACGTTGTTAGAGATATCCTGTCTTTGCCAGCAATTTTATTATTTAAAGCTATATACAATAGTTGAGTCTATTCTAATTATAAATGTTTACCTTGACTGGACTGACGGCCAAATCTGCCCTTGGGAAGACTGTAGACCCACCTCGTTCTACGTCCGTTAACTGCAACATTGTGTACGAAATGGCAGAATAATTGAAATTACTCTACATGTATACGTTACCGTCAGTGACAGATGTAATTGACACGGTGACTAATCAGAGTAAATTACGAGGTATGTGTACCCGAGTGATAAGCAGTGCGATTAGAGAGTACTAATGCCCTCTGCATGAAAGTCTGTATGAAAGAATCTCTGTCTACAGCCAGATCATCCACTTCTTCTCTTGACAAGTTCAAACTCTCTTTGATGTCACGAAACCACCATTTTCTTGGTCTGTCCTTGTCTCGTCTTCCAAAAGCCTGTTCAGGACTTTTCATTTCCCAAGAAACTCTTGGAATGTTACTACATCATCTGCAACAATTTGCTTTCAATGAACCAATTACCGCCATTAGTGTTAACGTTATTATCAAGATGTTATTAAGAAGAAATCATAATCTCTAAATGTAAGTCTGAATCTAAGTGTTAGATCTTAGTTGTTAGATTAGGCACTCATTGACGCTTGGATAGAGAACCACAACCAAACAACAGCTAACACAATGTTATGTCTATCTGTCTGTCTTTCTGTCTATCTATCTGTCTATCTGCCTGTCTGCCTGTCTGTCTCTCTCTCTGTCTGTCTGTCTGTCTGTCTATATGTCTATCTGTCTATCTGTCTGTCTGATTGTCTCTCTGTCTATCTGCCTGTCTGTCTCTCTCTCTGTCTGTCTGTCTGTCTGTCTATATGTCTATCTGTCTATCTGTCTGTCTGATTGTCTCTCTGTCTATATGCCTGTCTGTCTGTCTATCTGCTTATCTGTCTGTCTGTCTAACTGTCTATCTGCCTATATGTCTATCTGTCTGTCTATCTGTCTCTCTGTCTGTCTGTCTTATCTGTCTATCTGCCTATCTGTCTGTCTGTATATCGGTCTATCTATCTGTCTATCTGTCTATCTATCTGTCCATCTGTCTATCTGCCTGTCTGTCTGTCTCTCTGTCTGTCTTTCTGTCTTTCTGTCTATCTGTCTATCTGTCTATCTGTCTATCTGCCTATCTGTCTGTCTGTCTGTCTGTCTGTCTGTCTGTCTGTATGTATGTATGTATGTATGTATGTATGTATGTATTTCTGTGTGTATATGATCATTTATGTCTTCGCCATCGGTTAGAGTCAGGAAGATGTCGATCTGTTTTAATGAGAAGCACAATAACATTGACTAAACTGGAAAGTATAATAACATTAAATGAAGGAATCAATGAAAACATAAGAATATAGACAGACCAAAGTCAGAATAACATTGTCAATATAAATAACATGTCAGGATGCTCCTAACACAAAATACAAAAGAAAACTTACAACACGCGAACTTGATTTTCTATAGATCTGAATTATGGAGATCAAGATAAGAAGAAACTTTATGCCGACATCATTGTAAAAGCGAAACATAATAACCTAGCAAGAACAGTTAAAATGAAAGTGCAACTATCCACGATATAGTAACACTCGAGTTGAATATGTGAGGAAATCTGTAAACAGTTCCATGAATTGTCCTGCGGTAGACAGACACAAAGTATTGTGTCTTCCAAGAATTGTCCTGCGGTAGACAGACACAAAGTATGGTGTCTTCCAAGAACTGTCCAGCGGTAGACAGACACAAAGTATTGTGTGTTCCAAGAATTGTCCTGCGGTAGACAGACACAAAGTATTGTGTGTTCCAAGAATTGTCCTGCGGTAGACAGACACAAAGTATTGTGTGTTCCAAGAACTGTCCAGCGGTAGACAGACACAAAGTATGGTGTCTTCCAAGAACTGTCCAGCGGTAGACAGACACAAAGTATTGAGTGTTCCAAGAATTGTCATGTAGTAGACAGACAAATAAGTACTGTGTCTTCCAAGAATTGTCCTACAGTAGACAGACACAAAGTAGTGGGTGTTCCAAGAATTTTCCTGCAGTAGACATACAAAGAGTATTTTTTTTCCAAGGACTGTCGTGCGGCAGGCAGACACAACGTATAGTGTGTTCCAGGGACTGTCCTGCAGTAGACGGACACATAGTATAGTGTGTTCCAAGGGCTGTCGTGCGGCAGGCAGACACAACGTATAGTGTGTTCCAGGGACTGTCCTGCAGTAGACGGACACATAGTATAGTGTGTTCCAGGGACTGTCCTGCAGTAGACAGACTCAAGGTATAGTGTGTTCGTGGGACTGTCCTGCAGTAGACAGACAAATGGTATAGTGTGTTCCAGGGACTGTCCTGCAGTAGACAGACACATAGTATAGTGTGTTCCAGGGACTGTCCTGCAGTAGACAGACACATAGTATAGTGTGTTCCAGGGACTGTCCTGCAGTAGACAGACACAAGGTATAATGTGTTCCAGGGACTGTCCTGCAATAGACAGACACAAGGTATAGTGTGTTCCAGGGACTGTCCTGCAGTAGACAAACACATGGTATAGTGTGTTTCAGGAACTGTCCTGCAGTAGACAGACACAAAGTATTGGGTGTTCCAAGAATTGTCCTGCAGTAGACAAACACAAAGTATTGGGTGTTCCAAGAATTGTACTGCAGTAGACAAACACATGATATAGTGTGTTCCAGGGACTGTCCTGCAGTAGACAGACACATGGTATAGTGTGTTCCAGGAACTGTCCTGTAGTAGACACATACATGGTATAGTGTGTTCCATGGGCTGTCGTGCAGCAGGTAGACACATAGTATTAGGTGTTCCAAGAATTGTCCTGCAGTAGACAGACACAAAGTATTGGGTGTTCCAAGAATTGTCCTGCAGTAGACAGACACAAAGTATTGGGTGTTCCAAGAATTGTCCTGCGGTAGACAGACACAAAGTATTGGGTGTTCCAAGAATTGTCCTGCAGTAGACAGACGCAAAGTATTGGGTGTTCCAAGAATTGTCCTGCAGTAGACAGACACAAAGTATTGGGTGTTCCAAGAATTGTCCTGCAGTAGACAGACACAAAGTATTGGGTGTTCCAAGAATTGTCCTGCAGTAGACAGACACAAAGTATTGGGTGTTCCAAGAATTGTCAAGAACTGTCCTGTCCTGCGGTAGACAGATCAAGGTATAGTGTGTTCCAGGGACTGTCGTGTGGTAAACAAAAATAAAGTGTTGTGATTTCAAGTAAATAAAATAGTAGGAGCTTATTTGTGCTATAATAGGTCTCGTTCATCTTGTCGACCAGAAACAACAAGAAGAAATAGAAGCTAACGTCAACATAGATTGCTGATAAACATATAATTAAGTTACTAAGATAACAAATTATGTGCTAAATGTCAGAGAAAAATAGAACTACAGCAAAAAATATTGTTGTTCATTGCTTTTTAATTGATAATAAATTATGCTATTTATATGATCCTGGTGTAGTGACAGTAACATAGTCGTACATTAGCGGAATAAGAGAAATGGATTGTGCTAGAGGGCATTACCCAGTAAAGCTGATGACTTCTAAATAGAAAGAAACAATAAGCAATGTCTTGCAAATGTGTTGTGTGAGATGCAGATTCTCACATAAAGGTTACATATTGTATGAAACGCAAGTGAACATGCACAGAAGAGAAGCCTTACAATGTGATGTGTGTGGTATAGGTTTTACACAGAGTGGGTAGATAACATAAAAGATTCCATACGTAGTAGACACCCTACAGAACCGGCTTGCTGCCTGAGCTACTGAGTTTAGTGCTTTGTGCACACCTTGAGCTGTGTTTTTTATCCGGATCGTGTTTCGATATTCCAATTGCTTACGATGAATGATGGTATCGTATGACGTAGGGCAGTTCATTTGCATTCACTCTCGGTGCCGCTTGGCCTTACGTCTTTTGGCGTATGCTGCATCAGTTATGATAGGGACTGCATCTGCCTTTCTTTGTTTCGATCCTTCAATGCGATGAGATTTTAATTCTGATGACTCCAATGGCACGGGTGGTTGAGCAATTACGCATTTTAATTCGTTACAACACAATCAACATAAAGCACGGAACTGACATAGCTACTTAACTAGATTTGTAACAGCTTGTGTTTTTTTGTTTTAATAACAGCAGGGAACAGGCAAATAATTGCAATGCTGCGGTAAAGCTGGTAGCAAGGAGCCAATGGTGGGGTGTGCTAAACACTCCAAGGTATGGTGACAGCTTTACAAAGGCCACAGGCCGAAACGTCAGTATTGTGTTGTGTTCTTTATTTGTAAAGCTGTCACCATACCTTGGAGTGTTTAGCACACCCCACCATTGGCTCCTTTAATAACAGCAGCCCATGCTGTGAAATGTGGGCAGTCAACATATTTGATGTCGTGAATGTCTTTGAATTCAAGTGTAGATGAACACTCAGAATAACATGGACGGAGAGAAGGACAAACTTGTCCAATTACAAAGGACAATTTAATGAAGAGAACACTAGAAAAATGAAATATTTTTTGACAATTTTAAACGAAACAATGTTCCAAATATGATAATTATGGAGGGCATATTTGCAGGTAAACGAGGGAGAGGAAGATCGTGAAGAAGGCGGGTGTATGATATCACACACGAGATGGAATTGACTGGTACATAGGCTGGACATTTGGTACAGGTCATAGACAATTTTAGAGTAGCTGTCGTGGGATCACATTCAATAGAAACAAGATAAGTGAGGATGATGGTGATAGTGATGATGATGATGGTGATAGTGATTGTTGATGATGATGGTGATGATAGTAGTGATAATGATCATAGTGATGATGACCATGGTGACAGTGATGATGATACTTCTTTTGTGTTCACAACCGAGATGCTTTAAATGAAACCATTTGCAAATGTTGTGTGGTGTAGCGCCATCGTAGAGATGTGAGCGTCCCTTGCATGTTTTAATGAAACCATTTGCAAATTTTGTGTAGTGTAGTACTATCGTACAGATGTGAGCATCTCTTGCATGTTTTAATGAAACGATCTGCAAATTTTGTGTAGTGTAGTGCCATCGTAGAGATGTGAGCGTCCCTGGCATGTGTTAATGCATATATAAACAGACGAAATGATGGCCTCTGTACTCACATAAAGGAGAAAAGTAGCAAGTCGATTCCCGCCATTTGTAGCGTAAAGGTCCATATTTGCCTGCGCTAGCGACTCCTGAGAAGATATTACACAAACATTATTAACATCATCATTCCTTGTTTCAAGCAAACTTTAGTATCATAGTTTCATCATTTTCTCTAATAACAAACTCCAGCGCCACTAGCAGATCGTAAATCTTTTCTCCAAACATTATTCTGCCTCGTTTTTTTTCCTTTCAGCAATGACGGGAGATGTAGTTTGCAGCATATTGCTCTGTTGTTTCCTAGTGTTTCTAATATTCCATCAATCCATCTTTTTCTTGGTCGACCATTGGGTCTGATGTTCTCTTAGCGATTATTCAAGGATCGCTGTGTCGAGTTTTGGTCTTTCTGCCTCATCACGTGACCAAATCATTTTACATGTTTTTATTTTTATTAAAAATGTATCCAACTGCAGTAATTATTAACAGCTTTTTAAATGTTCTAAACTTCTGATCTTATCTCTCAGTGTATCTTCTGTCTTTCGTCTTTTCATTTCTGTAGTTGTTTTTATTATTATTGTTCAGTCCGTGTAGCACTTTGTTGTATGTCCAATGAAGATTGTGTTGTAGGATTCTTGCTGTGCCTCTGGGGTCATTTCCTTGTTGGACAACTATGATGACATTTATACGAGGAAGTAACTAGACGCCAAAACGAGCACTCCACAACACAACCTTCATTCCACCGTTGTTCTACCAATGCCAGGCATGGGCACTAGACCAGTCCAAACATTAATATAATAAATTATTACCATATCGCACAGTTGTCGGATGTGTCGGTCTTAAATGGTGAATTTGTGCAGCTTGCTGTAAACTACGACACAGCACACGAAAGTCCAGCTGTTGTTTTCATAGGGTGGACACAAGTCAAGGGCGAGCACAGCACGATTCTAAAGTAATAATAAACATCCCTATGAGTTCTTTCCCCTTCTCTTTCTGAAGTTTCATCACATTTATTTCAATTTTCTAACATAATTCATTTCTCTTCTTTAACAAAAATTATTTCAATTCTTTAACAAAAGTCATTTCACTTCTCTAATAAAAGTCTTTTCAATTCTCTAACATAAGTCATTTCACTTCTCTAATAAAAGTCTATTCAATTCTCTAACATAAGTCATTTCACTTCTTTAACACAAGTCATTTCACTACTCTAATAAAAGTCTATTCAATTCTCTAACACAAGTAATTTCACTTCTCTAATAAAAGTCTTTTCAATTCTCTAACATAAGTCATTTCACTTCTTTAACACAAGTCATTTCACTACTCTAATAAAAGTCTATTCAATTCTCTAACATAAGTCATTTCACTTCTTTAACACAAGTCATTTCACTTCTCTAATAAAAGTCTTTTCAATTCTCTAACATAAGTAATTTCACTTCTCTAATAAAAGTCTTTTCAATTCTCTAACGTAAGTCATTTCACTTCTTTAACACAAGTCATTTCACTTCTCTAATAAAAGTCTTTTCAATTCTCTAACACAAGTAATTTCACTTCTCTAATAAAAGTCTTTTCAATTCTCTAACATAAGTCATTTCACTTCTTTAACACAAGTCATTTCACTACTCTAATAAAAGTCTATTCAATTCTCTAACAATATTTATGCGTGTTAGTAATCTCTTAACTTTAATCATTTTGGGGTGACATTTTTCCACATCGATGTTGCTCGCTGTTGTGAAGAATGTAGGGCGCCAGCCTTACGTTCAGAGAGTACTCGGGTTAAATCGCATTTGAGTGGTCTTGTTATTGACAGTGACTCCTGACCTCATGGTGTAAAACAGGCTTCTAAACCTGCCTGAGACTAACAATAAAATATAGGTCTCCTGTAAAGTTAAGCACATAAAGGTCTCGTTTGAATGTGAAAACCTAAATACCATATTGGTTGCCACTTTGTAGACAGTGTTAAATACATATATAAGTAATGAATGTTCGACTATAATCAAGATATTAGTGTATATTGTGTAATATAGGACTATTGTGATGGTTTTAATATACGGACACGTAAGTTGTATCCAGCGTTCACTAAGAAGGTCTTTACATTTGTAAAAATAAATGACGATCTAGCATAATTATTGTCAGATAGAGACAGAGATGGAGAGCGGAGCGAGATAGATATATGATGATGACGAGAATAATTGTGGTAATGGTAATTAAATGATTCTGCTGTAACAGCCACCGCTGCTGATGTTGATGATGATGATGATGATAATGAAGATGATAACAGTAAAGGTGATGGCAAATAAAGCTAAATTGAACACTAAGATAAAAATGTAAGAAAATAGATAAATGAAGACAGACCTTTTCAAATGCGTCGAAATGCATTTCATAAGCACCTCCCATACCATAGTTGACAACCTGTCAGAAAACAATCAGGAGCCAGTGTTCATACAGTATGGAGACAATGGCAAAGACATAAATTGTTCGATTTAAACATAACAAGACGCAGCTTGAAAGTATCCTTTCTTTGTATCTATTACACAACGCTCAAGTTCAATGGAACACCATAGATGCCTGGATTCATGTTTTTTTCTGCATTCTCTGGTTGCAAACATCATGTTGCATCTTGACCAACTATTAGCTTTGAGAAACCTTTCTTGTCTGGATAAATTTTATTTGGTAAGAACCTATTATTTTAGGGGGGTGTATGTGGTTGGGGGGAGTTGGGGGGGGGTGTGTGTGTGAAGAGTAAAACAGAAATGTTCAACGAATTTTGTGGACGTGTTGTAACTAAACGAATTACTAGAACAAATCATCAAAACACTTACATCCAAAATGTTCATGAACATGACCAGCATCAATTGAATCGTTACCGGTGTAGCTACAACATTCATGAGTCTAGATTATCCAATTTTACGTGATAAAGTTACAGTTTTTTACAATGTGTGCTCTCTCCCGGCCGTGTAGAGAAACAAAAATCATGTTATTTCATGGGATTATCTAATATGTGCTGAGTTATCACAAGTTACCTTAATATAATGTCATAACATCTAATCGATTGATGCAACTATAGGGGTATATCCCACCTGAGCATTACTGGAAATGTATTCGCAAGAATTCTTTTAAAGCGCCTACATCAACTGGCGGCTCCTTTCTTATAGGGCTGTGATGTTATTTATTATCTTTGATATTATATTATTATTGTTTATTGACAGCACATCACATTACATTGATCACAAACGTCAATCATGACAGAGTTCTCTAGACATTTATTATAATCATAATCAGTTTTTTTATCTCTATTATTATTCGTGGCACATGATCGTACTATAGTGGAAGCACTTATCTTAAATTAATGTTCGTTAATTCTGGACACTCAAAAGACTATCGTCGGTGACTATTTGAAATGTCCTTAAGTGCATATCTTGCATTCAATCTCTCTATCACTTACTTACGTTTATCAGAAATGTGAAACAACTTGAAAACTCTCAAACACTTCACAACCAAAGTTCATATGTTCATTGCTATCCTTACCACTCTCTATCAACTTACTTAATAACTTCTCAACAGACTTAAAACTACAACTTGAAAATTCATAACTTCCTAACTAACTGGCTCAACTTATCAAGCTCAACTTAACTTCTACTAACTGCCTTCGGCAGTTTGGCCGAAGCCGGACTATGCTTACTTAGTCTACATCCTGATTTCTCTCTCTGAGTGTCTAATCTAAAAGTTGTTCTCATTCTAATTGTTTTAAACCTATTGTGTTGAAGTTTAAATACTCAGCCACAGCTATTCGCGTGAAATATCAGCAGCCATTGGGCTTGCCGCAGTTGTCGCAATGTGACAAATTGCAACTCCTCTGATCACTTGAAGTCGGTCAACTCTCATCACTCTGTGTCCGAAACTTGAACTATTCCCCAGATTTGACGATAACACCATGTTTTCGTGAAATCTCTATACCCTATTCAAATTAATGATTACCTCATGACAATGACCTTTCCTGATAGTTGGATTATAACGTATTTATCAGACTGCCAAAGTCATGGGGTCAATGCATGTTATTGTCATACGCCTACTCTCACTTCCACAAACGTGATTGAAGTGGAACTTTCCATTCTTTAACTCATTATCGTGTCCAGTAATTCTGGACCTTCCTACCTCAGCTTGGTGGGTGTCCTTGTAATGTCCGAGTATAATTCCTCGGTCGGTGTCCTTTTCCCTACTATAAACTTTTATTCCCTTAACTTGTTATTCTGGTTGGAAATTTCCTAAACTTGTATTCTGTCCTAACACTGATGGTCGCTATCCCATGTTACTGCTATTGTCCGTTAAGGAAGCGGGTAACAACTAAGTTACCTGCCCCAAGCTCTCACTAGCTTACTCTATTACAACTTCCTGTTTCCCAATGCGGATTTAGAGCTGGACGGTCAATCACCGATATGAGTTTTACTCACCGCCAAATGCAGGAAAAATGCAAGGAATAGAGAAGACCTCTATTTATAGTCTTCGTTGATCTCACAAAGGCTTTTGACAACGTGAATAGAGCAGGTCTATACAGGGTGCTGGGTGAGCAGAGCAGGTCTATACAGGATGCTGGGTGAGCAGAGCAGGTCTATACAGGGTGCTGGGTGAGCAGAGCAGGTCTATACAGGGTGCTGGGTGAGCAGAGAAGGTCTATACAGGGTGCTGGGTGAGCAGAGAAGGTCTATACAGGGTGCTGGGTGAGCAGAGAAGGTCTATACAGGGTGCTGGGTGAGCAGACCAGGTCTATACAGGGTGCTGGGAGATGTTGGCTGCCCTCCTACATTACTCAAGATGATCAAGTCGTTTCACAACAATATGTCTGACCCAGTTTGACGATAAATCGCCCCAGCCCTTTGGGATGAACTGTGGATTCAAACAAGGATGTGTCCTTGCCCCTACTCTATTCGTAATATTTTCGCTGCCCTTCTACACAATGTGTTTGAAACCGTCTATGGTGATATTTACATCCGTGCAAGATCTGACAGCTCATACAATCTTGTACGTCTGAAGTAAAAAATTAAGACAAATGAGACCCTAATTAAGGAGCTTCTATTCGCTGATTATGCTGCACTGGTTGCTTTAGATGAGTCCTTCCTGCAGTCAATGATAGACAATCTAGCTAGATCATGTGATTTATTCTCCCTGTCAATAAGTATCCAGAAAACTGTGGTGTTTCAACAAGGTGTAGCCAGTCCTGCAGCTATATCATTAAATAATACACCCCTTGAATCTGTGAAAAAGTTCACCTATCTCAGTTCTATGGTCACAACCATTGTCTCCATTGAAGAAGAAATAAATTCCCGAATCAGAAAGGCAACTTCCACATTTGGTCAACTTAAAGATAGAGCATGGGTCAACACCAAATTAACACTCAAGACTAATATTGTAGTTTACTATAGTTGAGTGCTTAGTACACTTCTATACGGATCAGAAACTTGGACTACCTATGCAGGGCAGGAGACAATGTTAAACAGCTTTCATGTGCGCTGCCTTCGAAAGATTATGACATCAATTGGCAGGACCAATAAACAACTCTACAAATATTGCTGTAATGTTTTACAACGAGTCAAACTCCCAACCATCATTGCAACACTTAGGAGTTGTAGACGAAGGTGCCTGGGTCATGTAAGAACAATGGCAAACATTCGTAGTCGCATTCAAATATTTCAATGAGAACTTAAGGACGGAAAGAGATCAAAATGGAGACCAGTCCTGAGATATAATGGGATGTTTGCATAACTTCCTTGGGAGAATTCTCTATCAGTGAAAGAAACTGGGAAAATCTGGCTACAGATCGTAGCACATGTGGAACAAAAATATAAAAAAAATATCACAACAATAACTTTGGAGGTAGCGCTGATATCAAATTCGGAAGAAAAAAGGCGCAGAGCAAGGAGACGAGGCGAAGCACAACATACATCCTGCTTATTCTGCGGATGGATCTGTTTGTCCAATATTGGCAGATTCAGCCACGACAGAAGCTGTTCAGCAAAGCAGCATTCAGTATAAGACACTAATATTCTTACCAAACTACTGACTTATCATGATTGCTTGCTACCAACCGTCTGTCAATACGCCAAAGGCCATATTATTATTACATCAAATAACGTGGTCCTGCTGACACGATAACTTCTCAACAAATAGCAATATTATGTGACGTAATAGTGTTTGCCGATGGTTGGCAGTAATAACAAATGTTATATTTTTGTTATTTCGTTCGTTAGCAATCACGACTATCAATCACGACTATCAATCACGATCCCATTTTCTCCTTCCCCTTATCATTGTTTTAACCACCGCCCTCTTCTCCATCTTATCCTTTCCCTTGGCCACAAACAAACAAATGAGTTAGTGGTTAACGCACCTTGTGACCACAATCAAGTTTCCCCATTTCCCTAACGGTCGCTCTGTTTCAACAATCCTACTCTCCTCCAATCTTACTTTTCCCAGCTTCTTGTCGCTTTCTCCCCGAGTCCACGCCATGGCACTTCTCATGACTGTTGCTTATTATCACCAAATATTTATCTGAAATGCTTGTTGTTGCTGTCGACCACTTATCGAACTTCTATTTGTCCGTTCTGGCAAAGGTTATTTTGTCACTTTTGGTACTAAGAATTACAACTTCTTCTGCTTCTGCTATCATGTCGCATTCAGACTAGGACACCGGGTTCTCTTATGAAGGCAGATGTCTGTTTAAGTTTTCGTTCGGTTGCCCCATGTAGTTTCTCTTCCAGAGAGGTGGGTGTGGGCCACATTGTCCTCAGGCTTGTGTGCTGGGGGCAATCCTGTAGAACGTGTTTAGTTGTCATGTTATACAGGGATACAGGGAATTACAACTTTTTATTTCAGCATTTCTTTACTTACTTCATTCTTTTAACATAGAACGTTTAACTGTCACAGAATTTAAGTACTTTAGTAGCATAATGACATCAGGTAGGGAAGATCCGTCATTTGAACAACAGAATGATTCATATGATGGGAATAACTCTTGTCAACATAAATAATGTTTGGAGATTCACCCAAGGGACACCATAACTAAATTAAGAACATATGATTTTTCATTACTATAGGTCAAGTAATCTAGTCCCTAATTCATTACTGTCTAATAGGTATGGCAAAACGTAATTTTAATGCCATGAAAAATATACAAACAACAAAACAAATATCAGCAAGGCTGAAACTAAGAATGGCAAAATGTTACATCTTCTCAATATTCCTGTATAGTGCAGAAACATGGACATTAGACCAGAAAACAGAACAGAAAATTGAATCCTTTGAAATGTGGATTTATAGAAGATAGGTAGAATTGTATGAAAGTAAAGAAAGCAAGCGATGAAGATTCAAAACAACTAAAATGAAAAGAGAACTACTAAACTCAATTCAAACAATATATATGAGATTTTTGGGGCATGTTAAAAGACACAACAGTCTAATAAAAGTAGTATTGGAAGGGAAAATACAAGGTAAGAGAGGCAGACCAAGACTAACATGGACGAGTAACATCAAAAAGATGGACAAGTAAACCTATGACAATCTGCACCATCAAAGCAAGAGACAGAGTGGAATGGCGCTCCATGGTAGCCAACCTTCGATGTGTAGACGGCACTAAATGATGATGATGAACAGATTCTCATTACACTTCTGTCTCTGTACTGTTCACTGAGCTAGGAGCATCTCTAAACGTATCATTGTCTTTGTTGTCTACGTCACCAGTGATGGATTCACATTTTTGTGACCTCCCTGAGCTCGTGCTCACGACATTTCTGTCTCACTCAAGAGAGACCAAACCAAAATACTTCTATTTATAATCTCCCTTCTTTTCATGTACGATAACTCTCCTTATTTCCTTACTCGTTAACAGATGTATGAGTGTATGTTTACTGGCGAAATATATTTTAAAGAAGATACATCATGACAGCAACTTTTGAAACAAGAAGTTATGAGATTGTCCCAATATGGGCGCTTGCCGAGGAAACATGGAAGCCAAAAACAGAGGGAAGAGCTGTCTAGCACAGATATGATGTCAAATAGAATGAAAGCATAGCAGAAGGGTATACTTAGAGTACTCAGACTTAGCAACGGAATACTTAGAGTACTCAGACTTAGCAACGGAATACTTAGAGTACTCAGACTTAGCAACGGAATACTTAGAGTATTCAGATTTAGCAACGGAATACTTAGAGTACTCAGACTTAGCAACGGAATACTTAGAGTACTCTGACCTAGCAACGGAATACTTAGTGTACTCAGACTTAGCAACGAAATACTTAGAGTATTCAGATTTAGCAACGGAATACTTAGAGTACTCAGACTTAGCAACGGAATACTTAGAGTATTCAGATTTAGCAACGGAATACTTAGAGTACTCAGACTTAGCAACGGAATACTTAGAGTATTCAGATTTAGCAACGGAATACTTAGAGTACTCAGACTTAGCAAGGAATACTTAGATTACTCTGACTTAGCAACGAAATAGTTAGAGTACTCAGACATGGCAACGGAATACTTAGAGTACTCAGACTTAACAACGGAATACTTAGTGTACTCAGATTTAGCAACATAATACTTAGAGTACTCAAACTTAGCAACGGAATGCTTAGAGTAATCAGACTTTGCATCGGAACACTTAGATTACTCAGACTTAGCAACGGAATGCTTAGAGTTCTCAGACTTTGCATCGGAACACTTAGATTACTCAAACTTAGCAACGGAATGCTTAGAGTAATCAGACTTTGCATCGGAACACTTAGATTACTCAAACTTAGCAACGGAATGCTTAGAGTTCTCAGACTTTGCATCGGAACACTTAGATTACTCAAACTTAGCAACGGAACACTTAGAGTTCTCAGACTTAGCATCGGAACACTTAGAGTACTCAGACTTAGCAACGGAATACGTAGAGTACTCTGACTTAGCAGCGAAATAGTTAGAGTACTCAGACATAGAACTTGAATACTTAGATTACTCAGATTTAACAACGGAATACTTAGTGTACACAGATTTAGCAACGGAATACTTAGAGTACTCAGACTTAGCAACGGAATACTTGGAGTACTCAAACTTAGCAACGAAATATTTATAGTACTCAAACTTAGCAACGGAATGCTTAGGATACTCAGACTTAGGATCGGAACACTTAGAGTACTCAGACTTAGCAACGGAAAACTTAAAGTACTCAGACTTAGCAACGAAATAGTTAGAGTACTCAGATTTAACAACGGAATACTTAGAGTACTCGGACTTAGCAACGGAACACTTAGAGTACTCAGACATAATAATAGAATACTTAGAGTACTCAGACTTAGCAACGGAAGACTTAGAGTACCTAGACTTAGCAACGGAACACTTAGTGTACTCAGACTTAGCAATGGAATTGAATAGAATAGGAAATATTACTTAGACTTAAATGAGTAAATTACTTAGACAAAGCTTCACAGCAAGAGGAAATCTCATTATCGGAAGAGGGCATGAAAAAAAAGGCATGGGTACAGCTTTATCTAAGTAATTTACAACACAAAATTGAACGACGTTGCGGCTCAATTGGCCTTCAACAGGAATAATAAACAAGACATATGTATATATGTAAGTAAACAATTAACATAAATAGCTAACTTCTATAATATCAGGAAACAAATATTCTAAAACTAGAATAAGGGAAAACTTCTTCCCTTAAAAACCTCTTTGATCATCAGATAGAGAGCCCGTCGAGCAAGTGTTTCGGCCCTTTAGTTTCGTGACACTCTAGGGGAGGTGAGTCATAACTCCCAGGGGTCGACCTATTGTTGCATTAATAACTTTCAGATCATAAATCACGTACGTAATTATTACACATGCCTTTAGTTGACTATTTTTGGCTTATTTAATGAATGTTTTATCCTGTAAACTCGGCTCGAATATATTTGATTATCTTTCTTCACGTCCGCTTGTACCAGTTCAGGTGTTGAGGGAGATGCAAAGTTCAGGTGTTGAGGGAGATGCAAAGTTCAGGTGTTGAGGGAGATGCAAAGTTCTGGTTTAAGCCAGTTCGGCGGCTTCAACCACAGCCAGCTGATGCTGTTCTGGCGTTTCTTTGATGTTGCCTGTCCAGCTTACTCTGGGTCTGCTGCATGCTCTTCTCCCTCCTCGTCTTTTAACATAGGCAGTTAATGGTAACGAACCGCACGGCATTATTTTCTAGATGGGCAGATCACATTGCAATTTTTTGGTTTCCTTGCTGCTGCTTCAAACTGTGCAGCTCTTATTTACTTTGGTTAATTGCCTCTTGTGTATCAAGATCTTCCATTTTTTTATGACACATTCTCTGATGTCCATCAATTGAGGGTTAAAGGTCAAGAATGTTTGGAAATACAAACCTGCAACTATCTTTCTTTCTATTTAAATGTCTGTGTGTTGTATGTGTGTGTGTGTGTGTGTGTGTGTGTGTGTATGTGAAAGTGAAATCGAACTATGATTTATGATTAAGAGAACAAACCACAAAAAGCAAAATTGTTGCCAATAGTGTGAGTGTGTGTATATCTTGCAGCTGTGAAAGTAGATGTTTACCTAGCAGCTTATTTGGAAAGTTTTCTGCATTGAAAAGTTAGATTGTGTTGTCTATACCTGGAATGGTTCGCTGCAGTAATCACTTCCGTCAACATAAGGCCTTGTGACCAGGTTGGTGACAGCTGCAACCCTCTTGGAGATCTCGGCGACCCGTGGCCAATCCTCGTCATTAACAAAGAAACTGTAAACAGATAACCAGACAATGTTTGTTATTTTCCTTATAACTCTCGTCTTATGCATGATACAACGCTAAATAAACTTCTCTTTCATACTTAAAACACACACACACAAACACACACACAGGCAAACACACACACACACACACACACACACACACACACACACTATTGGCAACAATTTTACTTTTTGTGGTCGTTTGTTGTCTTAATCATAAATCATAGTTCGTTTTTACTTGCCTGAAAAGTCAATTTCGTATTTTCATGAAATGATTTAAATACACAACTCATCGTTTGCTTTCTACTTTGTCTCACAATAATATTTGCATTTAGACATTTAGACCAGCTTGGATCACAAAAATACGGCGCCACTGGGGTCATCACCGGTTCCACATAACATGTCACGCAAAATTATTAATGTGGGCCATGTTTGTGTTATATGGGTGTTGAGAGTGCTGCAGTCCTGTAGGATATGTACTGGACTTTGGATGCTCCATATTACTTGCTCACTGAGGCCATATCTTGTGTAGGCGTGTTATGAGGCCTTAATGACCTGTTCTGAGCCTATATATCTTGGTCTGCTCATGTTTTCTGAGTTCGTTTAAGCTGCTCTCGCCCTTATTTTCCATTAACTTATTCCAGTCTCTTCTCCAACATTGTTTTAGATTTGTTTTTATTTCTTTGAGGCCCTGGGATTGGGTAGCTTGTTAAAGACTCACACAAACTAATCTGAGTTCATGTCCTTTCTCGTTTCCAAGGACACCCCAGTGTGCTAGTATCCACTGCAAGGCTAGTGTTCTTTCTGTCAGCAAACATGCGTTGTTCTTCATTTCTTGAATGGTCCTGTAATGTTTCTGGCTTGGCAATACTTGTATGACTTTGCATCAGTGAGAATGACAATTTTATGACTTGGGACCTCTGTGTACTGAGAGTTTGTATGGCTGTACGGAGTGCTATTGTCTCTGCTATAAAAAGTTGTGCACCTTTCTCCGACTAGAAGAGTGTATGTTTCTGTCTTTAAACTTACTAGGTTATATTGAGGCCATTGCCGCCCTTCTTGGGTGTGTTAGTTGCGGATCCAGCTGGGAAGACCATTGCATCTATCGCTAGGGTATTGTTTTCTTGAACCATGATGAGTTATAGGGCTATAATTTCTGGCTCTAGCTAATCGTTTCTGGAAACTATTCCTGGAACATCTGGGATTATTTGCTTCTACAGTTGGGCCATGGTTTTTGTGCGAGGCCTACACACACATCTTTGTTTGGCTTAAATGATTTAGTTCGTGTTGATTTAAATATTGGGAAATGCTGTATGAAGTGGTGGACTAGATATAGGGATTTCCTAACTGCAATGAAACTGAACTGATTCTATGAATAGAATAGAATAGAATAAAATAAAATAGAATAGAATAGTTTGGTTCCTGCTTAGGCGTCTACTATTTGCTCTGTCTAGTAATTTTTGTTCCAGAGGGAGATCTGGTAACCTTTAAACTTTTCGAACAGGATGAGAGTTTTGTTTGTTAGAGGCTAAATGTTACGATGGCTGTGCTTTTTATTGCTTCCAGGCTTGTTCCGAGTGACATGTTTTTGACTCTGTGTAATTTCATCGTTGACGATGAGAGCTATTTTTTTTAATGTCTCTGCGCTTTCCACTTGTCACTGTTTCCAGTGAGGCTGTTTTTTTTCCCCAGACCTGACCATCTTGTGACATTCCGCAATAACACAGGTTTTTATTTTCTTTCCAATGTATGTAGTCCCTCAGTTTAGTTTAATTTAGGAGCCAGTGGTGGGGAGTGCTAAACACGCCAAGGTATGGTGACAGCTTTACAAGGAAGGAACACAACACATTACTGACGTTTCGGCCTGTGGCTTTCTTCAGAATACAGGGACAACGACAACAAACGGTGAAGCACAATTATCTATAGCTACATGTTAGATGATCAGGTGAATGGAGAGGTGGATAGAAAAGAAGAAAGTAAGATGTTGAAATAAGAAATGAGGCTACATAAATCTGACTCTCCTGGACACCAAGCTTTACCGCAGCATTGCAATTATTTGCCTGTTCCCTTAGTTTAATTTATCTTAGTTTAGTCGACGGATCATACACACTGCACATCGGATACATCTATAAGTGCTCAGATTTCCTCTCCAGTATGTTTCTCACTGCGTGAAGGCTGACGACTCCAGTTCTATATTATTGATTATTCTTCTGTGTCTTCCCGCTTAGAGCAACTTTCTGGCATCCCCATTTATAACCGGATGTTCATGGAAGTTTGGATATAGTTGTAGATTCATGATCATTGATTGAGTTATCAGCGCGCCGTGCTTCTCTGAGGACATTCAGAATGTCAGCTCGGTCTAACGCACGTTCATTATCCACGGCAGCTGCTCCATCCAGGCTGTCACCCCGTTCGTTTACTCTTACACCACAGTGTCCAGGTACAAAGATGAAAAAAGATCATAATCAGCCCTGCGCTCTTTAGAGAAACCAAACAATGTCTTTGTGACCAGGTTCCTGAGAATTTCCTGAGCAAACTCATCGAGTCACTCAGAAAACAGACTTGAGTAAAATATTATGTTTCCAACCAGGCTATTGATTTAATTACTGCCATAATCCCCATGGTCAAACTACTGGTAGCAAACAAGAAAACACAGCTCTCTATCGTTACTAATCTCCTCTTGACTTTGACCGTAAAAGCCAACGAGCTTCAACGATGCAGAACAACGGACCCGTCAGTGTAAATGACTGCCTCGTTCTCAAGTGAATTTTCATAGATCAAGGCCTGCATCTCTGTACCCACGACCACAGGGCTTTGTTGTCCCCAGTATGTAGTTCTTCGTGCGAGGCTATGTTTGATGCTTTCATGATTTCACTTAGTCTCTCGTGTCTGACGTGGTCTCTGTAGGAGATGCTCAGGAATTTAAGGTTAGATCTCATTTACATATTTTATATTTTCTTTTGTAATTTTTCATTGAGTGTCCATGTTTGGCTGTTCTGCAAGAGTATTGACATCATATTGTATTTAGTTGTTTACAGGATTACACGGTGTGTTTCTAACTGAACTCACATTTATTGTCGTCATCAAACACATACGTATGTTAATATGGCCTTCAAAGGTTAAAGGTTATTCTTTTCAAACTTTAAACCGATTTGCTGAGGTAGTTCTTCTAGTACTGCTGCTGCTGTGTTCAATGTTCTGTGCAGAGGAGACCGCATTGTTAAATGAGTCGCTACATGAATCTAGTTTTTAGCAAAAAAGGTCGTCGTTTTTGCCCCATATTTTTTCTTGGGACATCATATGTTTTTTATAAGTTGTGTGACTTTTTAATAGCTATCGGTTATGCTGACTGTATTCTCTTATCTGGGAACTCATCTTACACGAGCATCGTTGAGTTGTTGAAACTGTCAATGCCAAATAACAAGCGAACTGTAATAATAAATGGACACTGTCAACAAACATAAGCGAGGTACTTACAGGTCGCTTACTCTGGCCTCATTGATGACTGACACTCCCTCACTGGTCTCCACGTGTCCCCTCTCAAGCTGCACACCAACAAATGGCTTGCATTAAAAATACTAGAAGTTGTTTTTGTTCTAGAAACAAAAAAGATGACAACAGAACCAAGTATTAATATGGCGGTGTAAATTCTAAATCTGAAAAACACCCGGTATACTTTAGAGTTATATTCGACCGAAGACTCACGCTGAACCAACATGTTAGTAAACTGAAAGAGAAATGGGGCACAGATCAAAGAAACCTATGCCAACCATATACGGGCTATTTTCGACATGTTATTGACTATTCTCTTCCCTTACAGACAAATGCTATAAAAATATAGTAAAATAACATTGCAAAAGTTTGATGTGGTTGAAAACCAAGCACAGAGGTTTTTAAGCGGCGCCATGAGGTCAACACTAAATAACGTGTATGAAATTAATAGCAACATATAGCCACTAAGGCTTAGGAGAGACGGACAGCTATGGAAACATACGAAAGGTACCTATAGATGGATTCATCTGAAGAATGCCGAAAGATATTCGAGAGGTGGCGATCAATACATAGAATAAAGAAGAAAACATTTTCTGATTACACCGTAACAGCTCTTCAAAAGCATAAGCTATTTACAGATAATCCTGTCTAGAGAATCTCTAATAACGAACTGCCGTATCGGCGAATCTCAATGCCCACAGTTAACTAGGACTGCACTTTTCGACCGTCCAGTAAAGATAATTTATCTGGCCCTATACTAAAGACCATCGCTATGGAAACCATAGACTCTTACCCGTAGGAAATCATACCTGTCTATACCGACGGATCAGCGCTTAGTGCATTCGTGCATCAGTTCGTCTCTCATACTCAATCGATCCACACTGAATCCCTCTAGTCTGTAACCTAATATTTCCTCACTATTTTAACACAATGAGCTGTCTCGTTAATAAACTCGAGACCTACTTCTGCGCTAGTCTAACTCACTGTTATTACTTGGGCTCCACGAGTCACTGCTTGCTTGAATCTACTGGGGTCTAAAGTACCCTGTCTGTGGCACCGTTCTCCGGCAGCACCCCTGTGTCAATTCTCATGTGAATCTTCTGGAGCTCCTGTCTAACATTACTAAAAACTAACTGTGGAGGTCGATGAGCCCTACATGCTACAGCCTCTATGTGTCACTGTACTCAAGCAGTCCCCATGTGTGAATCCTTGTCTACCAGTCTCGTACATGGCTTCAGTATTTCGTCTCTAAACCAATCAAATTACTCTACGTCATCTCCTGTTTTGTCTCTTATCTAATCAAAACTCCCTTACGTCATCTCCCTATCTCCAAGTTTACATTCTCAACAGTCACGAGAATTCCGCTGTCCTGTCTGAACTAATCTCTTCACACTTTTCCCGTGGACTCACCTCGTGCTATATTCACCTACTTACCTGAACCATCCCCTACCCTATTTTCACATTCTCCCATTCACTGTTACACACATATATATATATATATATATATATATATATATATATATATGGTCAAATACTTATTGTTTTAAACAGTGTGGGGAGGGGAGGGAAAAAAGAGGGGAACAATAACCCCCACCCCTGTGCTACAGACAGCCATCATAGTATCCATTCCGTAGTAGCTATACAGCTGATACTAAAATTATATCTCTTTACTTAAAAATTCGTTAGTAATGACTCATCTGCTAGCTCTCTCTCTCTCTCTCTCTCTCTCTCTCTCTCTCACTCTCTCTCTCTTTCACGAGGATAAATTGATTATTCACTTAGCTACTATACACACGAATATAATTAACCATTGTCCGATATACGCACGAAAGTAATTAACAATTCACCAATGTACTCATGAATATAAGTAACAATTGTACAATCAATATACCCAAGAATATAATTAACAATTGTGCAATATAACCAAAAATACAGCTACTAGTCTGTAAGGAAACAGCTATAGATTGGCTTACTATCATATTCAATATGACTTGGGAAGAAAGAAAAGTCCCAGACGACTGGCAAAAAGTTATCATTGTCCCATTTTTTAAGAATAAGGGAAGTGAAAGGGAGTGTGAAATGTACAGAGGGATATCCCTATTGAGTCAGGTTGGTAAAATGTTTGCTAAAATATTAGAGAGGAGAGGAAGATACATAATAGAACCACAATTAAGTAATAATCAATTCGGATTCAGAAAAGGCAAAAGCTGTACAGATGCTATATTTACATTGAGACAACTATGTGAAAAAAACAATAGAATATGACAGAAACCTAAATATAGTGTTTATAGATCAGGAAAAAGCGTTTGATCGTGCGGACAGGAACACACTTTGGCAAACTTTGAAACCTACGGGGTAGCAGGACAATTACTAGATAATATAATGGCATTATATAAAAATAGTCAAAGTGCCGTCAGAACATCGGAAGGTCTGTCAGAATGGTTTCAGGTTACACTAGGAGT
The DNA here is from genome assembly GCA_032433765.1 of Megaustenia siamemsis. Taxonomy (NCBI): domain Eukaryota; kingdom Metazoa; phylum Mollusca; class Gastropoda; order Stylommatophora; family Ariophantidae; genus Megaustenia; species Megaustenia siamemsis. The sequence continues at coordinate 180,328,839 of JAVIAB010000092.1, forward strand.
AAGACAAGGATGTGTCCTCTCACCACTCCTCTTCATCATATATATGGACAAAATAAATCAGGAAACAACCAACAATAAGGACAAATCAAATAATAACATAGAGGTGGAAAACTACAACATCAACGAGCTACTCTTCGCAGATGACCAATGCCTAATATATGAGGATGAAAACCTGCTACAACAGCATTTAACATCTCTTGATAAAAGCTGCACAAACTACAGTATGAAAATTAACACAGCAAAAACAGAGGCTATAAGAATAAGCAAATTAAGACACCCATTAAACATCAAGATCAAAGATAAAAAAATAAAACAAGTAGAGGAATTCAAGTATTTAGGCACAATGTTCACAGAAGATGGAAAACTAGACAGAGAAATTGACATGAGAATACAAAAAGCAAATGCTGTCACATACCAGCTTTCACCATTGCTAAGACATCCACACATTTCTATGCCAGCTAAACAACAAATGATAAATAGCATCTTCATACCAACTTTGTGCTATGAAAGTCAAACATGGACCCTTTCTAAATCACATTTAAGAAAGATCAATACTTGTGAAATGCGTTGCTTGAGAAAAGTAACAAGCAACACAAGAAGAGATAGAATACCAAATGAAACCATAAGAAAAATAGTGGGAACAAAACCCTGCCAAGAATATATAGAACAACAACAATTTAAATGGTTTGGCCACCTGGTCAGAATGAATCCTCACCAATCACCACCAAGGGCGTTCTTCTCGAGAATGCATGGAAAAAGACCAAGAGGAAGATCCAGAAGAAGATGGATAGATGCAGTGACAGAGACATGTAATAACAAAGGAAAATCACTAATTCAGACAATTCGAGCAGCACAAGAACGACAAATGATATAAACCACGACACCTTTTAGGTATCAGTGAAAGTGAAAAGAAGAAGAGGAGGAAACCAAGAATATAATTAACAATTTTACAATATAAAAAAAAGTAAAGTACCCCCGTCACGCCAAGTGGCGTATAGGGAAATATGATGTTGGTGACCCTATATTTACAGACCTTCAGCACATGATTTTTGGGGTAATGTGGTCGGTATTACGCCCGTGCTGCTTTACTTTCCCAGAAAAAAATCCGGTACCCATTTAAGGTTGGGTGAACCCGGAGCCGTCGGTTGGGATCGAACCTTACCCCTTGTCCTTTGTAGTCCAGTTCACTAACCATGTATGCAGATGACTTGGTAATGTGGTGCACAGAGGAGTATGCAACAGTGGCCTCCAAATTGTTACAAAGAGCTATGAATGCACTGAATTCATGGACAAATAGATGGTGTATCAGCATCAATACAGACAAATGCAGTACTACACTTTTCACTCTTTCCCCAAACAAAAAGCAGGAGCCATCTATATAAACAATGAGCCTGTGAAAGAAGACATACAGGCTACGTATCTCGGAGTTACATTTGATAACAAACTATCTTGGAAACAGCAGATAAATAAGGCAACCCAAAAAGCAAGGAGAAAATTGGCTATTCTAAGAAAGCTGTGTGGAACTACGTGGGGTGCGAGTGGGAAAATACTCAGTAAAGTTTACCAACAGAGTATACGCCCACATTTAGAATATGGATCATCTGCATGGTGTTCAGCATCAAACACCACACTTCAAGAACTGGATAAAGTACAAAACCAGGCACTTAGGGTCATCACAGGAGCAATGAAATCAACACCAATATTAGAGATGGAGAAATTGTGGAGGATACCAGCACTGAGAGAACGGAGGGACACAAAGGTGCTGATACAGGCAGAAAAATTTGCTTGCATGCCGAGACATCCAATGAAGGACCGATTCCAAAATCTTGCATTGGGACGACTTAAGAGAAGCAGTTTTATCCACCAAGCCAAGCGTATTAGTAGACAAACACCAGACATGCCAAGAGCTGTTAACCCCCTACTGCCCATACCAGAACAGACTCCCTGGACAGAGGAATCTGGATTATCAGTTCAAATACGGACAGAAGTGAAAGGAATAGTTGATAAAGAGGAACAGAATAGTCTACAGCGAAAAACAATAACTCTCAGTTTCCTGGATGAAGAATACCCACAAGACCTATGGATTCGTGTGTATACAGATGGATCAGCACAGAATGCAGTAAAAATGGGGGAGCAGGTGCATATATAGAATACCCAAATAACACTAGGGATATGAATAAAATAGCAACAGGGAAATATTGTCACAATTATGATGCAGAAATACAAGCAATAAAGTTAGCAATAGAAAAACTGCTGAACATTAATCTTAGCCCGCAGCCTGTAGTGTTTTTGACAGATGCAAGATCAGTACTCCAGGCACTACAATCCAGAAAATTACCACATCTGCAGACCTTATTGACTGAACTCTGCAAGCACCACAGGGTTGCCCTGCAGTGGATCCCATCTCACTGTGGAATACCAGGAAATGAGAAAGCAGATCAGTTGGCAAAGGAAGGTTCAACAGGCACACAACTAGATACACCTGTTACATACCATCATAAGAAACAGATAATCAATCAATCAGAGGACCACAAGCCCCAAATCAGGATGCCTTTTATAATATGAATAGATATGAACAAGTTATCATTATACGTCTCAGAACAGGACACAATCGACTCCATAGTCACATGTATACAAAATTCAAGATCGGCACCTCAACTACTTGTACATGTGGACAGGCGCCCCAGACTGCTGAACACATACTTCAAGACTGCACTGAATATAGTAGACTGAGGAAAATCCATTGGCCCATAGATACAACACTACAGACAAAACTATATGGGCCACTGCAAGAATTACAAAAGACAGTAACATTTATACAGGAAACGACATTGCAGATATAGACAATGCTTCAGGCGAACGAAAGATAGATAGATAGACCACTCCTCTTCATCATATATATGGACAAAATAAATCAGGAAACAACCAACAATAAGGACAAATCAAATAATAACATAGAGGTGGAAAACTACAACATCAACGAGCTACTCTTCGCAGATGACCAATGCCTAATATATGAGGATGAAAACCTGCTACAACAGCATTTAACATCTCTTGATAAAAGCTGCACAAACTACAGTATGAAAATTAACACAGCAAAAACAGAGGCTATAAGAATAAGCAAATTAAGACACCCATTAAACATCAAGATCAAAGATAAAAAAATAAAACAAGTAGAGGAATTCAAGTATTTAGGCACAATGTTCACAGAAGATGGAAAACTAGACAGAGAAATTGACATGAGAATACAAAAAGCAAATGCTGTCACATACCAGCTTTCACCATTGCTAAGACATCCACACATTTCTATGCCAGCTAAACAACAAATGATAAATAGCATCTTCATACCAACTTTGTGCTATGAAAGTCAAACATGGACCCTTTCTAAATCACATTTAAGAAAGATCAATACTTGTGAAATGCGTTGCTTGAGAAAAGTAACAAGCAACACAAGAAGAGATAGAATACCAAATGAAACCATAAGAAAAATAGTGGGAACAAAACCCTGCCAAGAATATATAGAACAACAACAATTTAAATGGTTTGGCCACCTGGTCAGAATGAATCCTCACCAATCACCACCAAGGGCGTTCTTCTCGAGAATGCATGGAAAAAGACCAAGAGGAAGATCCAGAAGAAGATGGATAGATGCAGTGACAGAGACATGTAATAACAAAGGAAAATCACTAATTCAGACAATTCGAGCAGCACAAGAACGACAAATGATATAAACCACGACACCTTTTAGGTATCAGTGAAAGTGAAAAGAAGAAGAGGAGGAAACCAAGAATATAATTAACAATTTTACAATATAAAAAAAAGTAAAGTACCCCCGTCACGCCAAGTGGCGTATAGGGAAATATGATGTTGGTGACCCTATATTTACAGACCTTCAGCACATGATTTTTGGGGTAATGTGGTCGGTATTACGCCCGTGCTGCTTTACTTTCCCAGAAAAAAATCCGGTACCCATTTAAGGTTGGGTGAACCCGGAGCCGTCGGTTGGGATCGAACCTTACCCCTTGTCCTTTGTAGTCCAGTTCACTAACCATTGAGCTATCGCGGCTCAATCTTTTTTTTTTTTACAATATACTGACGAATATATTTAACAATTGTCCAATATATGCACGAACATGATTACCGATTGTCCAATATGCCCACGAATATAATCATCAATTGTCCAATATACCCACGAATATAATTACCAATTGTCCAATATACGCACGATCAAATTAATTATCCGTAATGACAACTACAATTGTTAGGCAAGAATAGCTCATTCTTGATAACTTGTATTTTTGTCTACTGAAAACCTATTATAAAGTGGAAATAAATATCATTTTTTTTAATTTCTTGACATATACAAGTTTTGAACCTTCTTTTTATCGCTTAAATCATTGAATATTTCCTTATTCTTCAAGGTCTCAGCAGAGAGACAATAGAAGAGAAAAGTCACAAAATAACTTACGTTTCCCCTTGCGATATCAAGAATAGTCTGGATCTCATCGTCTGAGATGAAGTCATAGAAAAGAGCCACGTAAGGTGAGATTGACACGAGCTCCATCTTAAACCTGTAGTAGGGTAGAATGACCTTCTTGTATTTACAAACTAATCTGATATCAAAATGATCCTGAAACAAACAACAACAGAAAAGTGTCGATACATAATCAATCAAGCATAAAGGATCATTAATGCTTCGAGCGAGATGTACAAGGAATTTAATGTTGTCATTTGTAAGGTAAGTAAAGGTAACTGTCTTGCTTGAATGAAATAAAAGCATGTTTCTAAATATGAACTCGTGCATAGCAAATTAAATGACCACTTCTAAACTATTAACTCATACTTAACAACAAACGAAATACCTCTACTAAAATATCTACTCACGCATACTAAAATGAAAGACTATCTCTAAACTATCATTTTACGTTAAAAAAAAATAAAAGACAATCTCTAAATTACAAACTCATGTTCAGTAGCATAAAAGATCATCTCTAAACTATCAACTCATGTAGAACAAAATAAAGACCATCTCTAAACTATCAAATCATATTTAACAAAATAAACGACCATATCTAGACTATCAACTCAAGTACCAAAAAATTGAGAATACACTCAACATTAAAATACCTTTGTTATTTTATTCTGTATAAGGCACAATCTTTTAAAATCCTCATTTAGAGCTTTTGGTGTTTTAAACGCTGGCTTTGTTCCCAGTTCCTTTTTAAGCTCGACCACATGTTTATTATTTGGATCTGTTTGTTTAATAAGTAAGAGAAATACAAACCACGGAAAGAATAAAACACATTCAAACATTTGATACCCACTAACGTTCTTTATTTATGAATTCGTTTATTGGGCAATTATTCAAAATTGTTTCTTGGTAAAGCAGTATCACAACGGTTCCATAATTGGTCGATGACAATCAGGTTCATGTGTTTGTGTGCTTGTATTGTTCTAGTGAAGAAAGTTATATATAAAGAAGTAAATAAGCCAACAATAGCAAGAGAGATTGTGCAAGATTTTAAATCATAATGTAAACACGGAGAACAACATTTTAGACACAGGGGCCAACAACAAGTTCAGGGCCGCGCGTAGGAGTGAAAATATTTTTAAAATTTAATTTAGTAGTGGCCAGACGGCGTAGGAACCAGATATAAAAAAAAATGCGTGGGTGGTTAGACAATGACAGAGACCAGATGTGGTCGGTATATAAAAAGAAGAAATCTCAAGAAACAGAAAAACAGACAGACACAGACAGAAATAAAGACGCTCAGACTGGATACTCGACACGAGTCTCGCATACATGGACGCCCATACAGAGAAGCGAAATCCGACAGTCTAACATAGAGTCTAGGAACTGAGGCCAAGAAACATACAAAGAAACACACCGAAAAGGTACACCGACAGACACCGAAAAGGTACACCGACAGACACCGAAAAGGTACACCGACAGACACCGAAAAGGTACACCGACAGACACCGAAAAGGTACACCGACAGACACCGAAAAGGTACACCGACAGACACCGAAAAGGTACACCGACAGACACCGAAAAGGTACACCGACAGACACCGAAAAGGTACACCAATAGACACTGAAAGGGTACACCAACAGACACCGAAAAGGTACACCGACAGACACCGAAAAGGTACACCAATAGACACTGAAAGGGTACACCAACAGACACCGAAAAGGTACACCGACAGACACCGAAAAGGTACACCAACAGACACCGAAAAGGTACACCGACAGACACCGAAAAGGTACACCAACAGACACCGAAAAGGTACACCGACAGACACCGAAAAGGTACACCAATAGACACTGAAAGGGTACACCAACAGACACCGAAAAGGTACATCAACAGACACTGAAAGGGTACACCAACAGACACCGAAAAGGTACACCAACAGACACCGAAAAGGTACACCAACAGACACTGAAAGGGTACAACAACAGACAACGAAAGGGTACACCGAAAGGGACACTCACGCAGAGTGAGGAAAAGAAAGAGACACTTCGAATCATATAAGCTGAGAAAATCACTCACCACAACCACGCTGAGAGAAAGACGTATGATGAAGATAGTCGAGCAAGATCCTGACGAGAACAAGTGAATAGCTTGACAGATTGAAGAGTTCACACGGGACTTGAGTAGAGATAGCCAAGACATGACCTGTGAGGTTTTATACAATTTCTAGGATTATGTGATTTAGCGGTTAACCACACCGCAAAGTAAAATTAACATGACAGTAGCCTAAGTATGAAGATATGCTATGAATTTTCATGAAATATGTATCTAATGTGGAACCATACAACTGTAACTATTTTGAAAATAAACAAATGTTGGTGTGATAGTACACCTTTAGCTGTTGTCATTTATCCAAGTTGAAAGGATGGGAATCAATTTAAGGAATGTGTCAAAAAGTAGAAGTAGGTGCCTAATAATATTAGCAGTATGGATGGGAAGAATAAACACAACGCCAAGACATAAATATAAAATACCAAGAAATGTCATATCACCAATAACGGGGGTATTCAAACCACAAGAAACAACTAAATACAGGGACGATATCTAAGACCTATATATAAAGGACCATTATTTAATAAGCTTCATTTTACGATAAAAGACAGCTTCTTCATCGACAGCTCAGCTAGCCAACCTGACCGCTTTTTCATTTTCGCATTTCCTTATTTCGCATGTCCAGTGGTGTAGACAAGGTGACTCTACGTATTTTTGACTTCTGCAATGACTCTACCCATTGCCTGCGTGCAGAGCCCGCCTATTAGTAGTAGTAGTGGTAGTAGAATAAAATGTGAGAAAAGAAGAAAAAAGTTATAAAAAAGGAAGTATGAGAAGGAATAGAGTCACGTTCAGTGGCGTCTAGGGATGTGGTGTTAATGTTCACTCTTTTAAACGCCGGCACGTTTGTGAGTGATGTCGTCAGCATTACGTCATTGCCGTCGTTCTCTCCCAGAAAAGCCTGGTCCCCATTGGAGCGAGGCAGGATCGCACCCGACGTCTTGTCAACGATCACCTCGACTCCTAAAGAGTTAATTGAACCCCAGAAGATTCATACCATTCGAATCTATCATCGAGCTAACACTATGATTCGGGTAAAGAATGCCACTCTAAAGGCTTTCTCTGACAGTGGCGGCGTAGTCTTCCAGTATAATGATATATCATACCCTAATGTTTCTGTGAACACTATTGTGGTCACCACACAAACGCCAATGGCACACATTAAGATTGAGTTCTCACCGACCATTTCGTAGGCCGACAGTGCACTGACGGTGTGTGAGATGCAAACATTTACAGACACCTATTGTCTGGACGGGCATTCTGGGTCGTTTTGTGAAGTGTGTAGTGGGTGTAGCAAAGGCTGCAACGTCATCATCGGTACGTGTTACGGCAAATGTTCCCATGGAATCTATGGACACGACTGCGACGGGTCTTGTATCAGAGTCTGTCCTTTATGTGAGGAAAAATCCTGAAAATGCCTACAATGTAAACATGGCTATATCTGTAATGACACTTGTCCCGATGGTAATTTTGGGCTACAGTGCGAACAGACGTGTTCTGATGGCTTTGACATCATATGTGACACGGAAAGTGCAGACTGTACGTGCAAGGAAACGTGCTACGGGTCAGATTGCACTCTCAAATGTCCGGACAACTGTTTCAACGACACCTGTGAACAGTCAACCGGGAACTGTACATGCAAGGGAACGTTCTACGGGTCAGACTGCACTCTCAAATCTCCGTACAACTGTTTGAACGTAAACCTGTGAACAGTTAACCGGGGCCTGCGTCTCGTATGTCGATGATTCCCACGTTAAGAAGAGGCTGCCGACTACAACAAATCCAAGTATATGGATACCTTTCGCGATCGCTGCTCTTCTAACTCCTCTTCTGTTTCTCTTGAATTGAGCCATGGCTCAATTCTCAGTGTATATCCGTGCTAGTCGTAGCTCATTACTTAGTGAGTGTCTGCGATAGCCATGCCTGATATCTTAGTGGTTGTATGTGCTGTCCATGGCTCATATCTCAATGTGTGTCTTAGCTTTCCATGATTCATATATTAGTGTGTGTCTCTGCTGGCCATGGTTCATATCTTAGTGTATATCCGTGCTAGGCATGGCTCATATCTTGGTGGGTGTCTGTGTTGGCCAGGGTTCATATCTTAGTGTATTTCCGTGCTAGCCATGGTTCATATCTTAATGTGTTTCTGTGCTAGACATGGTTCATATCTTAATGTGTTTCTGTGCTAGACATGGCTCATATCTTGGTGTGATTCCGTGTTAGCCATGGCTCATATCTTAATGTGTTTCTGTGCTAGCCATGGCTCATATCTTAGCTTGTGTGTGTGTGTGTGTGTGTGCTAGCCATGTCTCATATCTTGGTGTGGTGGTTAGTGATATCTCATATCCTGGTGTGTCCGTGTTAATCATGTCTCATATCTTTATGTGTGTCTGTGTTTAGTCATATCTCATATCTTAGTGTGTATCTGTGTTAGCCATGCGTCATATCTTTGTGTGTGCATGTCTGTGTTTTTCACATCTCATATCCTTGTATGTGCATGGCTATTTTAGTCACATCTCATATCTTTGTGTGTGTGCATGTCTATGTCAGTCATATCTCATATCTTTGTGTGCATGTCTATGTTAGGCCTGTGTCATATCATTGTGTGTGCATGTCTGTGTCAGTCATATCTCATATCTTTGTGTGCATGTCTATGTCAGTCATATCTCATATCTTTGTGTGCATGCCTACGTTAGTCATGTGTCATATCTTTGTGTGTGCATATCTATGTTAGTCATATCTCTTATTTTTGTGTGCATTTCTATGTTAGTCATGTGTCATATCTTTGCGTGTATGTCTGTGTTAGTCATATCTCATATCTTGATGTGTGTCAGTGTTAATCATGCCTCGTATCACTGTGTACATGTCTGTGTTAGTCACATCTCATATCTTTGTGTGTGCATGTCTATGTTAGTCATCTCTAGTGACTCGGGCAGATGGTGCTGTCAACCTGGGAGGGCCGACCATGTAAGGGCAGAATCCCCCTACAGAAAAGACAATCTGCTGCCTTGCAGGAAGACTGGGGACAATCAAAGGCTAAGGAAAGCAAACCTGAATAAAATGCTGGCTGAAATCGGATGCACTAGGCCACTGGCGCAGGACACCATGCAACGTTTTAACGGGTGTTCAATCAGAGTGGATATGGCAGACTCTAATTGTGATGTTTTGTCTGTGTGGGTGATCAACACACTTAACCTGACAGCTGACTTCATGTGAGAGTCTGGAATCCTACTCTGATTGAGTCCTGATCGCAGAGAGAGAGAGAGAGAGAGAGAGAGTGAGAGAGAGAGAGAGAGAACAGCCTATACAAATGAATAAATTCTTCGCCTGACGCAAACAAAGAATATCCCAAACACGCAGCGTTGACACAACCTACAGCATTTCCTGCGCATGCTGAGAGATCAGTAAATTATAACTCAAAAGTGATGACGGGCCAAATAAAAGGAAGGAGAACTGGAGCGACAAAAGGAGAACTGTCACATTGTGACATGGCAGACGGTCACCAACTCTATTAGTTATTGTGATAACAGGCGATTGTGCTAAAACATGCTATTGCCTATAGTCTTACATGTCAACAAGACATTTTATTTATTTTTTCTTGCTTGGCTATTTTCGAATTTGTTACATTGCAAGAATGAAAAGTTGCATTTTTTCCTCTATGCAGTTATTCGAGCATTACCTCTACGCTTCAACATTTAACATGATTACTAACATAACATTCCTTAGGTCTAATACAGATGACATAATTCCTTTTTTTCATTTGGCAGTAAGAATTTAATGAAAATCAATTATTATGAAGCAGAACATATTGATTGAACTACGTGCTCAAAATCATGAACATAAACTGATCAATTCTGGCGTGTCGTGTTGAAAATTTGAGATTAACATCTGTTGTACTGTATTCGTGACTCGTACTAAACCTTAATTCCCTGTGTAGATTCGCTGTACATATTTTGTTCTTCGTGGTTAGATTTACGGTTTAGTAAAGGTCAGGACTGAGCGAATGTTTCCCAATAGAAACTGGAGTTAAACAAGGATGTATTTTATCGCCTTGTTATTTGGAGTTGTTATGGACTTCATAATGAAGAAATGCTGCACTGGTAATAAAGGCATCGAATGGATACAAGGAGACCATTTGGAGGACCTCGACTTTGCTGATGACATAGTTCTCATCAGCAGTCAGATAAAAACGATGCAGGAAAACACAAAAGACCTATCATCAATAGCCAGCAAAATTGGGCTTGAGATCAATCATGAAAAGACTAAAGTCATTAAAAGTTTAATTCCAACAGGTGACAAAATATACATGGAAAACAAACCAGTAGAAGAGATCGATCACTTTATCTATCTTGGAAGTCACATTGATCGAGAAGGGGATACGAGTAAAGAAATTAGAATCAGAATGGCTAAAGCAGCAATGTCTTTCAGAAGCCTTGAAAAGTTGTGGAAATCAAAACTCATCAGCACAAACACAAAACTTAGACTATTCAAATCAAATGTACTATCAACCCTTACGTATGCGTGTGAAAGCTGGAAAACAACAAGAGATATAGAAAGAAAGTTGAACGCATTCGAAAATAAATGTCTAAGGAAAATACTTGGTATAGCATGGAACAAATTCAAAACAAACGAGGAAATTAGAGAAATCGCCAATCAACTACTAATATCTTCAATAATAAAGAAAAGACGATGGTCATACGTTGGACATGTGATGAGAAGAGATAATAACCGAAAAGCAAAGCAATTGCCCTCATATGGGAAACAACAGGTAAAAGAAAAAGAGGAAGACCCAGGGAGACACTGAGAAGAACATTGATAAGAGAGGCAAGAGCAGCAGGAATCGGCTCCCTCAATGAGATAGAACTGCTTGCACAGAACAGAGACAGATGGCGAGATTTGATAAAATATCTTTAAAAGAAAACTGCTAAAACAAAAAATTCAGATAGGAGAAGGTGTATCTTGGTCTACGCCCTATGGGCCGGTTACGGCTCGAAAGGTCAATAGATAGAGATAGAAAGGTCAGGACAAATTCTCTCCTATTGGTCATTGGTCATTGATCTTTGAGTTAGAGAGGTAATGGAGATTCCGTCAATCACCGCACTTACAACCTCACAGGGATATTCCCCAAACCTGAGAAGTGACAAGACCAGAGTCTTCCTCTCTGTTAACATTGTTCGTAATGTTCAAGTACGTTATTCCATCATTTTGTTCCAGCTGATTTGACTAGAGTTAGCCATGTTGAAATCAGATGAGTTTGACTGAAAGACGCGATAGCAGGTTGCAGTAAACTAGGACGCATCTAGGTCCATTAAAGATAATGAGCAGTGGTTTCGGGGACACGCAGAAGGAAAGACCCATTATTCAAGTTGCAGAAGGATAAAGCAATACAGTTATGAATTCTTACCTGCGCTGTGAGCTTTTGCATACATTTCCTGTGCTATCCTTTGATTGCCTTTCTAGGTTTACAAGATAATAGAAGAAAGAACAAAAGTATTAAAATGTGAACTCATCAACACCATATTCAGTGTTACCATGGGCTTCACTGTAAACATTTTAATGAATACAATTACATAGTCTTTACACTCAAAAACAATATCAGAAAAATAACCACTAGCGAGATTGAATGTGTTAGACGAATGATAGGAAACATCCGGAGAGATATCAAAAATGAAGAACTGAAAAAAAAACCAGGAATAATTCCAACCACATAATACAATTTAAAAAAAAAAACAGATGAAAGGGTTGGGTAGCGTGATAAGACAGAAAAATCAAAACGAAACACAACGAGGTTTTAATAAACGTTAAGAGGACACCAGCCTCAATGGTGTTATGGACTGATGGAATATTAGAAATACTAGAAAATATAACAGCAACAGAGGCCAACACAAAAGCAAAAGAACACAAACTATAATGCCTCTCGGCGCTGAAAGGAAAATGAGGAAGGAAAGAAGAAACAAGATTTACATATTCGAAATGTCTACTGTTTTTCTTTACTTTCTTATTACATTTTATATTTTTAAAATCCCTCTATTTTTACATTTCATTTTAGTTACCCTCTATCTAGAAATCGGCTGTGTGGAAGTTGAATAAATATGGCTTGACATAAGTACACATGCTATCTCAGGTTTACCTTGAGGTAAACACAACGATAAATAAAAACCAATATCCCTCAAGATCAAAATAAGGGTCAAAAGCAAAGCAAACGACCTCGGTTTTTTATAAAAATTGATAAAATAGAAGGGAGTAATTCACTGCAACACCCTGACACAGTTGTCTTTTTGTTGCTTGCTTGCAAATCTCTAAATATTTGCTTTGCGCTTTGTTGTGAACGTAGAGATAAGTGCAATCGCCTTACCATGCATGTAAGAGAGTATAAAATGTGGCATAATGTTGCTAAGAAAATTGCCATATCATGTTGCCAATTCCGCTTTAAATATTAGTTGTAGTAGGTTCTCATTTTTTTTTTTGACTGCTTGACTGGATATTACTGACAAACTGTAATTTATTGTTTTCTTAATTTCAACCACCTATTTTTTTCATTATTGTCCTATTGTCCACCTATGTTTCGTCATGCAAAATTTGAGGTAGCGTAGTGGTTAGTGCACTGGCATGCTGTGGGCAAAAGGTTGGGGTTCGAACTCGATAGACGGCGTTTGGGTGCTGCTCTACAGAAGGTTTTATTTTCATGTTAATAAATCAGGTAGTGGATTATTGTATGTGTACATAGATAGAAATATAGAGATTATCACCACTTTCACTATTCACAACGTTCGAGGCGTGACCGGATTCTTTATTCTGTTCTGTCCTCTTGTACAGTCTTCACCGGTTAGTAAAGAAGGGCCACAGAGAAACAACCAAATAGAAACAAATGTTACGAAATGTTTTCTGTCTCATGTCATCAAATAAACGAGAGATACTTCATGCAATGAAAATCACAAGCTCTACTTTGATGTTCAAAACAAATCACTTACCCTCACATAACATCGACCAAAGAGAGCGTAGATCCGGCCTGTGAGGTCAATTGTGTCGCCAGTAAAGTGGAAACCAACAGACGGCTGCCGTCTTCGTGTTCTCGCAAGTGCCTCGTTTAACCAGTCTATTGCAAAGTCCAGTCGCCCTTCTGTCAATGAGAAAACTTAGTCGTTGTGATGATGCTGTCAGTAATCAGAGGTAGGGGGACACATATATGTAACAGCTTTATGGAATAATGACAAAAAAAATTAATTAAATGTTTCGGGTACATGTCTTCATCAATAGACCAGAAACACTAAACAAAAACAAGACCACTTAGCTTGGGGTGACAGTGAAATCCATCAAGTATAGGACATTTATGAGATGAAGGGACTTGATGGTTTAGAGACGTCGGCCTCTGGACAGGTCCTGGTCCGAACCCCACCTCAGGTAATCATTTTTATGTCTGAATCCGTTGATTTTTTCTTTTTCTTGGCTTTACGATCTTCCGATCTATGAGTTGTAAGATCCACTAGAGACAAGAAAAGGAAGTCCCGTTTCAGATATGCGCACGTTAAAAAGCTCTTGGCAGTTCAAAATCGAGAAGAGTAGGTAAGAAAACTCCAGCATGTCCACTCCGTAAACACCCACAAGCAACAGTAGAATATCATCTTTTTGACTGTCCAAAGCTCACTGACATCAGAGCAACGCTACTTCTCAAAGACTTGATAAATGGAACACCGTGTATATAACTACAAAAGAACTCAGAAATACCTGCAGATATCATTTCAAGGTATTGGGCCGAAGAGCGTCACTTACAGGCTTCTGGATCCATACCAACAGGAAGTTGTCCAAATTGCAATGAAGATGATTTGCTGAATATATTAAGTTAAACTAAACTCAAAGGTTAGTATTTAAAATAATTGTTCTTAATTTAAAAGCAATATTTAATTAGTGCATCGATTAAAATCAGAGTAAATAAAGCAAGCTATGACACCTCAATCGCTTGTGCTCTGCCAAGGCCCAAAAGGGGCGTAAAGATATGTGGCGCTTTTCTCTACCAGCAATATTCGTAAGAGGCCAATAAGGAGAGTTGAGCACGGAACTGGCTATCCTGTACTGTTAAAAAAAAAATAAGCCGAAAAAACTTCACAAACATGGACAAGTCTATGAAAAGAATAAAAGTAAATCTCGCCATCCAGAAAAGATAAAGGCTAGGACATTGAATAATCTTAAAATAATGGCAAGAAACAGAACGGCTTGGAAAGTGTTTGTTGAAGACCTAAGATCCATATAGAGCTGAAAGGTAGAATAAAAAGAGATGACACCTCAATATGTACATGCAAGGCCTTGCAAATCTATTTGGAAATTGTGATTTGCTTTCACTCAGTTTGCTATTATTAAATAAATAAAAAAAAAAAAAAAAATTCACACCACAATAACCAGAAAATCTCTCAAATATTTCAATTACTTTCTGGCATATCAATAATAAAATGTTAATTAACTAGGCAACAGAGGTTCACAGAGGTGGAGACATGACGTCAGAAGTCATGAAAGGAGCGCGCTAGCATCAAATACTTTCAATAAACTGATGAGCGCCTTGGAGATCAAAAGTTCCCACTCAAACGAACACAACTTAGATTGTTTAAATCCTGTGTGATTCCACTGCTAACATATGGATGTGATACCAGTGCAAACATATGGATGTGATACCAGTGCAAACATATGGATGTGATACCAGTGATAACATATGGATGTGATACCAGTGCTAACATATGAATGTGATACCAGTGCTAACATATGGATATGATACTAGGGTTAACATATGGATGTGATACCAGTGCAAACATATGGATGTGATACCAGTGCTAACATATGAATGTGATACCAGTGCTAACATATGGATATGATACTAGGGTTAACATATAGATGTGATACCAGTGCAAACATATGGATGAGATACCAGTGCTAACATATGGATGTGATACAAGGTTATCATATGGATGTGATACCAGTGCTAACATATGGATGTGATATCAGGGCTAACATATGGAAGTGATACCAGTGCTAACATATAGATGTGATACCAGTGCTAACATATGCATGTGATATCAATGCTAACATATGGATGTGATACCAGGGTTAACATATGGATGTGATACCAGTGCTAATATATGGATGTAATACCATTGCTAACATATGGATGTGATACCAGGATAACATATGGATGTGATACCAGGATAACATATAGATGTGATACCAGTATTAACATATGGATGTGATACCAGTGCTAACATATGGATGTGATACCAGTGCTAACATATGGGTGGGATACCAGTTCTAACATATGGATGGGATACCGGTGCTAACATATGGATGTGACACCAGTGCTTACATATGGACGTGATACCAGTGCTAACATATGATATAGTACTAGTGCTAACATATGGATGTGATACCAGGGTTAACATATGGATGTGATACCAGGGTTAAGACATGGATGTGATACCAGTGCTAACATATGGATGTGATACCAGTGCTAATATATGGATGTATAACCAGGTTTAACATATGGATGTGATACCAGTGCAAACATATGATATATTACCAGTTCTAACATATGGATGTGATACCAGGGTTAACATATGGATGTGAAAGTTATAAATCCACCAAGACTTTAGATAGGAAATTATATGACCTTGAAACATGTCTTCATATGATCTCAAATATAAGTTGGAAAGGATACATTTCAAATGAACAGATAAGAGAGACGAATCACAACAAGAATACATGTCGAGTGTTATAAGAAGAATGCGTTAGAGATACATCTTTTACGTGCTGAGATTAAATGAAGAATGACTTCCCTATCAGGCATTCATGTGAAAACTAGTAAGTAAAGGAAAATAAGGCAGGTCAAGAAAATGGCTACGCAGAACAAATACTAGGGAAGACTCAGCCATTTGACTAAGAAACATCCTGAGAAACAATCTAAGGAATGAAACAACAGAATAAGAGTATAATTAAATATAATATAATACAACATAACATAACATAACTTAACATCACATCACATCACACCACACCACACCACACCATACAACACAACACAACATAACATATGCCGGTATATTGTGGATAGGCCGCGGGAACAATTGAAGGCTATACATGAAAATTGTTCCTTGTTGCAGTTTCCTCATATTCCAAGTCCGGCTTGTTGCAGGAGCTACTGAGTTCAGTGCTATGTGCACACCGTGAGCTGTGTGTCTCATCCGTTTTGATCATGTTCCGATATTCCAATTGTTTACGATGAATGATGATATCGTATGACAGGGAACAGTTGGCTGTGTTCACTTTCGCCTTATGTCTTTTGGCGTGTGCTGAGACTGCTATGATGGGGACTACAGTTTCCTTTCTTTATTTGGGAGATGAGATATTAATTCGGATGATTACGCTGACACGGGCGGTTGAGCAATTATGGATTTTAATTCGTTTGCAGTGATACCGGGCCTTCCATAACCAAATAACCAAATAGCATAACATAACATAACATAACATAACTAATATAATAAAAAAAATAATCCTCATTTGCGTTCCAGCGTCGAGAGGAGATATATTTTGATGCCTTTTGCTCTTCTGTTCGCCTCTCCTGCTGTTGTGTTTCCTAGTGCTTCTAATTTACAGTCGATCCATCTTTTTCGTGGTCGACCCTTGAGCCTGGTGTTGTCGCAAAGTTTAATAAAGGCTCGTTGTGTTGTGTTTTGATCTTTCTGCCTTGTTACGTGGCGTAACCATTTTATTTGTTGTTTCTTTATATATTCTATGGCGAGGGTTATTCATAGTTTTTTTCTCAGTTCTTCATTTCTGTTCTTATCTCTCAGAATGTTTCCTGTCATTCGTCTGACACATTTAATCTCAGTAGAGGTTATTTTCTTATTGTTCTTCCATCTAGGGTCAAGGACTGGCATTGGTTGCACAACGTTGGTGTGAATTGTGTGCCCATTTTGTCTCTAGAGTTATTTCCTTGTTGGACAATAGTGGTGATAACTGTCCAACAATTTACAAGCTTTATTGCATCTTGAGTCTATATCTGCTGTTTGTGCATTGTCTTTTGTCACTAGACTTCCTGGTATTAAGATTCCGCTACGTGTTTTAGTTGCCTGTCTTCTATAGTTATGTTGATGTTCTGTTTCTCTTTTACATTATTCATGACTTCTGTTTTGTTGATGTTGATTTTCATGTTGTATTTTGTGCCCGTGCTGTTGAATCTATGTAAGTGTTCTTGTAGGTCTTAGATTTTTTCATTTTTTTTTTGGTCTACAAATAAAAGCTCGTTGATCTTCTCTGTCTCTGCGTTGGCTAGCTTGCATATATAGTCCATGTTTGTAATAAACAATAGGGGGGCGGGGGGGGGGGGAGTATGCACCACTGTCTTACACCTGATCTAACTTCGAAGTGGTCTGTGCAGATGTTGTTGATGTAGAGACTTTTAGTTAGTGTGGTTAGATGTTGGCTTACTCCGTGTGTTGTTAGTATCTCCCAAAACTGTTCTCTATTTACTCTGTCGGATGCTTTTTCCTGGTCAATGAAAGTACACATTTTGAATCTGTTCGGTCGTCCTTTCTGCTAGCTGTTTTAGGGTGAATAGAGGCGTCAGTACATCCTTGGTTTTTTTTTTCGGAACCCTATTTGAAAATAGTTTAATTTCTATTATAGGTCTCAGTTTATTTTATTTGTTTATTATTTGTTTTTGTTGCTTTTCTTCTTCCTATAATTTTTAACTAGTTTCTTTTCTTTAATTGCTTCTCTGATTGTATATTTCCCCCATGAAGTGTTATTTTTTCCCTTCTTTTGTCCGTAGTTTTGTTTTACGTACATTTGTTTGCGTACATTTGTGGTTATTGTTTTCATAAACTGCTTCCACTCTTCTGCTGTGCTCACTTCGTTAGGGAGTTTCTTAATTCATCTGATTAGGTGTCGTGCAAAGAATTGGATGGAAGGAAAAGAAAACAAACGATGAAGTCTTAAAAGAACTAAAACTGAAAAGAGAACTACTAAACACAATTCAAACAAGAAAAATGCGAGTTTTGGGCTATCTTAAAAGACACAGCAGCCTACTAAATGTAATCCTGGAGGTGAAAATACAAGGTAAAAGAGGCAGAGGCAGACCAAGACTAACATTGACGAGTAACATCAACAGATGGACAAACCAGGCTATGATAACCTGCACCAACAAAGCAAGAGACAGCAGAATGGCGCTTCATGGTAGCCAACCTTCGTTGCGGAGACGGCACTCGATGATGATTATGAGGTGTCGTGCACCGCACTGTGGACAGAAAATGACAGAAGGACACGATCTTCTAAGCCACCCGCCATGGCACGTGATGATGACGATCAGCTCCTGCAATAGCTATTCTGATGTACGAGTATGCAAACTGATAACATTATCCTGTTTTTTTTTTTAAATTACAGTCTTTTGACCTATTTTAATACTGTCATACACGCTTTCATTGTGCATTAAAATGTTTCCTTATTTGCAACAGTTACTTCTGTATTTTTGCTGTTGAGCCTTGTGTGGCTTTCCGTACCAACAGTTTCACATCAGCTGCAGTTTCTATGAGCACAGGTGACTCCGCTACTTTGTAAATGAAGCCTTGACAACAATTTGTAATTTAGAAATTAGAAACGAGATTTTAAAAATAAAACTGACCTGTGAAGGCAACCTCGGCAACCTCTAAGGCGTCCACATCGTTAAGTTCAGGTCCTTTATAGCCAAAATAGTTTCCCCTACACATGTCAGAGGCGTTCAAGCGATAAACTGTCTGGGGAGGTAAGGCGGATCCGCTAGATAAATGGTATGAGATCTCGGAGATCTAACTAGCAAAGGCATGATGATGGAGGCAGTGATAATTGTTATATGTTTATGTTAGAGTGAAGATATTTGTGAGCTTAGAAATCACGTGTTGTATAACTATTGGTGATTATTAGAATGAATGGTGTTCATAAATATTAAATATCATTCGTGAGAAGATGATTGGAATTAATGAAAAATATTCTCAATTTGAAAATTTCAAGTGAGAAATGAAATTAATGAAAGAGAGGTAATTAACTGTAAAGCTTTTTGAGACACTGAGATTATCCGATGTTTATGACTGAAGAGCTAGAGGTGTGGACTTTAACGACAAACTGAGTCAAAAGCTTGATTTTAATGACAGGCTTAGTGAAAGGTAACACCATTCATTATAAGGTAAATGTGAATTAACAAAACACAACTACAAGTAAGCCAGATGTGAAGACTGTAACGAAAGCACGGATCAGAAGTTACAATCCCAGAGGAGACTGAAAATCAACATCAACAAAACAGAAGTCATGAATGTCGCCAAAAATAAACAGAACATCAACATAACTATAGAAGGCAGACAACTAAAACAAGTAGAGGAATTCAAATACCTAGGAAGTCTAATGACAAACGACAATTCCCAAACAGCAGAGATAGAATCAAGATGCAACAAAGCTTGTCAAATCATCGGACAGTTATCACCACTATTGTCCAACAAGGAAATAACTCTGGAGGCAAAACGAGCACTATACAATACAATCTTCATTCCAACGTTGTGCTACCAATGCCAGACCTGGACTCTAGATGCAAGAACAATAAGAAAAAAATAACCTCTACAGAGATGAAATGTGTTAGACGAATGACAGGAAACAGTCTGAGAGATAAGATCAGAAATGAAGAACTGAGAAAAAAGCTAGGAATAGCCCCAGCCATAGAATATATAAGGAAACAACAGATAAAATGGTTCGGCCACGTGACAAGGCAGAAAGAACAAAACACAACACAACGAGCCTTCAACAAACGTTGTGAGAACAACAGACCCAAGGGTCGACCACGAAAAAGATGGATCGATGGAATATTAGAAGCACTAGGAAACATAACAGCAGCAGAGGCGAACAGAAGAGCAAAAGACCGCAAATTATATCTCCCCTCGACGCTGAAAGGCAGATGAGGAAGGAAAGTAGAAGAAAAGAAGAAGAAGCTGTATGTTTGTCAGTAAATTACTTGGTAATTCAATCTTCGGACATAACTAAGAAAACAATAACTTGCATCTTGCATAAAAGATTTGATAACAATAAGAACTGTGTGTGCAGTTGATTGATGTGTCTCGTGACACGATAGCTCTAACATTGAAAGACACAAATTAATGGCAGGAACAATGCGAAAAGATATGCCTAAGCGCACACATAAAGTATAGGGGGATCAGTGTTAGTGGTTATTTCAAGATTACCCGTATTGTAAGTCAAACAATATTTTATAATAAAAATTACCACAAATAAAACTTAAAAATTAACATTTAACATTATATTTGTCGATAAATGAAAATTTAACATTGAGTTAATATAAATGGGGTCATTGTAAAAGGTCTATGAGTGTAATCACTTGGGAATAATGGTAGCTTCAGATAATAGATGTACGACATGAGTAAATGACAGAATAGCTCATGCAAGAGTTGCATTCCAAAATTGAAAAGAGTTATCGTGCAGCCGACATTTTATAAACAGCCAGCATTGGCATATAGAGGTGAATTATGGACAATTAGAAATCAGACATGAAAATATTTTAGACCACACAAATGTAGTTTTATAGAAGAATGATGAAAATACCATGAGCCGCTTGAAAGGGTAGCTAGAACGTTCTGGAACTGAAAGAAATCAAATCAAAGACAGAACGTGCTGACAATATCAGGAATCATTCATTTATGGCCTTGTAATGTGAAGGGAACGATTGCAGGATGTTGTCAGAATTGGAAAAATGTTATGAAACAAGAGATAGAGTAAACAGAGAGAAACTGTAACAGGGAAACATTTAGGAAACAAGAGATAGAGTAAACAGAGAGAAGCGGTAACAGAGAAACATTTAGGAAACAAGAGATAGAGTAAACAGAGAGGAGCGGTAACAGAGAAACATTTAGGAAACAAGAGATAGAGTAAACAAAGAGAAACTGTAACAGAGAAACATTTAGGAAACAAGAGATAGAGTAAACAAAGAGAAACTGTAACAGGGAAACATTTAGGAAACAAGAGATAGAGTAAACAAAGAGAAACTGTAACAGGGAAACATTTAGGAAACAAGAGATAGAGTAAACAAAGAGAAACTGTAACAGGGAAACATTTAGGAAACAAGAGATAGAGTAAACAAAGAGAAACTGTAACAGGGAAACATTTAGGAAACAAGAGATAGAGTAAACAGAGAGAAACTGTAACAGGGAAAAATTTAGGAAACAAGAGATAGAGTAAACAGAGAGAAACTGTAACAGGGAAACATTTAGGAAACAAGAGATAGAGTAAACAGAGAGAAACTGTAACAGGGAAACATTTAGGAAACAAGAGATAGAGTAAACAGAGAGAAACTGTAACAGGGAAACATTTAGGAAACAAGAGATAGAGTAAACAAAGAGAAACTGAAACAGAGAAACATTTAGGAAACAAGAGATAGAGTAAACACAGAGAAACTGTAACAGGGAAACATTTAGGAAACAAGAGATGAATAAACAGAGAGAAGCTGTAACAGGGAAACATTTAGGAAACAGGAGATAGAGTAAACAGAGAGAAACTGTAACAGGGAAACATTTAGGAAACAGGAGATAGAGTAAACAGAGAGAAACTGTAACAGGGAAACATTTAGGAAACAGGAGATAGAGTAAACAGAGAGAAACTGTAACAGGGAAACATTTAGGAAACAGGAGATAGAGTAAACAAAGAGAAACTGTAACAGGGAAACATTTAGGAAACAGGAGATAGAGTAAACAGAGAGAAACTTCAGCAGACAATTTTGTAGAATGATTTAACAGGAGGACGACAAAACATCTGTTAAATAACTATCTTCCTCTTTTCCTTTCCTTCTTCATTTGGCTATTCAGAGTTGAGGGGAGATATAGTTTCTGGTATTTTTAACTTTTGTTAGTCTATCCTATTGTTATGTTTCCTGGTGATTCTAACCTTAATCCAATCCATATTTTTCATAGCAGACTCTTGAGTCTGATGTTCTCATAGAGGTTGTTGAAGGCTCCTTGTGTTATACTCGTATTTTGATCTATCTGTCGTATCATGTGACCAGATCATTGTATCTGTTGTTTCTTTATATTTTCAATTGCGGGAATTGCAAGGATAAACAACTATAGAGATAAAAAGTTGTGGAGAAACAGGATTACTCAGGCCTACAAGCACAGCGCTTCATCATACTGATGTGTTTATTTTCTTAACTATATCAAACTGAGCAGTGATATACCACATAAATGATACTACGATGGTAGTCGGTCAATGATAGTCAATTATAGAATATCGTGAGAAAAGCAGATTTTTTAAATTTATGATTTATATATTTTTATATATAAAGTCAATCAATTTGTAAGTTGGTTAGTTAGCTGGTTTGTTTTGTTAGTTAGTCAGTTAGTTAGTTAGTTAGGCAGCCATTTATTTAGTTATTAAGTTAGTCAGTTCCTCTCTGTCCCAACATATTGGGTTTTACTGATAACAATATGATGAAGATGTTAACAGACTGATAGTGAGATTACTGTGAAGGTTAAGGTACACACCTGTAGCCTCAGGAACGACAATCTGGCACCTCTAAGGTCATCCATGTTTGATATTAACCTCAGATATGTTTCTATATCTGGCGATGTTGAACCTGTGCACAAGAACAGAGAAACGCTCTTCAAATTACGCAGACCGCAGCTGTTTGTTTACATACCAATGTGAATTTTTAGTTCTAATCTTGGAAATTTAATATCATTTATAGATAAAGATGTCTTGAGCCTAGTATTTTCTGCTCATTCTGGAAATTGATATTTTATGAAAGTAGTTTTAATTTGTGACACCAGATAGGAAGCGCTTTTTTAAAGCTATAGTAAATTATGTATGTGTCAACAATAATTTAGTAGCTAATTCTCATAACAAAAAATATCATCATTGACCAGATTATTGTATCTGTTGTTTCTTTCATGTTCTGATCTGCGAGTATCGGGGGTGCAATATTAAATTTGTAACCGGAAAACTTTATATTCACATTTTAACATTAAGTTCTTCTAATCATTTTAAATGAAAAATAGAAGTATGTGTATTTTACCATCATGGAAAGACACATTTAAGCAAATCAGATAAAGCATCAGTAACTAGCAAGTTCTCCTGACGTTTATACCGCAAGGATGGAAGGTGTGGAGTCAATGTCAGGGACAAGCAAGTTCTCCTGACGTTTATACCGCATGAGTGGAAGGTGTGGAGTCAATGTCAGGGACAAGCAAGTTCTCATGACGTTTATACCGCATGAGTGGAAGGTGTGCAGTCAATGTCAGGGGCAAGCAAGTTCTCATGACGTTTATACCGCATGAGTGGAAGGTGTGGAGTCAATGTCAGGGGCAAGAAATTTCTCCTGACGCTTATACCGCATGAGTGGAAGGTGTGGAGTCAATGTCAGGGACAAGCAAGTTCTCATGACGTTTATACAGCAAGAATGGAAGGTGTGGAGTCAATGTCAGGGACAAGCAAGTTCTCCTGACGTTTATACCGCATGAGTGGAAGGTGTGGAGTCAATGTCAGGGACAAGCAAGTTCTCATGACGTTTATACCGCATGAGTGGAAGGTGTGGAGTCAATGTCAGGGGCAAGCAAGTTCTCCTGACGTTTATACCGCATGAGTGGAAGGTGTGGAGTCAATGTCAGGGACAAGCAAGTTCTCATGACGTTTATACAGCAAGAATGGAAGGTGTGGAGTCAATGTCAGGGACAAGCAAGTTCTCCTGACGTTTATACAGCAAGGATGGAAGGTGTGGAGTCAATGTCAGGGACAAGCAAGTTCTCATGACGTTTATACCGCATGAATGGAAGGTGTGCAGTCAATGTCAGGGGCAAGCAAGTTCGCCTGACTTTTATACCGCATGAATGGAAGGTGTGGAGTCAATGTCAGGGGCAAGCAAGTTCTCATGACGTTTATACCGCATGAGTGGAAGGTGTGGAGTCAATGTCAGGGACAAGCAAGTTCTCATGACGTTTATACCGCATCAGTGGAAGGTGTGGAGTCAATGTCAGGGACAAGCAAGTTCTCATGACGTTTATACCGCAAGAATGGAATGTGTGGAGTCAATGTCAGGGGCAAGCAAGTTCTCCTGACGTTTATACCACAAGAATGGAAGGTGTGGAGTCAATGTCAGGGACAAGCAAGTTCTCCCGACGTTTATACCGCAAGAATGGAAGTTGTGGAGTCAATGTCAGGGACAAGCAAGTTCTCCGGACGTTTATACCGCAAAAATGGAAGGTGTGGAGTCAATGTCAGGGCAAGCAAGTTCTCCTGACGTTTATACCGCATGAATGGAAGGTGTGGAGTCAATGTCAGGGACAAGCAAGTTCTCATTACGTTTAGACCGCATGAATGGAAGGTGTAGAGTCAATGTCAGGGACAAGCAAGTTTTCCTGACGTTTATACTGCATGAATGGAAAGTGTTGAGTCAATGTCAGGGACAAGCAAGTTCTCCTGACGTTTATACCGAATGAGTGGAAGGTGTGGAGTCAATGTCAGGGACAAGCAAGTTCTCCTGACGTTTATACCGCATGAGTGGAAGGTGTGGAGTCAATGTCAGGGGCAAGCAAGTTCTCCTGACGTTTATACCGCATGAGTGGAAGGTGTGGAGTCAATGTCCGGGACAAGCAAGTTCTCCTGACGTTTATACCGCATGAATGGAAGGTGTGGAGTCAATGTCAGGAACAATAGCTTAACTCCCAAAGTCACAAGTTGTGCTTCTTTTAATAATGAGAGAAGATTCTTTCTGATAACCACATTCTATTCTGCTACAGTGCACTATCTTCAAGAAAGAATCTGTTATTTTTTTTAACGACTAGACGGTTCTACCAATACGCTAAAAATGTTTAGTTTATTTTCAGGTTAGTTTAATTAGGAGTCGAGACTAAGGTGGCTGGGTCATGTCAGAAAAATTACATACAATAGTATTCCCAAACAAAAATTGTATGGGGAACCTAGGGACGGAAAGAGACCAAAAGTCAGTCCAGTTTTGTGATATAAGGATGTTTTCAGGGCTTCTTGGAGTGAATTCTCTATCATTGAAAGAAAGGGAAAATCTGGCTGCAGATCGTATCACAAGGAGAAGAGAAAAAAAACGGCACATCAACATTCGAGGCAGCGATGATATCAAATTCAGAAGACAAGAGGCACAGGAAAAAGAAGACGAGGCCAGGCACTACGACTACATTTTATTTGTTCTTTGGCCGGATCCGTCTATCCAATATTGGCATATCCAGCCACGAGATCAGCTACTTAGAAAAGCAGCATACAGAATAAGACACTCATATTTTACCAGACTACTGACTTATACCACGGCAAGAGCCGGGTTCGTACCCTGGCGAGGACACCTGGGTTTTACTAATTCCCTAAAAATTAGTGGGAGCCGCGATAGCTCAGTGGTTAGTGAACTGGACTACTACGGACAAGAGGTAGGGTTTGATCCCAACCGACGGCTCCGGGTTCACCCAGCCTTAAATGGGTACCGGATTTTTTCTGGGAAAGTAAAGCAGCACGGGCGTAATACCGACCACATTACCCCAAAAATCATGTGCTGAAGGTCTGTAAAATATAGGGTCACTAACACCATATTTCCCTATACGCCACTTGGCGTGACGGGGGTACTTTACTTTTTACTTACTGACTTATGATTGCTTGCTATCAAGCGTCTATT
Source organism: Megaustenia siamemsis (assembly GCA_032433765.1). Classification (NCBI taxonomy): domain Eukaryota; kingdom Metazoa; phylum Mollusca; class Gastropoda; order Stylommatophora; family Ariophantidae; genus Megaustenia; species Megaustenia siamemsis. The sequence goes on from JAVIAB010000092.1 coordinate 180,355,112, forward strand.
AAGACGCAAATGCAATATAGTTTAGTTCAGTTTAGTTTAGTTTAGTTTAGTTTAGTTTAATTTAGTTTAGTTTTGGTTTAGTTTAGTTTAGTTTATTTTAATATGGTTAATTTAGTTTAGTGTAGTATAGTTTAATTTAGTATAGTTTAATTTAGTATAGTTTAATTTAGCATAGTTTAATTTAGATTAGTTAATAGATCATCTGCGCTGCACATCGAATAACCTCCTAGTGCTCATATCCTGTAATCAGCACCTCTACCAACATCTCTACCAGCACCTCCCAGCACCTACACCAGCATCTCTACCAACATCTATACCAACATCTCTACCAACATCTCTACCAGCACCTACACCAGCATCTCTACCAACATCTCTACCAGCACCTCCCAGCACCTACACCAGCATCTCTACCAACATCTCTACCAGCACCCTCCCAGCACATACACCAGCATCTCTACCAACATCTCTACCAACATCTCCCAGCACCTACACCAGCATCTCTACCAACATCTCTACCAGCACCTCCCAGCACCTACACCAGCATCTCTACCAACATCTCTACCAGCACCTCCCAGCACCTACACCAGCATCTCTACCAACATCTCTACCAGCACCTCCCAGCACCTACACCAGCATCTCTACCAACATCTCTACCAGCACCTCCCAGCACCTCCACCAGCATCTCTACCACATCTCTACCAACATCTCCCAGCACCTACACCAGCATCTCTACCAACATCTCTACCAGCACCTCCCAGCACCTCCACCAGCATCTCTACCAACATCTCTACCAGCATCTCCCAGCACCTACACCAGCATCTCTACCAACATCTCTACCAACATCTCTACCAACATCTCTACCAACATCTCTACCAGCATCTCTACCAACATCTCTACCAGCATCTCCCAGCACCTACACCAACATCTCTACCAGCATCTCCCAGCACCTACACCAGCATCTCTACCAACATCTCTACCAGCATCTCCCAGCACATACACCAACATCTCTACCAGCATCTCCCAGCACCTACACCAGCATCTCTACCAACATCTCTACATACATCTCTACCAACGTCTCTACCAACATCTCTACCACATCTCTACCAGCACCTACACCAGCATCTCTACCAACATCTATACCAGCACCTCCCAGCACCTACACCAGCATCTCTACCAACATCTCTACATACATCTCTACCAACATCTCTACCAACATCTACACCAGCATCTCTACCAACATCTCTACCAACATCTACACCAACATCTCTACCAACATCTCTACATACATCTCTACCAACATCTCTACCAACATCTACACCAGCATCTCTACCAACATCTATACCAGCACCTCACAGCACCTACACCAGCATCTCTACCAACATCTCTACATACATCTCTACCAACGTCTCTACCAACATCTCTACCAACATCTCTACCAGCACCTACACCAGCATCTCTACCAACATCTATACCAGCACCTCCCAGCACCTACACCAGCATCTCTACCAACGTCTCTACCAACATCTCTACCAACATCTCTACCAACATCTACACCAGCATCTCTACCAACATCTCTAACAGCACCTACACCACATCTCTACCAACATCTCTACCAGAGCCTCCCATAATCACCACCAACATCTCTACCAACATCTCTACCAGCACCTTCCTTCACCTACACCAGCAATTCTACCAACATCTCTACCAGCACCTCCCAGCACCTGCACCATCATCTCTACCAACATCTCTACCAGCGCCTTCCTTCACCTACACCATAATCTCTACCAACATCTCTACCAGCACCTCCCAGCACCTACATCAGCATCTCTACCAACATCTCTACCAGCACCTCCCAGCACCTACACCAGCATCTCTACCAACATCTCATTCAACACATCCCAGCACCTACACCAGCATCTCTACCAACATCTCCACCAGCACCTCCCAGCATCACCACCAGCATCTCTACCAGTATCTCTACCAGCACCTCCCAGCACCTACACCAGCATCTCTACCAGCATCTATACCAACAACTCTACCAGCACCTCCTAGCAACTACACCAGCATCTCTACCAACATCTCAACCAGCACCTCTCAGCACCTATACCAGCATCACTACCAACATCTCTACCATCACATCCCAGCACCACTACCAGCATCTCTACCAACATCTCTACCAGCACCTCTCAGCACCTATACCAGCATCACTACCAACATCTCAACCAGCACCTCCCAGCACCTACACCAGCATCTCTACTAACATCTCTACCAGCGCTTCCCACCACCACCACCAACATCTCTACCAACATCTCTACCAGCACCTCCCAGCACCTACACCAGCTTCTCTACCAACATCTCTACCAGCACCTAGCAGCACCTACACCAGCATCTCTACCAACATCTCTACCAGCACCTCCCAGCACCTACACCAGAATCTCTACCAACATCTCTACCAGCACCTCCCAGCACCTACACCAGCATCTCTACCAACATCTCTACCAGCACTCCCAGCACCTACACCAGCATCTCTACCAACATCTCCACCAGCACCTACACCAGCATCTCTACCAACATCTCTACCAGCACCTCCCAGCACCTACACCAGCATCTCTACCAATATCTCTACCAGCACCTCCCAGCACCTACACCAGCATCTCTACCAACATCTCTACCAGCACCTCCCAGCACCTCCACCAGCATCTCTACCAACATTTCTACCAGCATCTCCCAGCACCTACACCAGCATCTCTACCAACATCTCTACCAGCACCTCCCAGTACCTACACCAGCATCTCTATCAACATCTCTACCAGCACCTCCCAGCACCTACACCAGCATCTCTACCAACATCTCTACCAGCACCTCCCAGCACCTACACCAGCATCTCTACCACCTCTCTACCAACATCTCTACCAGCACCTCCCAGCACCTACACCAGCATCTCTACCAACATCTCTACCAGCACCTCCCAGCACCTACACCAGCATCTCTACCAACATCTCTACCAGCACCTCCCAGCACCTACACCAGCATCTCTACCAACATCTCTACCAGCACCTCCCAGCACCTCCACCAGCGTGCAGAACTGTCATGAACATCTTTGTTATGTGTTTAAGTATTTGTTATATAATGGAAACAAGCACGTGGGTTATCCAACGAAATAAGGAGGTTCTAGAAAAGATCACGATCAATGGAGATAGCAATTGTGAGATAAGCAAAGCAACACGTGAGAGAAGTATATACTGTTTAATACGTCATCAGATGTCTGTATTATCTTATATTAAATATATTATATGTTACACATTTACATGGGATTTCTCATAAACCATAATTATGAATTTACTTGCAATCGTCAGTTATGAAAACACTTGCTCCCTATTATTAATATCTCATGGCTAATCGAGATTGCAATGTAACCACCCTTTACTAATACACTCGTGTGATATAATGTCTTCATCTGTGACACATTGTCTTAACATAACAGAATCTGATTGCCGTTATATCAGGCTCACAACTCTACACATTCTCATGTCTTCAGTCGGTGGCTTTAACGTAGTTACGATTTATATCTCAAACGTGAGCTTATCACCCTATCTCGGTCTATCGTCTCATAATCCCTGTAGATAATCAGTTGGAATCACATAGTTATGGAACACGTCCTTCAGATTATTATCTAACAATTGCACTTTTGAGCTCTAAGTCTTAACTGTTGTAGGGTCTAACTAATTCCAATCAGTAATAATTTCCATGAGTACTGACCTGCTATGATCCTCTCTCACTCTCTAAAACCTGTTACTGAGCTGATGGTTTTGGTACTACCTACATTTATGTACCCAACCTCATTTGTTATAAACTCATTTGTTATAAACTCATTTGTTCTAAACTCATTTGTTCTAAACTCATTTGTTCTAAACTCATTTGTTATAAACTCATTTGTTATAAACTCATTTGTTATAAACTCATTTGTTATAACCTTCCAGCGCACGCTGGAAGGATGTCATTTTCAGTCAAACACATCATTTACTAGATCGACCTTTAAGATGTCCCATTCCATAAACTGTGATCAATAAGATATGTCTCTGGTTCCCCCTAAGTTCTGAACAAACAACCCAAGCTCGCATCTCTCATTTGCATCTCAGTACGGTTTGATCACTCATTGCTGCTGTATTAGAAGCTTAAGTAAAAGTTCAACTCTTTGTTTTTTCTTCGTTAAGTTAGAGTGACCTCACCTTTGGGAAATTTCTCTAGAATTATTTTTCTCTTATCCTGTCCTTCTACATAAATGTGAACCACCCTTACACACGACCTGGGTCATCACCTCCACCCTTATAGTCCAGTTATCTCCCACCTTCCTACATTACTTGTGCCACCTCTACTAGTTCTAATGCTCTCTTTGATGCTCTTATGGGTAAAATACCTTGTAATACATATTCACATATATAAGCATATTCACTGACACATATCTAAGCTTACCGTTATTAATGTCAATTATAAATATCAAACAATTTTGAAAAAAAAAAAATTTGGCCCCTCTAATCTGCTAGTGCTAGGTTATATTTTACAATCCCACATTCTCTCTCTCTCTTTCTTTCTCTCTCTCTCTCTCTCTCTTGTTCTCTTTGCGTGTATAATTCCCTGTTTCTTCAACTTCCTTGTCCTCAATCAGCCATCAATAGCATCCACTTACCTAAAGCAGTCCGTAAACGTTGATAATCTGTTGCAAACTGATTAATGGTGTGGTATATCTTGTTTGGGTGTTTCAGTTGTTCATTCATATTTGGTGTATTCTGTCGTTCTTTGACTTGATATATTCGGGCGTTGTAAAACCTGGCCAATGGGCATAAATAGTGTGATAATTAGAATAAAACTTGAGACAATGGACATGAGTAGTACGATAATTAGTATAAAACTTGAGACAATGGACATGAGTAGTGTAGTAATTGGATAACACCCGAGACAATGGACATGAATAGAGTGATAATTGGAGTAAAACTTGAGACAATGGACATGCATAGAGTGAAAATTTGAATAAAATGGGAGATAATGTACATGAATAGAGTGATAGTTGGAGTAAAATTTGAAATAATGTACATGAATAGAATGATAGTTGGGGTAACATTTGAAATAATGTACATGAATAGAATGATAGTTGGGGTAAAATTTGAAATAATGTACATGAATAGAATGATAGTTGAGGTAAAATTTGAAATAATGTACATGAATAGAATGATAGTTGGAGTAAAATTTGAAATAGTGTGCATGAATAGAATGATAGTTGGGGTAACATTTGAAATAATGTACATGAATAGAATGATAGTTGGAGTAAAACTTGAGATAACGGACATGAATAGAGTGATAATCGGAGTAAAACTTGAGATAACGGACAGGAATAGAGTGGTAATTGGAATACAATTTGAGATAATGTACATTAATAGTGTGACAACTGAGTAAAATCTGAGACAATGCATATTAATAGTGTGACGATTGAGTAAAACTTTAGGCAATGTAAATTAATAGTGTGCCAACTGAGTAAAACCGTAGGCAGTATACATTAATAGTGTGACAACTGAGTAAAACCTTAGGCAATGTACATTAATAGTGTGACAACTGAGTAAAACCTTCGACAATGTACATTAATAGTGTGACAACTGAGTAAAACCTTCGGCAATGTATATTAATAATGTGACAACTGAGTAAAATCTTAGGCAATATGCATTAATAGTGTGACAACTTAGTAAAATCTTAGGCAATATACATTAATAGTGAGACAACTGAGTAGAACCTTAGACAATGTACATTAATAGTGTGACAACTGAGTAAAATGTTAGGCAATGTACATTAATAGTGTGACATCTGAGTAAAATCTTAGGCAATGTACATTAATAGTGTGACAACTGAGTAAACCTTAGATAATGTACATTAATAGTGTGACAACTCTCTCTATCTCTCTCAGTCTGCGATCAAGACTCAATCAGAGTAGGATTCCAGACTCTCTCATGAAGTCAGCTGTCTGTTTAAGCGAATCGATTGCCCCATAAAGTTTTTCTTCCAGGGAGGTGGGCGTGGACCACATTGCTCTTCTCATGTCTGTGTACTGGGGGCAATCCTGTAGAACATGTTTTGAAGTCATATTGTCCAGTGTACAGTGGCATAGGCTGGTTGTACCTATTTTGAATTTGGTGAACATGTGATTTCTCATTCTATCGTGGCCAGTGCGTAGGCGAAGTATGATGACTTGATCCCTCCTTGATAGTTGGTGGTATCCGTCACTCTCGTTATGCTTTGGGTGTTCTCGTTTCCATTTTTCATGGAACTGACCCTTGAGGATGGATTTGGCTTCATCATAACTGAGCGGCGGATGGTTCTCTTGTGGTAATCTCCCTCCCTCTTTAGCTAATTTTTCTACGCATTCGTTCCCGTTTATATTACAGTGTGATGGTATCCACTGAATGACTACTCTCTGGAAGTTATTGCATAGTTGGTCCAGGGTTTTCCTCAAGTCATATAGTTCATTGTATTAGGGCTTTTTAGAGCTGATAATACTGACAGTGCACCAGTCAGAATCACCAATTTATTGTGCATGTTATTTTTGTGTTGAGTAGCCAGTGTTGCAGCATCTCTGATGGCCTCAGTTACTGCTTTAAGATGAGTGACAACTGAGTAGAACCTTAGACAATGTACATTAATGGTGTGATAACTGAATACAGGGATGCCTTCTGTCTCCATTTCTCTCTCTACTGGCCATAGATTGGATTATGAAAATAACTCAAAACAACAGAAATGGGATTCAGTGGTCACTGACCAAGCAACTTGATGATTTAGACTTTGCTGATGACATTGCTCTCCTATCACACAGCCATCAACAGATGCAGGATAAAATTAGCATACTTGATGAGAGATCACAACAGCTGGGACTGGGACAAATAGTGTGACAACTGAGTAAAACCTTAGACTTGGAAGTTATATATATATATATATATATATATATATATATATATATATATATATGTATATATATATATATATATATATATATATATATATAAATCTTCCTTTAGTTCATGAGAACAGTTTTATATAGTCGGGGCATCCACATATCCGTTCCACCGCCAGTCCCAGCATTTCTCGAAGCGTATACAGACTGATTGCTTCCGTTACGTGTTGATCATAGATGCTGCTGTCTTTCGTCAGTATTTTGTTGTGTTCTTTTCTTGTAAAGCTGTCACCATACCATGGAGTGTATACCACTCCCAACTACTGGCTACTTACTACCAGCTTTACCGCAGCACTGTAATTAGTTGTCTGTTTCCTTGAGAAGGGCCAGAATGACGATCCAGGCAAGTTCGTTGGCAACATTGTTGCCCTTGCTACCATTGTACCATCAAATATTCTAATTTCTTCTGTTTATTTTCGTTGGCAACATTGTTGCCCTTACTACCATTGTACCATCAAATATTCTAATTTCTTCTATTTATTTTCGTTGGCAACATTGTTGCCCTTGCTACCATTGTACCATCAAATATTCTAATTTCTTCTATTTCCATTATTACACTGTTACACACATAATTTTGGGACGAACTTTTCCCGACATGAATTTCCCACGGAGATGAACTTTCCTGCGATGAAATATCCCGCGAAGATTTTTCTTACAATGAATTTTCAACGATGTTTTTCAGTAAAACAATTGGCTGGCAATTTGAAATGATCGCCGGTCCAGCTAATTTATCTATCAGCGTTACCCGCAATAAACAAGACGGGTAACATTGCTGACCTTTGACCTTAGTTTTGACATTCAAGCATTGCCTGCAGATGAATCCTGTCTGGACTCTGAAGGTCAAGCTCATCGAGTCACTCATCGCAGACAAGAATGTAACCTTGTGACTCTAAACAGATAACAGATCTTGTCACAGACATGTGTAATCTTGTGACTCTAAACAGATTATAGATCTTGTTACAGACATGAGAGTAATCTTGTGACACTAATCAGATCATATATCTTGTCACAGACATGAATGTAATCTTGTGACTCTAATCAGATCATAGATCTTGTCACAGACATGAGTGTAATCATGTGACTCTAATCACATAAAAGATCTTGTCACAGACATGAATATAACCATGGGACTCTAATCAGATCATAGATCTTGTCACAGATATGAATGTAATCTTGTGACACTAATCAGATCATAGATCCTGTCACAGACATGAATGTAACCATGTGACTTTAATCAGATAAAAATATTGTCACAGACATGAATGTAACCACGTGACACTAGTCAGATAAAAAATCTTGTCACAGACATTAATGTAACCATGTGACTTTAATGAGATAAAAAAAACTTGTCAAAGACATGAATATAACCATGTGACTTTAATCAGATAAAAAATCTTGTCACAGACATGAATATAACCATGTGACCCTAATCAGATCATAGATCTTGTCACAGACATGAATATAACCATGTGACTTTAATCAGATAAAAAATCTTGTCACAGACATGAATGTAACCATGTGACTTTAATCATATAAAATATCTTGTCACAGACATGAATAAAACCATGTGACTTTAATCAGATAAAAAAATCTTGTCACAGACATGAATGTAACCATGTGACTTTAATCATATAAAATATCTTGTCACAGACATGAATAAAACCATGTGACTTTAATCATATAAAATATCTTGTCACAGACATGAATGTAACCATGTGACTTTAATCATATAAAATATCTTGTCACAGACATGAATGTAACCATGTGACTTTAATCATATAAAATATCTTGTCACAGACATGAATAAAACCATGACTTTAATCAGATAAAATATATTGTCACAGACATGAATAAAACCATGTTACTTTAATCAGATAAAAAATCCTGTCACAGACATGATTTAGCGATTAAATGTACTGCTGTGGTTATTTATTTTTTGCGCCATCGCCGCTGGAGACAATGATGCTGACATTTGTAGAGGGCCTTGACAATTGTTATGTTGTTGTAACGTGTAAATGTTAACATGGGGATCTGAACACCTATCGACATATTCGGAGTGCAATGATGATGACCAGCTAATAACTCAATAACTCAATAATAACATGCTAACTTTTCACAATTACTAATGTGTACTTGTTTACGTTTTCAAAATTAGTAAGATGTACCTGTTAACTCTTTCAACATTAGTAATGTGTAATTGTGAAATTGTTCAACATTAGCAATGTGTATTTGTTAATTTTTTGAGCATTAGTAATGTGTAATTGTTAACTATTTCAATATTAGTAATGTGTATTTGTTAACTATTTCAAAATCAATATACTTGTTTATGAAATTTAATATAAGACTAAGAGAGGATGGAATCTACAAATATTCCTTAAGAAAAAAATAATTATATGTTATGTTCTAAATAAATCATGCCATATTAAAACATAAATGATAAAGGGAAACAAAAAGGTAATGTCTATAAAGAGTATATTTACATTGAGAAGTACGATAAAGCCGTTTCGTTTCCAAGATTTCTGATGGCTTGATGCAGGCTGTTGAGAGTTTGCTCCTCTTTCTCTACCATATCCACGACTTTGATTGTTGACGTGTAGACATGTGAATCGGTGAACCCCAGCAAGTTGACCATCCACAAGAAGATTGTTAAACAGCCCGGCGTTGACAGAATCATTTTATCGTTGTCTTTAGATACTAATAATCTGATAAAAAATTAATTGAACCAAATTTACTGACACAATAAAGATCACGCTGAGAATAGGAAAGAAATAATCTGTAAATGCATTTACTTATTACTTGTTACTCAATATTCCAAATTTAATTATTGACATTTTGTAAAAAATAATGTTGATATAGAAAGGTAATGATAAATGTAATAGTGATACTATTGAGGATAACTAATTTATTTTTGACCAAAGAAAACAAAAAGGTGTTAATAAATTAAGGCAAACACTTCACTAATTAATTCGCTATTAATAGGCAGTGTTGCTGCAGTTTTAATTTTACGAAATATATGAAAAAATGAAAAACAAACCAGGCCCCAAAAGTCGAATGAGTAGAGTCAAAGTAAGCAACTTTCTCGCTGTAAACAACGACTCAATGCAACTTAGGCCCATTTTTTTCATTAATTTTTTTTTCTCGCAAATGAGGCCTATCACCGATCGCTGAATAAAGCGTTATTTAATAATGACTTTAATAACAACCATAAAGATAATAATGACTTTAATAACAACCATAAAGATAATAATGACTTTAATAACAATCATAAAGATAATAATGACTTTAATAACAACCATAAAGATAATAATGACTTTAATAACAACCATAAAGATAATAATGACTTTAATAACAATCATAAAGATAATAATGACTTTAATAACAACCATAAAGATAATAATGACTTTAATAACAACCATAAAGATAATAATGACTTTAAAAACAACCATAAAGATAATAATGACTTTAATAACAATCATAAAGATAATAATGACTTTAATAACAATCATAAAGATAATAATGACTTTAATAACAATCATAAAGATAATAATGACTTTAATAACAACCATAAAGATAATAATGACTTTAATAACAGCCATAAAGATAATAATGACTTTAATAACAACCATAAAGATAATAATGACTTTAATAACAACCATAAAGATAATAATGACTTTAATAACAATCATAAAGATAATAATGACTTTAATAACAATCATAAAGATAATAATGACTTTAATAACAGCCATAAAGATAATAATGACTTTAATAACAACCATAAAGATAATAATGACTTTAATAACAACCATAAAGATAATAATGACTTTAATAACAACCATAAAGATAATAATGACTTTAATAACAATCATAAAGATAATAATGACTTTAATAACAATCATAAAGATAATAATGACTTTAATAACAACCATAAAGATAATAATGACTTTAATAACAATCATAAAGATAATAATGACTTTAATAACAACCATAAAGATAATAATACTACTGGTTGAGATAGTGACACGGTACTAACCTCGTCTAGAATACAACAAATATCGCACACTTTATGTCCTATTTGATCATTGAAATCCTGCAAGGTGGTCTCCCTAACTCCCGTGGCCACGTTATTGAATCAAAGCAACATAAACATTTAAAATCTTTAATCTCCAGATGTTGCAAAGAGAAAATAAATATGCATGTAAAATAAAACACGTCTAGAAAAGTGTGCTGGCGTGCACAGTTTAATCTGAGGAAAATAAATGTAGATTCGATTTTTTAAATAAATCGAATTGTGAAAAGTAACTCATCATCATCATCAAGTACCAGGACTGCTGGCGTAGGTGATCATGTCTGCCCACAGCTTTCGATCTCGACAGTTATTTATCATTTCTGTTGTTGACCTTCTGCCAAGCCATTCTCTTAAGCTGTCTGGTATTTTTTCTCATTGCTTCCCTCTATCTCTCATCCCTCACTTTTCCCAGTTGTTACAATATATTCCAGTTGTTCACTTCTCATTGCAAGGCCAAAAAATGATGATTGTTTCTTCCTAATATTGGAAATTGGCTTGTACAAAGAAGTTACGACGGTGTATTTCTGTTGCCTTCCGTCGATTTGTTTACGGTTGACTCTGCTAGCCTTTGACTGAAAAGTCTCACCCACAAGGCAGTGGGGTTGTTTTACTTCGAGGTTCCCTCCCTTAGCCTATAACTCTCCCGAGCTTACCTGCAAGTCAGCAGGGTAGCAGGGCAGCCAGAAAAGTAACTTCTGGGTTATAACGTAAGCGCAGCTGTTAAACTCGGCCTATTTGTAAACATCAAGCAATAGAATTATCCTTCCAGAAGTCTATAAAATCGGCAAAAAAAAAAACCAAACCAGTGTTTAAAATTGTTTCAATAATGTTCTACTTGAAAAGGTTTTGTCTGAAAAGTTCTATGTTTAATTTTGTCTGAACTATTCTCTGTTTGATATTGCCTGGAATGTTCTGAACGATTTAACAGAACTGAATCAAAGATCACATAAGAACATTTAAAACACATGGAACAACCATCTTAAGTTTTTTCCCAAGGTTTCCTTGATTTTGGTGACACATGTGAGCCAGTTTATAGAACAGCTGTCATTTATTCCGCCGTGCTCGTGTATTTAGGCGAACACAAAGCCTTAAGTAAACTATATTTACACACACATATTAACTCACTCACTTTTATTTACATTATAATGGCATGTTTCTCTCTCTCTCTCTCTCTCTCTCTCTCTCTCTCTCTCTCTCTCTCTCTCTGTGTGTGTGTGTGAGTGAGATATATCGATTTCTTCAAATATATCATGTTAGTACTTATTCATTTCGTGAGAGACACAATGTGTAGCTTAACTACAAACATGTAGTTGCATATTTGTGACGAATTCCGCATATATCGGGTAGTTGTGATACGGAGTGGCACATTTTTAACCAAGTGTAACACAGTTTTGTGACATTATTCAAGGCCGCACTCGTCTGCCAACAAGAATCTCCTCTTTGAACTATTCTATATTGACGAGCGCGTGACAGGGTGGAAACTGGCTGACAAGTGTGCGATCCAAGCTCCCGGTAGACAAAACTGATTTGTTCTGTTTAGGGTGAAATAGGAATCCTGAGTCCCAACGTCGTGGCGAGTGCTTTGACCCAGTGGCCTTTATTCCACTGGTCCCGCGTGAGCCCCCAGTAGATTTGACGTTTGATATCTGCAAAAATGATTCTTTTATTGAAAAAAAACAAAACAGTTTCTTCTATAGTTATTTTCATAGTTATTTCTATGATTAAAAATAGTGGAATATAAAAATGGTTAGGTAGAGTGAGTATCAATATCAAGTGCTGCGATTAATGGTGTGGATGATCTTATGTCTCCACAACTATTCTTCTCTTCAGTTGTTTACCAATTCTGATTTTTTACTTTCTTAGCATGTCCTTAAATCGATACTGGCCTAGCAAGTCGGTGGTGGATATTCTTCTCCTTCTTCGTCTACAATCATGTTAATAGTACATGTTAGAACGTTGCACTATGTTCACCAATGGGCCAGTGCATCCGATTTCTAGCAGCATTTTATTCTTGTTTGCTTTCCTTAGCATTTAGCTGTCCTTAATCTTCCTGCAAGGCAGCAGATTGTCTTTTCTGTAGGGAGATTCTGTCCTTAGATGGTCGGCCCTCCCGGGTTTACGAGCACCATCTGCCCGAGCTTTGTGTAGAGTTTTCTCTCTCATAGGTGGTCTAGTCTTCATAGCTCTGGAGCACCACCTGCCTGTTTGATAGAGGATAGAAAGAGGAGAAAAGACAGAGAAGCATTTAACCCATGAAGTGGGGATGGATTAGTTCAGACTAGAGCATGTACCACTCGCAGGTGGGTTCAGCGTCTTCACTTAAAGGGTTCCATCTACTCCTGGCTTCTTTATCATGCCTCTCACCAAGGACATGTCCAGCTTGGGTGACCTTTCCAGGAGCTAAGTTTCCCCTGTGGCATAGCTTCTTGGATCCCGGAGGCGTACAAGCCCTCCAACCACAACAAGGTGAGCCTAATGTGGAGGGGGTGGTGGATATTAAAGCCACGTATAGAAATACAAGAAGATGGGATAGGGCGGACTTTAACAGCAATCGGTCTAGCAACTGTAATAGATCAGGGGACATAAATGTGGCGGCAATTACTGCAGTAAAGGTGTGGTATTGAAGAAATGAAATAGAACTGCAATGATCCACGCACGATATAGGATTTAATCATTTGTATTTTATGATACATTCCTTGTATTGTCAGAGTAACTTACCAATCAGAAAGAAAAATGACGGTCCGCTTTAAAGGAACAAAAATAATATGTATCATACATTAATGTATTTGTATGTCCAATGATATGTCCACTAATAACAAAAAGTAACAGATGCATAATAAATATAATTGATTGCGACAAGAAGAGATAGAATCAGTATAAAAAAAAGAAGATATAGAATCAGTATAATAAAGGAAAGATTTGGGGCAGCACCGGTGCTGGGTCACGCTCTAACACGTAACACGATCACCAGCAGACAGGATCCATCTAAAAGCTTTGGCATTAGACATAAAAAAAAGATAAAAAGGTAGAATTGAAGAGAACATTTGATTAAATAGCAGACATGGCGGTGGGCACCTTGTTCACAAAGCATTGACTCGAATATTCCATTTCCCCTCGACGCCGAAAGACAACAGAAGGTAGAAGAAAGTTACATTCCACCCTCATCATACTCTCGGGTTCGTTCTTCTATGTTCCCTTGTTCCCTATATTTCTTCTACTGTGTTTTTGTTTTAAAAGTTGATTAAAGGTTCCCTCCGTGCCTTGCTAGGCACTTGAAAGAAACCAGCCGGGCAGAAGGACGCACGTTATGTAGGAGACGCAGAGACTAGTACGGGAGATAACATAAGGAACAGTTTAGGCGGACAGGTTAGTGACTCACTAAAAGCAGAACTTAAGACAGTTCGTAACAGTAGTAAAGCGACAGAGTAGGGCCGATAGAAGATAGCTAGCATAGTGGAGCTGCTCGATGGGGAGCATTCAAAGTAGTTTCTAGTGTGAATGAACCTAGAGCCCCAGCGGCAAGTGATAGAGCTGTAGACTAGAGGAATTGTATGAGTGCGCATCATTCAAGTGTGATTGACATGCCATGTCACGTGTGCAGTCTTGGCGCCCCAATAGTGGGCGGAATTAAAAGCCGGCAAAATTCTTACAACTAACGTGTTTGTTATGTGTTAAACAGTTGCAATATTTTGCCTAGCGTGATCCCTCTGGGGAGAATCTCAACATCAGTGAATTTGTCGCGGCATCATAAGCGTGAAGCAGTAATAATACAACAAAGATAGAAGTACTACGGCTACGAGCCAGGTCAAGGCTGAAGCGAACTTCCAGTTAGCCAGGAGAACGGGTCAGCACGAGGAAGTTAAGAGAGCAACGCAGTAACGGCTGAGGTCAGTCTTATAGAGACCTACACATCCAGATCGACCCGGTAGGGAACATGTGAAAGAAAGATTGAGACGTTACACACATTATATAAAGACGATAAAGACGTCTCACCGTTACAGAATTCTCAAGAATGTTCTAAGTAACAACAACGATGAACAATATAATGAAAGATTATAATTTTAGAAACAAACGAATAAATATCAGTGCAATAACTTTACGAAAACAGAAATGGAAAAGGCAGTGGAAACAGACGAACATAAAGAAGAAATGTTAAGCACTCAGACAAATACTTGTTAGAACATATTTCACACACAAAATCGTAGCAGAAGTAAAGGTTTTGCTTGGTTCAGAAACATAAATAAATAGAAACAAGAAGGGACAACTTACTAGCTAAAGGATATGGTAACGACGTTAGATTGAATACGTGTAGGTGTCCATCGCAACCAGAGATGACAAGTTTCAGGCTCATACAGCGTGTGCCCATTTCGATTCTGGTAAGCAGACACTATGGGTCTGCCAAGTGATTTGCGTTTTTGAGGTGCATAGAAATGGATGGTTTGCCGAAGGCTGCCACTCTCAGGGATTAAGAGAGGGAAAGAGCTATGGATCTGGCTATTGTGGAAGAGGTCATAGATAGTGGAGCAAACATGTTCATTATATTGGACCGTGGGGTTGAGGTCGATAAAAATTAGTATCAAATAGAAGTTTGTACACCACCCTCCTGAGAGTACAGCTCTGAAAGATCACAGTGCTCGCCGTCCTGACTAGAACATACTCCGGCCGGAAAGGGGGGGGGGGTCGGAAAGGGCTTGAA
The DNA here is from genome assembly GCA_032433765.1 of Megaustenia siamemsis. Taxonomy (NCBI): domain Eukaryota; kingdom Metazoa; phylum Mollusca; class Gastropoda; order Stylommatophora; family Ariophantidae; genus Megaustenia; species Megaustenia siamemsis. The sequence goes on from JAVIAB010000092.1 coordinate 180,370,868, forward strand.
CTTCTGAGAGATTTAGAGCGACGTACCATCATCATCATGTGCCCTACCGGTTGGTGTAGGTGATCATGTCCCTCCACAATCTTCTACCTAAAGTGCATCGTATCAGTTCTGTTGTTGACTGTTTTCCATGCCATGACACCAAGCTATCCAGTATTTTCTCTCTTTGTCGTCCGCGATCTCTCTTTCCTTTTATTTTGCCAGTTATAACCAAGTATTCCAACTTTTCTCTTCTCATGATGTGCCCGAAAAATGTTGATTGCTTCTTTCTAATGTTTTTTTAGGAGCTGCCTTTTTGTGTTGACCTCTTTGAGAACGTCCCCATTGGTCTTTTTAGCTGTCCAGGGAACTTTCAACATTCTTCTGAGAAATTCCATCTCTGTGGCCTCTAATCGTCCATTCGTTTATTTGTCTACTGTCCATGATTCGCTTCCATAGGTCAGAATTGGTTCTATATAGCACAGATGAACTCTATTTCTCATTTTTATTGATATAGATTTGTTGCATAAGATATTTTTCATTTTCTGAAATGCTATTTTGGCCTGAACTATTCTGCTTTTTATTTCCGTGGTGCATCTTCCATCCGATGTTATTATTGTGCCCAAGTATTTGACGCGTTGCACTTGTTTCAAATTTGTCCTGTTTATTTTTATGTTGCATGCTGGTGACAATTGTTTCTTTAATATAACCATTACTTCTGTTTTCTTACTATTCAGACTGAGACATTTCTTGTTGCTTTCTTTTACGATTATGTCTATTATTTCTTGTAGTTCATTCTCTGTCTCTGCTATTAAGACTGTGTCATCTGCATATCGCAAATTATTTATGTTGTGACCGTTGACTTCAATTCCTTTTTGTCTACTATTGATCTCATAATATGCTTGCTGTAAAATGAAAACAAATCCGGCGACAGAACACAGCCTTGTCTGACTCCTTGTTTTATAAGTTGAAATTGTCCTGTTTGGTTCTTAATTCGTATAGCTGCTGTTTGTTGCCAGTACATGTTTTTTTATGATTCGCCAATCCTTGCCATCAATGTTTCAGTTCTCCAGCATATTGATTATTATTTCCCGTGTGTTACCGGGGCCTCATTATGAGAGAAGTTAAGAATAGTGACATTGTAACCTTCCAGGCATGTCGTAAGAGGCGACTAAGGAAGTTGATCGATGGCTTGACAAGCTGTCATTGTAAAAAGCATTGTTATGGAAACAGAGCCATGTACTTTAGAAGCAGTGAACTCTGCAATATGTGCCATTTTGGCACGCAAGGTTTCTGTTTTTGAGATTTTGGTTCTGCCCTATGTGCCGTCTTCGGCTCGATAGGACAATACATAGATAGATATTGATTATTTCCGCATGCTTTACTTTGTCAAATGCTTTTGTGTAGTCTCTAAAGCATATATGTAGATCTTTCTTTACCTCTATAGATCTTTCTGTCAATGTTCTTAAGATGTATATTGCATTATTGGTGCCCTTTCCTTCCGCAAATCCACATTGTTCATCACTTCTTTCTGGTTTTATTTTGTGTCTTACACGTCTCATGATGATTCTTAGTAATATTTTCGTCATATGGCTCATGAGACTAATAGTGCGATGGTCTTCACAATCAGTGGCGCCTGACTTCTTCGGTATGGCTACAAAGATAGATTTTAGTAGACCTTCGGGTATGTGTCAAGTGTCATATATGTCATTGAGTAGTTTTGTTATGACTTGTACTCCCAGCTCTCCCAATGCATTTATCTCTTCGATCGTTATATTGTCGGGACCTGGAGCTTTGCCTCTTTTTCATGTGTTCAATTGTGACCTCCACATTTCTCTGCATAATTTGTGGTCCTGTGTCTTTGTTTGAATTGTTTAACTCTGGTCTTTCACCATCATAGAGTTGACTGATATATTCTGTCCATCTTTCTATTGTCTTCTCCTGTTTCATTATTGTATTTCGTTCCTTTGATTTCACACATCCTGAAACTTTGACTTCTTTTCTTCCTGTTAATTCATTGAACTGATTGTGCATAAATTTTGAGTCTTTCTTTTGTTGTTTTTTTTCTCCATTCCTTCACATTTCGGTTTTAACCATCCTCCCTTTGCTTCTCTGCATTTGTTTTGGATCTCTTTATTCCAATATTTTGTATGTCCGTTCTTCTTTCTTATGTTTTCTTCTTTCATCCATTAGTTGTAATATTTCTTCTGTCATCTAATTCCTTTTGTTGTTGATTCTTTTGGTCACTGGTATTACCTCTTTTGATGTTTGTTGAATCGATTGTTTGAGCATTTCCCACTGCCCCTCGATGCCCTGTATTTTCTCAATATCATTATATCTATTTTGTACTATCATGCTATACTTATCACTCATCTGTTTATCTACTCTGAGTATATCTAGTTCTAATTTTATATTTCTTGGGGATTTCTATGCCTTCCACAGTTTTATTCTTATCTTTCCAACTCCTGGTACATGGTCACTATTGCAATCTGCTCCAGGCCTTATAAAGGATTCAGTAGATACAATAATGCGTGAAGAAATGGCTGGGTTTATAAAAGGGAGAAGCTGCCTTAACTACATTTTTACTCTATGACTTATATTGGAGGAACACATTGAAAAGCAAAAACCTTTCGTACTTAACTTCATTGACTTCAAAAAGCATCCGACAGTCTTCATAGAGATTCTTTGTGGACAATTCTGAAGCAATATGGCTTACCATAAAAAATCATAAATATTATCAAAGACATGTATGATGGCATGCACAGTTCGTACAGAGGAAGGACTGAGCGAATGTTTTCCAATACAAATTGGGGTTAAACAAGGATATATTTTATTGCTCTTGTTATCTGGAGTTGTTATGAACTGCATAATGAAGAGATGCTGCACTGGTAAAAGAGACATCGAATGGATACAAGGAGACCATTTGGAGGACCTCGAATTTGATGATGACATAGTTCTCGTCAGCAGTCAGATAAAAACGATGCAGGAAAATACAAATGAATTATCATCAATAGCCAGGAAAATTGGGCTTGAGATCAATCATGAAAAGACTAAAGTTATGAAAAATGTAATTCCAACAGATGACAGAATATACATGGAAAACAAACCAGTGGAAGAGATTGATCACTTTATCTATTTTGGAAGTCACATTGATCCGGTAGGCGATACAAGTAAAGAAATTAGAATCAGAATAGCTAAAGCAGCAATGTCTTTCAGAAGCCTTGAAAATTTGTGGAAATCAAAATTCATCAGGACAAACACAAAACTTAGACTATCCAAATCAAATGTACTAACAACCCTTACGTATGCATGTGCGAGCTGGAAAACAATAAGAGACATAGAAACAAAGTTTAACGCATACAAATCGAAGATAGCAGGCTGTATATCGCTGCCGGGCTAGATTTCCAAAATCAAAATTCGTATTTACCACTACCGGTAACTTGCACTGGGGCCGTCTATGATGTAACATATTTTGTGGGTGTGTCAAATGTTTCTCTATGATCAAGAAGGAAACACAAGCAGTATTGAGCACTGACATGTTACATTAATGATGTTTGTTCTATACACAAGGACATATTGTTTGTTAATGACCTGATAATTAGGAGGATCTTTTCTATTGTTCGTTATTAATCTGATAATTAGGTGAACCTTGTCTATTGTGTGTCATTGACCTTATAATTAGGTAGACCTTCCCTATTGTTTGTTATTGACCTGATAATTAGGTAGACCTTCCCTATTGTTTGTTATTGACCTGATAATTAGGTGGACCTTCCCTATTGTTTGGTATTGACCTGGTAATTAGGAAGGCCATGCCTATTGTGTTTTATGAACCTAATAATTAGATAGACCTTGTGCATTGTTTGTTATGGACCTAGTAATTAGTTGTGACTTGCCTATTTACCCAATCCCAGAGAGTGAAATATTTGTCCATGCAGGATCGGATCTAGCAAAGATCGGCACGGAACGATGTAACATTAATCAACAACTCTGAATGGCTTTATATTTCCACATCCATCATTTAATTATCCGCCTCCTTTATTTCAATGCCAGTTGTCTGTATGTTTATGCTTCACAATGTTGTGCTCACCAAGTGGTTGTTAGGATCCACTAGAGAAGGTGTACTAGGAAGGAGGCTCACATTGGCAACATTGGTCCTACATGTAACTCTACCCAAGCAAAACGTCACACCAAGGTCTGTCTTGCAAAGAACAAGCTGATACCTCTTCTCATTTAAACAGAAAATCTCAAATGGAGTTATAGTCCTTGTTTGTATACTATAGATCTTAGTTTCCAAGAACTAGACTCTTTGGTACATCTGCTTCATGAGAAATGCAAAGGCGTTCTAGTTTGTTCCAAGCAAAAAACCGTTGGTGTGGATCACAGATATTTCATCATGGTCTGTGTCAGCTCTTTGTGTCAGATACGCACACATCTTCTCTAATTTATTGTAACAACGTGTCAGATACACACGCATCTTCTCAATGTTTAATCTAATGCTGTGTCAAATACACACACACTCACACACACACACACATCCTATGTATATTTAATGTAACGCTGTGTCAAATATATATATATATATATATATATATATATATATATACCGCTCTTTGAATGGACGAGAGCAGTATCATATAGTGGCGACCAGCAGATTTAACTATAATGATGGTATTTCGGTATAACTAGTGAGTCAGAAGTTTAGTTACAGTAGAGGTTATAGGAGAAGGGTAGTAACCTGGAGGAAGGAGTGAGGTTCAGAGTATTGGACAAAGCGATGGGAGGTTACATGATCCCCACTCACCTGTTGTAGAGGGTGGGTAGTGACGCACCGAAGGAGAGGTCCAGAATAGTGGAACGACACATACGGCCAGTGGTTGTGAGGATGACCATCACGCAACGACCTCGTGGTGTTATTGTCAGATCTCCACGAGTGTCCATCATGTTCACAACAACAAAGTGGTTATTCATTGTGTTAGCATGAGTGAATCATGACCAGGAGAGGTCAGCTCATGGAGTAACGTTATCCCATTAGGTCATGGGAAGATGGTTCACAAATAGCTTGTTGTGACAAAGATTATTCCAAATGAGTCATGAGAAGTTGCGAGTTCAGGTGAGTCACAGATGGTGGACACTGGACACGTAAACATTGAGTGACCAGATCACGTTGGAGTGGTCAATTTGCGATGATCTTATTGGTCACCATCTCGCAGGTAGAAGAGAGTTGAGGAGTATTTAAAAGAACAAGGAGTTAGGACAAGGGGTCAAGCCAGAGAATTAGAAGAAGTAGAATGTAGACTGAGTCAGTTAAAACGGCTTCGGCCGAACTGCTAAAGGCAGTTAGCCAGTTAACAGTTAGAGTCAGAACAGTTAGAAAGTTAAGTTGGAAGTGTAGTAATAAGTTTTGATGGAGTTAGTAAGAACAGTTAGAAATCTACAAGTTACAGTCATAAGTCAGTAATAGATTATTAAGACACTAGAGAAGTTATCAGTAGAAGTTGTTTTACAAGTGTCCAAGAATTGTGTTCCATTGTGTTACATATATTCTACATGTCGTAAGTAGACTCACAAGTTTGTAAGAAAATGAAGATGTTGATGAACAATGTTCCATACCAATAAACATTAATAGTTGAACATTGAAGAGAGACTTTATGTGCAAGTCTATTATATATACCATATTGTGTGTTGTGATCATTGAAGTACTAGCCACTATAGAAAGATAAAGAACAAAGAACATCACAACTCTATAATGACAGAAAGTTAATGGAAGAATAAAAAGCCTGCCCAGTCTTCAACTTAGAAATCACGGAGAAATCACCGTGTACCGTCTACCGGGTCAAAAGTTCAACACGACCACAATTCTACCTGTGTTGCACTCCTGCCAGCTGAGATTGTAATTTTACCAATCAAGAGTACCTGTCCTTCAGGTCAAAAAGTCAAATTACGCAGTTACTGTTACAAGTCTAAAATTTACCTGTGTCAAGACAAGAGCGGCATTATAATTTTTTGGTCAACATACAACTGACCATCAATGGGAAAATTGTCATGATTATAAATCAAGAATACATGCCCTTCATGTCAAAAGTTCAGTTACCTGTCGGAGCCCAGTCAAACATATAATTTTGTCAAGTACAGCAAATTAATCGTTCCAGGTTTCGTCCACCTGAGATTCAAAGTTCATCAATGAGTCCGACCTCTGACCTGTAACCCGACACCGGTTGTTTTGAAACGTCATTATTGTGTGTGTAGAAAGGACCGATAACTCTCGACGAAATTATCCAACATGTGTTGAAGTCCACATGTCAATTTATTGGGAATTGTTATTGATTGATATATATAATTAATAATTTCAAGTGGTGTAGTCTTTATTTAGAGAAACAAGTCAAGTAACAAGTAAGAGTGTTAATAGATAAATATTACAATGGCCATTCACGTGTGTTAGAAATTAAAATAAATTAACATTAACATTAGACATTAGAAGACCAGAAGGCAAGGAAGAAGACCGATTGTCAGCACAGCTGAGAAACAATAATTAATTAATTAGAGTTAAGTAGTTAATTAATTTATTTATTAAGTAAGTAGTTAAAGATTGTATTCTTTTAAATTAGTATTGTAACCATTTTTTTCAACAGCTGGTTGAATTTTTTTAAATAGTACTGTTATGTAGTTTGGTTTAACAAAATAAGTAATTTTAAAATATTATTATTGGTAAAGGTGACATACCATATGTTATATTGTTCTGTAACCATTTTTAAATTGTATTGGATGTATTCTTTAATTAGTGTTGAAATACTACATTGTTGTTTATTCCACAGGGAGATTTAAGATTAAATAATCATTTTTATACTACATTGTTTTTATTCCACAGGGAAATTAATAATAATTTCTATTTATTCCAGAAACCGAGGCCAGAGTAGAGCTCATAAAGTGCTGATAATTAGTACATGTAATATAACATATAATAAATTTTAATTGTTGTTCTATCAATAGAAGGGAGAGGTAGGTATTATAGGAAACATGGCAACCACAGTAGACCCCACAACCGAAACACTGAATGAACTGCGACTGGCGATAAACCTGCCATCAAACTTAAAGAGGACGGAGGGAGAGTGTAGAGAATTTGGAGATTTAACACAGAACTGGAGAGACCTAAAGAATATAACTTTCCAGGCTTGATCGGATGAGGTATCCACATTCATGGGAAGGTAAGGTAGAATTAATGCCTGTGTGTACATACGGAGACAGAGTATTGGTCTAACGGAAAGGGCATTTGGAGATCTGGTGTAAGAGATGATATCCAGTGACAGATCATAAATATTTTCATTGAAGGACTAGCCAACAGAGGACAGATGATTAATTATATTGACTTAAGAAGGATCTTACGACAATGAATGGAACTTTAGATTTAGCCAGCAAGGAAGAAATCATAGGAGAAGATGTGATTGAAGTATGAGACTAAACGGGTCTTACGCTTCAATAAGAATTAGATGGAACTTGTATAAGACTAAACGGGTCTTATGATTCAATAAGAAATAGGTGGAACTTGAATGAAGGAGACTAAACGGGTCTACGCTTCAATAAGAGAAGTTAATGTATACTATGTAAGCAGGAAATAAATTATAAAGAGTTAAGTTTACCTGTGATGACTGACTAATGAGAAGCCAGAATGTAGTTAAGCCATATAGGTGACCACTTGGGGAGTGAGTCACCCGAAGTAACGAATAAAAAATGGTGATAACCATGTTTACATTGGCTTAATTAAGGCTTGAGTCGAGTTGAGAGGACGCTATTTACAGACGCAGAAGTCTTAGCGTACCTAGAGTTAAGAGAACTCAGAATGGACAAACAAGAGATGATTTATAGAGAATGTCTAGAGATGATAGTAGTGTCAAGAGAATATAGAAGACGAGAGAGCTGAGGAAATAGAGATTACCTCAGATGAACTAGAAGTTAAGAGTTACCAATGTGAAACATATGGTACTAACTACGAGTTGGTCAGAGTTCTTAAACTTGCGAAGTTGGATGGTAATCCAAGGAACAACTGACCAATATAAGTGTGTAGCAAGGAGATGAGAGTGTTATTGAAAGTTAAGAGTTGTTGAAGAATGAGAAGTGAGAAGCAAGGTGATGATAACCTGTGCTTATTGAGACCTAAGGAAATTAGGTGATAAGGTGATACTAGGAGAAGTATCATGAGAAAAGGAGTCTGGAAGAGACTCATGTGAAACATGTACCGAGTGATAACTCATAGAAAGGTTACATAAGAAATTAAGAGATTTTAAGTTGTATGAGAGGTAATAACCTGAAGAAGATGAGTCTAAAGAAGTAGACTCATGTGAAAATAGTGTAACCAGAGTGGTAACTCGTAAAAGGTTATATAAAGAGAAATGGAACTTGAGAGAGAGTTTCCAGAAGTTATAGAGACTAAATGGTAGTCCTATGAGTATAAGAGATGTAAATAGAAATATCTGAGTCGAATAAATGAATATGACTGATAGATACTGTCAAGTGGACGGTGTCCAGATAATTCTGATCTTGAGCCTTAGAAGATACTACAAGAGTATCATGATATATTGAGACTGAATAGTAGTCCTGGGAATACAAGAGATGTATGCAGATTATTCAGAGTCAAATGAATGTTAGATGCTGTCAAGTGGATGGTATTCAGATAATCCTGATCTTGAGAATAAATAGATGATACTAGAAAAGTATCATGATAATGAGTCTAAAGGATGAGACTCATGTGTAAAGAATTTCCAGAATTTATTTAGATTTATGAGACTTACAAGAGGGTATGTTGTAAATAGAGCAGTCTGAAGTATATATATGTATGTATATTGATATATTGTTGCTCAAACTAAGTGTTGTTTGTGATTCATAGTCTCCGGAGATATGTGCATTGTCTAAGTTTTGTCAGTATATGTTCTATGTCAATTGAGCGGATATGTTCTAAAGCATAAAGACTTGTAATAATAATGCATGATAATAACTGTTGTACATGGTTCTTTTTTTATGAGTTTATTTTTAGATATTGGATCTTGGAGTCACAGATGCCAGTCAACAGATGTCTGGTGATGTCTGTGATGTAGCCTCAAGACGCTGACAAACAGTCATTGTCAAGAATTAGTTAACATTCTCAATAAGACTTGCATTATATTAAATGGTGGAGTTAATCATTCAAGGGACACAACTGGACATACTTTGAAAATTATGTCCCCTATAAAAAAAAAAATTGAGTTTTGTTTAGAATTTTTTTAAAGAATTGTGTGTGGTTCAGTACCTTATTGTCTCCAAGATATTGTTGATCTATGGTTTTTAAAGATTGGTTGATATTGTGACAAGTATTTTTTACTGATTGTTTTTTGTAAATTAATGATGTTCCATATAACTCTATTACTATTTTTATGTAGATGATACTAAGATTTATTTACTTAGAAATAAATCTCATATGTTGTAAGGGAGGAGTGTAACAGAGTATGCTAAAGAGAGCAGATACTGAATCGTTACCGCTCTTTGAATGGACGAGAGCAGTATCATATAGTGGCGACCAGCAGATTTAACTATAATGATGGTATTTCGGTATAACTAGTGAGTCAGAAGTTTAGTTACAGTAGAGGTTATAGGAGAAGGGTAGTAACCTGGAGGAAGGAGTGAGGTTTAGAGTAATTGGACAAAGCGATGGGATTTTCCATGATCCCCACTCACCCGTTGTAGAGGGTGGGTAGTGACACGCACCGAAGGAGAGGTCCAGAATAGTGGAACGACACATACGGCCAGTGGTTGTGAGGATGACCATCACGCAACGACCTCGTGGTGTTATTGTCAGATCTCCACGAGTGTCCATCATGTTCACAACAACAAAGTGGTTATTCATTGTGTTAGCATGAGTGAATCATGACCAGGAGAGGTCAGCTCATGGAGTAACGTTATCCCATTAGGTCATGGGAAGATGGTTCACAAATAGCTTGTTGTGACAAAGATTATTCCAAATGAGTCATGAGAAGTTGCGAGTTCAGGTGAGTCACAGATGGTGGACACTGGACACGTAAACATTGAGTGACCAGATCACGTTGGAGTGGTCAATTTGCGATGATCTTATTGGTCACCATCTCGCAGGTAGAAGAGAGTTGAGGAGTATTTAAAAGAACAAGGAGTTAGGACAAGGGGTCAAGCCAGAGAATTAGAAGAAGTAGAATGTAGACTGAGTCAGTTAAAACGGCTTCGGCCGAACTGCTAAAGGCAGTTAGCCAGTTAACAGTTAGAGTCAGAACAGTTAGAAAGTTAAGTTGGAAGTGTAGTAATAAGTTTTGATGGAGTTAGTAAGAACAGTTAGAAATCTACAAGTTACAGTCATAAGTCAGTAATAGATTATTAAGACACTAGAGAAGTTATCAGTAGAAGTTGTTTTACAAGTGTCCAAGAATTGTGTTCCATTGTGTTACATATATTCTACATGTCGTAAGTAGACTCACAAGTTTGTAAGAAAATGAAGATGTTGATGAACAATGTTCCATACCAATAAACATTAATAGTTGAACATTGAAGAGAGACTTTATGTGCAAGTCTATTATATATACCATATTGTGTGTTGTGATCATTGAAGTACTAGCCACTATAGAAAGATAAAGAACAAAGAACATCACAACTCTATAACACACACACTCTCACACACACACACATCCTATGTATATTTAATGTAACGCTGTGTCAAATATATATATATATATATATATATATATATATATATATATATATATATCTTCTCTATGTTTAATGTAACAATGTGTCTGATCTGAGAGGTTATAGAGAGCGGTTAGAACTGACTAAAGCAGTTTGTTGTAATAGCGTGCATGTCTGGGTGAGCCATTAGAATCCTCGGAAGACTTTGCTGTATCAAAATGATCCGTCTTTCACTATCTCTCCCCATTCTTTCCTAATGTATCTCAGTTTCTGTGCATGTTTGGATGTTTCATTTAACAAGTCTCTTTCACAGACGGTCCATTTCTTCCTTTGTCTTCCTCTTACCATTCAACATCTACTATTTCTAAAAATATTCTTGTTTGAATTGAGTTTAGTAGTTTTAATTTCCTTGTTTGTTGTTGTTAAGACTTCATCATTTGTTTTTTTTCTTTCCATCCAATTCTTCATAATCTTCTATAAATCCACACTTCAAAGGTTTCAATTGTCAATTCTTTTTCTTAGAGGGATTATGTTTTAAAATTTAATTGAAATCATTGATCTGATTTCCACAAATATTTACTGGATGGCAAACAGCACTGTTCAAATAGTTCAGTCATCAGAAAAGTACCAACAATCAGGAAATTAAACGGGGTATAAGCTTTTTTATAACTTGTACATTTAAGAGTTCCTTTTGTCAATGGTTTCTTTTATTTTCATTGTTCACTTTTTTTTTTAGCTTTTAATGCATTAAGATTTTTAAAAGTACCATATTGTATGAAATTTTTAACATAAACGCCACATTACCTTGTCTTGATTGTTTTGGTGACTTTTTTTAGACAAACTAGGTTTTTAGTTAAAATGTTCTGGCTTTCTTTTTGTTTCGACTGCTAAATCTGGTCTGGTGTCCAAAACATTTCACCCAAAGAGTCAAAAAGTTGATGAATCAAAGAGCCCAAAAGTCGATGAATCAAAGAGTCAAATATGAAAGTTTATTGAGTACATTCTTCCAAATGTTTACATTAGCAACACAAAAATGCGTGTGATATATAACGGAAATGTCGGCATTAACAAAGAGACAATATTGACAGCATGTTCAAAGTAGAAGTTGGTCACTTCCAGCCAGTCCTCATATCTTGTTCAATATCCAGTTGGGTTGCTTTTCTGTGTAGACCACAACGACGAGTGAAAGTGTTGCCGTACAACCAGGTCCATTTGTTGGCAACTGTAAAGGGGAGACAATATTCAGTTCTTTATCGCTATTATCTTTTATGTTCAAGACGAGAAAGGATTATAGTTTCTACCAACAGTTGATTCCCTTTCACCGAACTGTTTCTCCATGATGTTTCAACTAATAATTAAAATGCTCCGTGAGAATAATTTTTTTTTACTGCCTTAGGCAGTAGTTATATATTTTTTATTACAAAATATAAAATCCCCATGAACCCTAGCGCGTGTCTGTCTAACATTTCGATACCTTACCAAAAATGAATAAGAAAAAAAAAAATCATGGGTGTATATAAATGTGTTGGTGTGTGCATAAAAATATATACATATTTTTTTAGAGCGAAAGTGATTTTTACTTTAAAAATGAAAACACATCACATGTGTTGACCGAGAAATAGAATTTGCAGTTTCATTTTCAATTCTGATTTCAGATATATGTAAAATTTAGTCCTTTTATATGTATCCATTCCTCAAGACATGAACTTTCATAATCACCTCTTCATCTTTGTGATGCACTGATTGTAGAACTCCACAAAACTGGGCTGGGAACCACATCTCCCTTTCATCAATTAAAAATCCTCCATTTGTTTTTCACACGGTAACTCACACGCCAAGCACTCATGAGAATTGTCAACCAGTAGTGTTCTTCATAACGATGTCTTTTTTTAAAATAAAATACACAACTTTTTGTCCATTTATGTGGTTGTGATGTATGCGCGCGAGCGTTCTAAAATAGTTAATATATAATAATAAAGACATATTCAGCGAAATAATGCATATTTCCTGTGATGCTGCAAGACACAAAAGAAATGAGGAACGAAAAGAGCAGAACTATCTTCACAAAGATGGAATGAGAGAAAGTCACTGTTGTTATAAGGAAACTAATAAAGTGAATACAGATACCCTCAAAATGAAATCATGACAGGTAGGAATGTTTCAGGCTGAAATTATGATCGTGAAATAGTTGAACACGGTTGATGACAGCTAAGCGAAGTATAGGCGTTGTTTATTAACGGCGATTTCATGTGAAATGTGAGATATACCAACCCCACTTGTGTCCGATGACCACGGGACAGCCAGCATGTAGTGTCTTCTTATCGATTTTTCCAGACGGCTTGATGTTATACCAGAACAGCGCCATATTCTGTAGATTAAGTGAACTCGTAATTGTTTAATATATAGACTAGGTAGAATAGATCACATAATGGGAGATATAGCATGGGTTGGATAGCTTTGTCGTGACCCTTTTTCTCAGTAAGTAATAACAGCAGTGGCGTATTCTCTATGTTGCCGCTGCTACCGCCGGTACCCTTGAGTATATTAATGAATTACAAATAGAAATGATAATTTATTATATCTTTTTATAATTATATTACAAATTTTCGAATATTCTATTACACATTTGGTAACGCCAATATGATTTATTTGCTTTGGTTTGCATTTATTAAAGCAAGGTTTTCCTCTGGCCACTATAACGTTTGTGAATGAAAAAGAAACTACTCTACTATAGTAGATTGAAACCGCTAGTGACTAGAGGTATATTTCTCATCTATCGGCACTAGTAAATTAAAGACCTTGTTATTCAAAAAAGGAAGCGAAAAGAATACGGCTGAAGCTACCTATACAAAATGCGGTTTCATGGGTTATTTTTAGCTCTAGCCGATAAGAAGCGTTAAAAAGTGAAAGTGAAACTATGTCAGATTACTGGAACTTCCTTACCTATTTATAACTACGTTATGTGCAGTTTTTTAACAATTTGGGCATATAGGCATCTCAACTATCAAGAAACAATATCGTTACGAGTTATCGGTTTATAAACAAAATTTGAGAAGTTTTTATTTTTACCGTACGTGAATGTAGTTGAAATAGTTTTATATTAAATTCATTTGGCCATATATAATTTTGTTGAACTTCAAGTTTTAAATTACGTTGATTTATATATATATATATATATATATATATAATCGGCTCCATCAATGAGATAGAACTGCTTGCACAGAACAGAGACAGATGGCGAGATTTGATAAAATATCTTTAAAAGAAAACTGCTAGAACAAAAATTCATATAGGAGAAGGTGTATCTTGGTCTACGCCCTATGGGCCGGTTACGGCTCGAAAGGTCAATAGATATATATATATATATATATATATATATATATATATATATATATATATATATATATATATATATATATATGATGGCAGAGCAAGCATCTACACATAACACAGAGATCTCAATAAACTCTATTGATAAGCTCTTTGTGATCGACCATTTAATAAAAGTGCCTTTTAATCTTCGTTCATATAATGAAAAATTCGAGGTCGTAAACATGAAAAGACCCACCCCTGAGTTAAAATTGTTTTTGGAAGTGAAAGACAAACACCGTGAGTATGTACGTCATTTTACACCATCTTCATATGATAAATAGAAATGGTTATGTGGTAGTTCTGAGCTGTCCAAACTATTTTGTTGGCCATGTTTGTTATTTAGCCGTGAAACTAATGTATGGTCAAATGAAGGTTTTACTAACATAAGCTCTTTCAGCACGGCAGGACAAATCAAAGTCTCATATTTGTAGCAGCATAAGCTTTGCGACCTTCGGAAATGCAAGAGTTGATCTACAATTAGATCAGCAACAAGCTCAAGATATTGAGAAGCACAATATTCTTGTGAAAGAAAATAGAAAAATGTTACTATGTCTTATTAACGCTGCCTGTTTCCTCGGAAAGCAAGAGTTAGCTTTTCGGGTCCATGATGAGAGTATAAGATCTGACAATAGAGGAAATGACATTGTATATTGAAGTTCCTCGAGTGAATTTGACAATTTATTGGCCAATCATCTTCAGAGTTCTACAGTGTTTCGTGGTTCGTCCCCTGCGATTCAAAATGAGTTAATATTTGCAATAAGTAAAGAAATGATCAGTAATATAAAGTCTGAAATAGAACGAGCATTGTTGGTGGCTATTGTTATTGATGAAACAAGTGACTGTTCCAATCAGAACCAATTGTCCTCTGTTTTTAGATACGTCGACAATTCTGGCAATGTTCAGGAAAGGTTTATAGGATTCTATAATAGGAGTGCACACAAAACTGTCGCAGCTTTGTTTCATCACGTAGACAGTGATGTAACTGAGTACAATGTCGGCAATAAGTTAATAGCGCAGACATGTGATGGTGCTTCAGTTATGGCTGGAAGTTGTTGTAACTGAGTACAATGTCGGCAATAAGTTAATAGCGCAGACATATGATGGTGCTTCAGTTATGGCTGGAAGAACCAACGGATTAAAAACTAAAGTCCAAGAAAAGTATCCTCAAGCACTGTTTGTCCATTGCTACAGCCATGTACTTAATTTAGTTTTGTAACAAACCATTTCACATGTTCATGTTCCATTTCACAATGTCACATTTTTGTCAATACATTGTCGAGTTTAGCTATATTTGTCTCAACATCTCTTCAGAGACCACAGAAACTAAAACAATTGATGAGCAAGAAACTCCCAAATGTAACACCAACAAGATGGAATGTTACATCTTGACTTGTAAATACAGTAAAGGAGTACAAAGAAAAAATTATTGGCTTTTCTGAAGATATCAAACGTGACGATTCCGAAGACAATTGGGATGCTGATACAGTTGTGCAGGCTAAAGAATATTTCTATTTCTTTAGACAGTTTCTGAACATCTTTTTGCTCGAAGTTTATTCTAGACTATTTACACATACAGATGTGATGTACAATATTCTTCAAACCAAAATACTTGACATAGCATAACTGTTACAAGAGATAAACAAAATACTTGACATAGCATAACTGTTACAAGAGATAAACAAAATACTTGACATAGCATAACTGTTACAAGAGATAAACAAAATACTTGACATAGCATAACTGTTACAAGAGATAAACAAAATACTTGACATAGCATAGCTGTTACAAGAGATAAACAAAATACTTGACATAGCATAACTGTTACAAGAGATAAACAAAATACTTGACATAGCATAACTGTTACAAGAGATAAACAAAATACTTGACATAGCATAACTACTTACAAGAGATAAACAAAATACTTGACATAGCATAACTACTTACAAGAGATAAACAAAATACTTGACATAGCATAACTACTTACAAGAGCAAACAAAATACTTGACATAGCATAATTGCTTACAAGAGCAAACAAAATACTTGACATAGCATAACTGCTTACAAGAGATAAACAAAATACTTGACATAGCATAACTGTTACAAGAGATAAACAAAATACTTGACATAGCATAACTGTTACAAGAGATAAACAAAATACTTGACATAGCATAACTGTTACAAGAGATAAACAAAATACTTGACATAGCATAACTACTTACAAGAGATAAACAAAATACTTGACATAGCATAACTACTTACAAGAGATAAACAAAATACTTGACATAGCATAACTACTTACAAGAGATAAACAAATAAAAAACACTGTATTAGAGTTCAGATGTAATGGATTTTCTTTAAAATGGAATAATATAGAAACGAATCACTCTTCAGACAATGGAGCAGAACCGCCATTAAAAAAGAAGAAAATGAGATGATGAGTTGACATATAGGCAGCTATTTTACAGCATATTAGGTCGAATGTTCATGGAAATAAATGACAGATTTTCTGTTTATGGAAAGCTTAATCTCACTCATCTTTTACACTCAAAGAACTTTTTAATATACAAAAATAATTTCCCTAATGAGACACTGCACACATTACTTCAATAGTAAAGCAATCACTTTGATCAAGTGCGGTTTAAAAAAATGACCTAAGTGCCATATATTCAACAGAGATCTGTGATTTCTCCAAGAAATCAATTCACGAAATACTCACTACCATATATCAACCCCAATTATGTGAAATAATTCCGGAGGTTTTCAAATTGGCGACATTAATAGTGACAATACCAGCTACATCAGCATCTGTAGAAAGAACTTGTTCTGCTCTCAAGAGAATCAAATCTTATTGTCGCTCAACTCAGACACAAGAACGCTTATCTGGTTTGGCATTAATGTCCATTGAGAAATCATTCCCTCAGAAACTTAGAAACCAACCCAACAGTACTTTCAATGACAAAGTCATCGAGACATTTTCGTACTAAACAAGACAAACAGAATTTACATATAAATAAGTAAGTAATTTAAAATGTAGTGATGTCATTAGCAAATATTACTTTATGTTAGTCTACTGAATATAATGTATGTCTTTATTTATTATGTCAGCGGTAGCCCGGACACCAAAACAGTATACGCCACTAAATAACAGTAACATAATTATAACAGCCGCAAATAGTGAAACAACTGGAGGCAATAACAATTTCCTAGCTTTTATTTGAAAAGGTTGGGGATGGAGGTAACATTACTCGACACATCACCTGTCCAGAAATTAAGTTTGACAAGCAAACTCGGGGCAGGTCAAGTTTACGGGGACGATGTTTTTCTTAAGAGTTCACAGCAGCCTTTGTTTTTGAAACAGAGGTTAACTAAGTGTCAAGATGTAGTTTTGTTTTGTTAGTTTTGATACAAAAGTCCAATATAGCTCAACTTCGCGGTCATTTAATGACTCCGTAGAAACTGAACCAAGAGCTTATGCAAATGAGATGGAGGTACTTAACATCATGCAAACCAGAAATTAGTAGTTAGTTGATAAGTTAGTTACGAGCCGAAAGAGCAATCATAGAAATGTAACCTGGACGAGTTTAGTCTGTTTCGGTCAAACTGCCTGAAGGCAGAAGAGATAATATAGTTATAGTCCTACAAGTTAGGTGTTTGTTATAATGCAGAGAATGAAGTACAGAAACAAATAGAAGTCTAGTTAGAGCAACGTCTAGAAACACCGAGGGAGAGAAATACTTAGAGTTAGAATTATCGAGACGGAGAGCCAGTTAAATATAGATGAGTTAAAGTTTGAGAATCACTTAGGAATATCAGCCAGGAAACAGAGTTTAGTTGTGAAGTGTTTCAAGTTATGTTCATAATTTCTGTGCTCAGGGGAACAATAGTAAGTGACCTCAAGTAGATTAAGAGTCAAGGCTTAGAGATAGAATAAAAGTCACTAATTACTAAGAGATGGCTCCACTACCGTAGGTGTTAACCTCGTGAGCACATCCAAATCAAGAACATTGATCTTAGAGTTTTAAGGTACTCCACAATTAACCTTCACGTGTACAACTGATGAATAATAAACTTGGATAAACAATACTCATAGTCTGTTATTGTTGACTGCGAAAAGATATTATTAATAAGTTGTGATGTGATCTCTGTAAACTCTGACATAAATAAGTAAAGTAGTCTAGACCGGATATAAATAAGTGGAACTAGTCTAGACCGGATATAAAAAAGTAGAAGTAGTCTAGACCGGATATAAATAAGTAGAAGTAGTCTAGACCGGATATAAATAAGTGGAACTAGTCTAGACCGGATATAAATAAGTAGAAGTAGTCTAGACCGGATATAAATAAGTGGAACTAGTCTAGACCGGATATAAATAAGTAGAAGTAGTCTAGACCGGATATAAATAAGTGGAACTAGTCTAGACCGGATATAAATAAGTAGAAGTAGTCTAGACCGGAAATAAATAAGTAGAACTAGTCTAGACAGGATATAAATCAGTAGAAGTAGTCTAGGCCGGATATAAATAAGTTGAAGTAGTCTAGACCGGATATAAATAAGTAAAAGTAGTCTAGACCGGATATAAATAAGTAGAACTAGTCTAGACCGGATATAAATAAGTAGAAGTAGTCTAGACCGGATATAAATAAGTAAAAGTAGTCTAGACCGAATATAAATAAGTAGAACTAGTCTAGACCGGATATAAATAAGAAGGAAACTTATATTCCACACTGGCATAATAGATCTCGTGTTCCGAAGAGGAAGAGAGAATGAGAGGGATATGTTGTAGGACATATAAGTTTAGCGAGAAGAAAGAGTACAATAGATATAACGTCAGATGTAACGAGAGAGAGACAGAGAGGGGCAGATAATATGAAGGGAGAAAGAGAGAGGGGGGAGTGAGGGAGAAAGATTATGAGACTGAGTAGTGTAACGGAGAGAAGGAGAGCAATGGAAAATAGTTTATAGAGGAGATGTAGAGAAAGAGGAAGAAATCTGGAGTAGAAGGAGATTCAAGTGAGGAGATAGATGAACAAAAGTGAGAATATGAGACGATTAATATAAGAAGAGAACATAGATAGATATGACGAGGGACGATGTAGAGCAGTAGTTCAGCACGCAGCACTGCGCCCACCGCGTGTTGTCTTGGTGCCGGAGTTCCAGCCTCATTCTAGCGAGTAACGTCATTTATTGTCCAATATATATTAAGTTGAACGAAAGATTAAGAAAAAAAAGGAAACGATGAAACAAATGCTGATGATTTCTCCGTCCCAATAAATAGAAACAGTAACCGTAGACATGAAATGGTCAGAGGAGATTTAGCACTTGAGATTATCATTTATGTGGTATCTTTAACGGATTGAGTAGAGCTGAACTTGGATTGATGTAAATATAAGTGGCGACATAGACTTGGTGTTTCAGCAATTTCTGACATAAGGGACATAAGTAGGGGTATACGCGTTTGTTTATGGCCAGTGGTGCCGATAGTTGTCATTGGTACAGAACTAAAAAAAACCTCTAGAAAGTTCACATCAATTGAAGATTGACCTAACAATTTGCGAGTCCATCTCCCATCAACTTGAATCCACGGACATAACAGATATTTCACTGTTGGCTGTTATAGCAAGAATGGTGTTCTGTAACCTCACTGTGAAAGAAGAGCTGTTGACAAATCTTGCCATGAAAACAAGAACAATAGGTGGAAATGTATTTAATACCTTCAAATTGTTTGTGACAGAAACTAACCTGCCGCTTGAAAAACTTTCTGCTATTACAACTGATAGAGCACCCACAAAGATAAGCAACACAAATGGATTTGTTGCCTTGTACAAGAAAGACGAGTCGTTTCCCAGCTTCATGTCCTACCGCTGCGCCCTTCATCAAGAAGCACTTTGTGCGAAGTTTTTCCCTTCAGACACGTCATGTGTGTTGTTACAACAATTGTTAACTCATGCGGCTCCGCTGCAGCATCGACTTGTTAAGTTCCTGCTGGAAGATGCCGAGGACAAAGCGAGTGATCTGACTTTGCACACACAGAGAGACACATTGGCTCAGTAGAGATCGGGTTCTAGCGATGCTTCTGGCGTTAAGTGGCGAATAAAAGATATCTCGAATTGTCACTTCAAAAACACTCAAACTTGGCCAAGAATATTGATAAACTTAATGAGCTTTCTTTGGCTGCTGGACTTGGCGTTTGTTACCGGCATCAGGGAGAAAATGGACTCTCTAAATCTCGCGTTTCAGGACAGAAGACGTGGATCTTTCTCTTAAGATTGGATCTGTGAACTCATTCACAGGAAAACTGGGTTTTCAGAAGTCACAAATGATTTCAAAGTCTTTAGTTCACCTTTCAGATAAGCAGAAAATTGTGGCTACCAACGACTTTCTTCCTTTGTCACTTGCTGGCCATGACAACCCGCTTGAACAGTTTGATGTGCGGTTTCAAGATCTTATCATTCTTGAGCCAGTGTTTTACTTGTTTGCAAATCCATTTTCTTCTAAAATCGACGTCACGGAAGTTGCTACCTCGATTTCTATTATTATTTCTTCAAGAGTGGAAGATCTGGAAAATGAGATCATGGTCATTAAGAACGATATTGCTTTGGAATCTGAAGCAACAGAAGAGAGTTTTTGGAATTTAGTTAACAGAAAGAAGTTAATATCTGTGGAAATAAGCTGCATACAAGATACAATTATGTTTCGGTTCAATTTAGCCGTTTTCTCGTAGTGGAATGTGTTGAGCTTTCTTTTCTGGCTTCTATTTCTGCTTTGGTCATTTAGGAGGACACATGGATAGTGATCACTTCCGTGGAATCCCAGTGCATTCACTTGCAAACCAGTGCGAAGGTGGAAGACACCAGTGTCAGGGCTATGACACTATTAGAGTCCCCTGTTCGAGTGGCCATTCTGGTTGCCCTTCCATCATTCAAGCACACTAAATCGATTGACACCAATGCGTTCTCTAGGTCATTTCCCTGCTTGTTGGTTATAACGTTACTCCACTGGTTGCCGCTAGCATTAAAGTCTCCGCAAAAAATGGCATTCTATTCCTCCAAGTCGAAAAGCTTCTACCATTGTTATGTATCCACCTTCCCATTACAGGCATACACATTTACAACCAAGAAATGAACTGGGGTCTGCACCCTAAACGCATGTACCTGCAATTCTGCATTGTCCTACGCAGATATATCAACTTCAGCTACCACCATATTGTTGCTCACAAGGATGGCCTGCCCAAGGTGTAGTCTATTGTAGAAACAATGAAATCGGGGGCATATATAAAACAAAAAATGGAGAGGTGATTTGCTAACTTGAACTATTGCAGAGTATAATTGCTTTAGTTTTATTCAATTCTGTCTCTTATAACTATCGCATGGTCAATGAAGGCAGTTTCTGTCAAGATAATCGGATCACAGTAATACCCTTGACGGTTGTTGACTGGAAACATATTAATGGTTTGATGTTTATGTTGGTAAAAGACAGTAAATTTACTCCATACATCTTATAGTACACGTGAAATATGATGTTAGTGTGGTAATTTTATAAGTGTCAAGTCAATATTAATGAGTAAAATAACAGATAAGAGAGATGGAATATACATGTGGATATCGAAGTAGATGGAACGAATTCAGTTACATATATATTCTAAAGTCCGGCTTGTTGAAGGAGCTACTGAGTTAGGTGCTCTGTGCACATGTGAGCTGTGTGTTTCATCCGTTTTGATCATGTTTTAATATTTCAATTGTTTACGATGAATAATGATATCGTATGACGGAAAAGTTGACTGTGTTCACTTTCTGTGCGGTTTCGCCTTATGTATTTTGGCGTGTCCTGAGACTGCTATGATGGGGACTACAGCTACCTTTCTTTATTTGGAAGATGAGTTAGTAATTCGGATGATTCCACCGGCACGGGCGGTTGAGTAATTATGAACTTTAATTCGTTTGCAGTGATACCGGGTATTTCCATAACCAAATAACCATATATATATATATATATATATATATATATATATATATATATATATATATATATATATATATATATATACAGTAAAGTCTCGATTATGCGGTACTCAATAATCCGGAATTCTCAATTTAACGGACTTTTTTTTTTTTTTTATTATAGGGAGAAAGCTTGAATCATGTTTTGTTCAGTTAAATTAAATGCCTTTATCCGGAAATCGAAAACGCTACAACACGGTTTGTGCGCTGCGCTTACTTCTACAGGCTCTATCATTACACAATATTGCGTTTACAATAGTGTATTTACAGTAATATACTTCAAATAGGAGCGAACATATTTTATTCAATCCAGACATTGTGTCTCCAAATATTCCGAGTAAAAGCGACAGACAGTCTATATCTTCACTTTTTCCCCCGACTAAATGTTTTTGTCGGGAAATCTTAGTCGTGTCAAAAACACTTATCTACATGATTTTACAAATTTGCATAATTTTCTCATAACCTGCTTTAGATCTAAAGTTGGTCATGAATTTGTCAAAAATATGGCGTTTGACAGTCTGACCGAACATTAGAAGCAGACGTATTGTTTGTGAAAATTGAAGAGCCCATAACTTTGATGATTATAAATCAAAGGTTGAGCAGCCGGCGTGCAGTGACATAGAGATGGTGAGAAGAAAGGGGGAGGGGTTCAAAAATTACCGACTGGAAATTCCAACAGAGTAAGATACAGAGTTTGACTTTAGTTTGTCTCAGACATTTGTGCAAGCTGAAATTCGTTCCATCAGTATAAATTATACATGATATGCTATAAACGCATGTGTGCATACTTTTTAACGGAATACATTTTTGTGTTAAATAATGGCCTCTGCGAGTGCAAACCACACCTCAATTTCCCGCAAAGGTAAACGCAAGCGAACTGTATTGACACTGAACCAGAAGATTGAAATCGCTAGTAGACTTGAAAAAGGCGTTAATCGCAACGTTTTGATGACTGAATTTGGCATAGCCTCTTCAACATTATATGACATACGAAATCAAAAAGATGAGTTGTTTAAGTTTGCGTCGGAGTCTGAAAGCAGCAACAATATACACCAGAGACGAAGTATGAAACGGCCAAAATTTGAAAAACTCGACGACGTCCTTTATGTGTGGTTTTTAGAAAGAAGAAGAAAAGGAATGCCAATATCAGGACCCATGTTGATAGAGAAAGCTAGTGAATGTCACACGAATTTAAATATTTCTGAGCATTGCAATTTTTCAATCATGTTTTTTCATAAATTTTGAGTTTGGTTTTCTTACTCTCGATTATCCAGAAAAATTCAATTATCCAGAGTGGGTTCTTCCCCGAGCATTCCGGATAATCGAGACTTTACTGTATATATATATATATATATATATATATATATATATATATATATATATATAAATGGTAAAAAGCCTGTTTACAACAATTAATACTTATTCACACAAAAGCAATAACATCAGAACTAAAACTACGAATATGTTAAAACTACAAAACATTCCTGTAGTGACAGATACATGGTCATTACATAAGAAATCATAGCATAACATGGAAGCTATTGAGATGTGGAATTTTAGAAAAATGGGGAGAATTGGGTGGAAGGAAAAGAAAACAAAAGGTGAAAATATGAATCGAAGATATAAATACTCTAGTGAATGTCGTCTTGGAAGAGAAGGTACAAGGTCGGCAAGGCAGAGGCAGACCAAGACTAAACTAAACAAATAAAGTCAAAAGATGAACAATTGAACCTATGACAACGTGCACTATCCAGACAAGAGACAGTTAATATTTATGTGCGGGCATTATTCTAGTACTTACGGCTTGTCACAAACAGATCAAATATTGAAAATGTTAAAAGTTTAAGGCGATGAAATATTTACATTTTAACAGCAAAATTATTATTTTAAATTTTAAGATACATCTTCTTCTAATTACTTTCAATGTATAATATAATGAGCATGTGTATTTTAACTTTTTAGAAGACATGCATGACTAGGAGAAAACCAACTAAAGGATCATAGGCATACAGATGTGCATACATCTGTCAGAAAAGAGTTTCATAATTAAACAAATATATGACAAACATATTTCTTGAATTTCTTTATCCATTACTGTTAACGTTACAAAAATCCATCAATATTTCTTCTCTTACATGTGATAAAGGAGGCTCAATACAACAAACATCCATACTTTGTTTACCTTGACTGGGCTGACAGCAAGATTAGCGTTGGCGAAAATTGTTGATCCGCCCCGTTCAACGTGCGATAGCTGAAACAGTGAACTTGGTGAGAGAACACATTAAAATTAAGTCAACTTTGGATACTTTTTGTAAGGAAAAATTGAAAAAAAGGAAAAAATGGTATGTTAGAAGCTTTACGTGATTAGTAGACGACACAGATTCGAACGACGTTTCGGCTCAATAGTCCTTCAGCAGGAACAAAAAAAAAAAACACACACACACACACTCACGGATATGTAAGTAAAACTAATCCTACATAGCTAACCAGTAACGAAACATCCAAAACAAAAATAATCGAAATATGTTAAAGAAAATAAAAATGGCTTCCCTGTGTGTCCTGTGTTTCTCGGACCGAGGTCAGAGTGAAAAGGAAATGGTAACCCGAGTGTGGCTGTAATTATACCAAACTCTGGTCAGGTGAAGGGTTCTAAAAATGCACGAGTGAGGGGAACGCTGTTTAGGTTAACTCGACCGCAAAGACACTGAAAATGTCTGAAATATATAAGGGCCCATAAACACATGTCTACACACTCCCAGATGCGTGTATACATATGTACACGTACTTGCTTTTTGTACCTGATTCACAATCATAAAGCAGCACTGGTTCAGTGTAACACTGTAAAACTCTCTTTCTAAACTTTGCATGATAATGACCATAGTTCTAGCGGATCTCAATGCAAAAGAAGGAAAGCTACTGGAAGTGGTTGATTACTATGACTTAGTAGAAAGAAATGAAAGAAGTGACAAACTTTTTGACTGGACAAGAAAACACATGATGATAGGAAACACCTGGTTTAAGCAACATCCAAGATGTCTGTGGACATACAAAAGTCCAGGAGACAACGCACGTAATCAAATCAACTACATAATGATAAACAACAGATTTAGAAAAAGTCTGGTATGTGTGAAAACTAGACCAGGGGCAGATTGTAATAGTGATCATGTACCAGTTGTGGGAAAGCTTAGAGTAAAATTGAAAGCAGCAAACAGAGCCTCAGTTAACATCAAGTTAAATTTATATTTACTCCAATCAGACAAGAGGTTACAAGACAAATATAAAATCACAATTCAGAACCGGTACAATGCAATAAAGAAGATACAAAGCATCGATGAACAGTGGGAAAGGCTAAACGAACCAAAGCAGCAAATATCAGAAGAATTCATACCACCAGTGAGGACAAATTCAAATAAGATATAGATGATAACAGGGCTAAAACTAAGAAAAGCAAAATGTTACATCTTCTCAATATTCCTGTATGGTGCAGAAACATGGACATTAGACCAGAAAACAGAACAGAAAATTGAGGCCTTTGAAATGTGGATTTACAGAAGAATCAGTAAAATTGGATGGAAAGAAAAGAAAACAAACGAGGAAGTTTTAGGACGACTAAGTGTGAAAAAAGAACTACTAAACACAATTAGAGCAAGACAAATGAAATTTTTTGGTCATGTTAAAAGACACAACAGTCTAATAAAAGTAATATTAGAGGGGAAAATACAAGGTAAAAGAGGCAGAGGCAGACCAAGACTAACATGGACGAGTAACATCAATAGATGGACAAGTCAGCCTATGACAATCTGCACCATCAAAGGAAGAGACAGAGTGGAATGGCGCTCCATGGTAGCCAACCTTCGATGCGGAGAAGGCACCCAATATTGATGATGATAATAGATGATAAGTGACATTTGACAGCTAATGGATACTAAAAGAAGAAAAAAAGATAACAATGATGAGTCAGGAGATTACATAAAGAAATTGTAATAAAATGTAATGAAACAAAAGAAGCATGACTAAAATAGAGATGCAAAGAGATTGAAACGCAAGAAAAAGGAGATGCTAAAGCTATATGGAAACAAATTGAGGAATTAACAGGAAGAAAAATGCAATAAAAAACTGGATGTTTAAAATCAAAGGAAGGAGAACTGTTGTTTGAACAAGAAAGCATAATGGAACGATGGGCAGTATACATTAAAGAACTTTATAATGATGAACCAACAGAAGTAAATATTAATATAATGTGGAAGGACCTAAAATACTCAAAGAAGAAGTGGAAGACGTCTTGCGCAATATGAATGCAAGAAAAGCTTCTGGACCAGATAATATAAATAAAGAAGAGATTGAAGCCATGGGTGAGTGTGGAATAGAAATAATAATAACAATAATGAATTATATATACAACAACGGATATATACCACATGACCTGTTAAAATCAATATTCGTAGTCATATCAAAGAAATCAGCTATCCCCCTACTGATTATTACTTACATGGACTATATATGCAAGTTAGCCAACCCATCAGAGACAGAAGAGATAAACGAGCCCTTACTTGCAGACGAGCAGGTACTAATACATTAAAAATGGAATACCTACAAGAACATTTAAATAAATTCGACAGCACAGTGACGAAATACAACATGAATATCAACATCAACATCAACAAAACAGAAGTCATGAATGTCGCTAAATATATACAGAACATCAACATAACTATAGACGGCAGTCAACTATAAATACCTAGGAAGTTTATTGACAAACGATAATTCTCAAACAGCAGATTTAGACTCAAGATGTATCAAACGTGTCAAATCATTGGACAGCTATCACCACTATTGTCCAACAAGGAAAAAACTCTAGAGGCAAAACGGTCACTCTACAATACAATCCTCATCTCAACGTTGAGCTACCAATGCCAGACCTGGGCCCTAGATGCAAGAACAATAAGAAAAATAACTTCTACTGAGATGAAATGTGTCAGACGAATGACAGGAAACAGTCTGAGAGATAAGGTTGGAAATGAAGAACTGAGAAAAAAGCAAGGAATAACCCCCGCTATAGAATATATCAAGAAACAACATATAAAATGGTTTGACCACGTGACAAGGCAGATTGATCAAAACACAACACAACGAGCCCTCATTAAAAGTTGCGAGAATACCAGACCCAAGGGTCGACCACGAAAACGATGGATCAGTGTAATATTAGAAGGACTAGGAAACATAACAGCAGCAGAGGCAAACAGAAGAGCAAAAGACCGCAAATTATATCTCCCATTGACGCTGAAAGGCAGATGAGGAAGGAAAAAAGTAAAAAGAAGAGAAAAGAAATATGGTGTGATTTAATGCGATATCATCGCACAATAAGCCTTTTGAGTCACATGACTAAGATATTACTAAGAATCATTTTGTGAAGAGTGCAAAACAAAATCGGTCCAGAAATTACTAAAAATCAGTGTGGTTTTGTTGGAGGTAAAGGTACGAACAATGCCATATACATCATAATATCTTTAGTATAATGAGCCACAGAGGGGGAAAAATGATCTCTACCTATGTTTCATAGATTATACCAAAGCATTTGATAAAGTAAAGCAGCAAGAAATAATCAAAATTATAGAAGGCATAAACGTTGACAGCAAAGATCTAAGAATAATAAAGAACATGTGCTGGCAAGAAACAGCGGCCATAAGAACTGGAAATCAATTGGAAATGTTTCAACAAATAAAACAGGGTGTTAAGCAAGGCTGTGTGATGCCACCAGATTTATTTGATATGTATGGAGATATTATTTCAAGATCCATAAGGGGCATACCTGGAATAACAATCGGAGGTCATAATATAAATAATCTAGGGTATGCTGATGATATTGTCTTAATCGCTAAGAGTGGAAATGAGTTACAAGTCATATTATACATTATAATAAAGTAAAGCAAAGATAAATGACTCAGCCTTAAAATTAAGAGCAAAAAGACAGAAGTAATGGTAGCAACAAAGAAAAAAGACATCACAGTAAAGCACAATAAAGACAAGTAGAACAATAGTAAAACAGGTAAACGAATGTAATTATCTGGGAACAATCGCAACCTCAGATAATAGATGTACAACAGATGTGAGATGCAGAATGGCTCACGCAAAATCAACTTTATAAAAAATGAGGAAGATACTGTGAAATTCATTTTTGATAATAGAAGCAAGAAAACGAGTACTTAAATGTTAGGTAGAACCAGTCTTAACATATGGATGTGAATCATGAACAATAGGACAACAGACAAGAAAATCTTTGGATGCTGTAGAAATGTGGATTTACAGAAGAATGTTGAGAATATCATTTGCAGCTAAGAAGAATAATGAAAACGTTCTGAAAGAGATCAAAGCAAACAGAGAGCTAATTTCCAATGTTAGGAAGAAACAATCATCATTCATTGACCATGTAATGAGAAGGAAACAGCTGGAATATTGTGACACCTGTTAAAATTAAGGGACAACGAGATAGAGGGAAGCAAAGAGAAAATATACCGGACAGCTTAAGAGAATGGCCTGGCAGAAGGTCAACAACAGAAATGATAAATAACTGTCCAGATCGAAAGTTGTTATAGAGACATAACCACCTAAGCAAACAGGAGTGGCACCTGATGATGATGATAATGATATGTTGTAAAACATATTTCTCACTTTATTAAAAGTATTCTTGCGCTGTACAATTCAACAGTTCACTTCTATGAGACATCTTCTATCATCACATCAGACTAATTAAAATAATCTATTTGTCTGAGCTTTGTAATTTGTGCAGTAGCATTACACTGAAGTGAATTCTTTTCTCGGGAAATCACAATCTCTTCAGATTGCTTTTTAGTTTAAAATGAGCCCCTTATTCTCATGTTCTTTGATAACTCTAGTAAGTACTGACGCTCTTGTTTCTATATTGGATGTAAGGATCACCGTATCATCTGCAAATCTCAAGTTTTTAAAATTAAATCCTTCTACTGTTATTCCAGGAATTTACTCTGTCTCTTTGTGTTTACACAGAACAAAAAGAAAATACTAAGTCCCAGGATTCATCTCCGTCGCACGCTCATTTCAATATTCCTGTATTCTCTCATGTCTAACATTTTAATTACTTCTCTGTGTTTTACTCTGTCAATTGTCTACAACCGTCAACGAAACAGGTACATTGAGTTATTGAGTTATTGAGTTATTGAGTTATTGAGTTATTTGCGGGTCATCATCATTACACTCCGAACATGACATAGATGCTCAGATCCCCTCCTCAGCAATTCCTTCTGTGTCCAGCGACTGACGACTCCAGTTCTATGTTGGTTGATAAGTCTTCTTACACGGTCACTAAGTTTCTCATTTATGGCTGTGCCCATCTTAACTCCCATTTCCTTCATCCGAAGAAGTGACGTGGATCTGTGTTTGTCGAAGTCCTGTGCTCTTCCCACATCTCGGAGGGCATTGATGATGTCCTCCCGATCCATTGGTTTCCCGTCCTCAACGACAGCGCAGCTAGCCAACCTGTCCGCTCTTTCATTTCTTCGCACTCCAGCATGTCCAGGGACATAGACAAAGGTGACCTCACGTATTTTGGATTTCTGCAACGACTCTACCCATTGCATGCGTACAGAGCCCGCCTCCACTTTTTTAATCATGCTCATTGAATCACTCAGTATACATGCGTGGATGTAGTCTTATGACTCTAACCATTTGAATGTCTTGGTCACTGCCATCGCCTCCATTGTCATGCTACGTGTGGTCATGACGTATGCACCACTGCCTTCTTTGACTATTCTGCCTGCCGAGCGTGCTGTAAATGCCCATGCACTTCTTTGGTGTCGTATTACAGATCCGTCTGTATAGATGACTGCATCTTTCTCATCGGTGTTATCGCAGATGAGACCGTTGACCTCGGCATTAACTGCGACCGGGTTCTGTTCCCTACTGTTCCTGTTGAGTGTGACAATACACGAGAAAGTCCCCTTGAATGACGTAGGCACCGGTATCCACTCCTCACCAACGCTGATATTGGTAAGACCACAGACCTGTTTGATGACATCTTCTGCTCGACCCACCATGATTTGCCTCTTTTTAGCCTGACACATTTCCCTGTGTTGAGCACGTGGTGCAATGGATGCTCTGTAACTGTACTAATCTTCAGATATGCTCGTGCTCTCCAGATCTTGATTCTGTCATCCATGGTTGGAAAGTCAAGAAGATACCTCATTGCTACACAGGGAGTGTCCCTCGTACATCCCAGGATAATGCGCATGGCTTCATTTTGAATTTTCTCCAGCCTATCAATTTGAGTAGTACTGACAGTAAGAATTGCCAGGGCATACTCGATTGGTGCGAGGATTAATCCCTGGAACAGAAGAGTAAGTAGCCTCTGCTCGATGTTGGCAGCTGCCATGACCTTCAAGGCGGCTAATCCCCTTCGGGATTTTGTTATCACATGGGCAACGTGGTCCCAAAAAAACAGGCTGCGATCAAGCCTAACTCCGAGGTATGTCATCAACTTGTCCCTGGTCACCTCATCAGCTCCCATTCGCTCTACCGGTGTGGTCGTATTAACGATATGATTGTTAAGGAAGAACCATGAAACTGATGCTTTATTAGGATTAACCAAGGCACCTGACACCCCACACCAGGAAGAAATGCGATCGTGTTCGTCTTGCATTGTGGAGGCGATTTCCCTTCTGTCTCTTCCCTGTCGATATACCAGCATTTCATCAGCAAAAGTCATAGTTCTTCCCCTCACATCCAGCTGTTGTTCCGTGATCATTATTGTGTACACGTTAAATAGAACTGGTGACAATGGTGAGCCTTGTGGCAGTCCTGGACAAATGGATATTGGCTCGGAAGACCAACTTCC
Source organism: Megaustenia siamemsis (assembly GCA_032433765.1). Lineage (NCBI taxonomy): Eukaryota > Metazoa > Mollusca > Gastropoda > Stylommatophora > Ariophantidae > Megaustenia > Megaustenia siamemsis. The sequence goes on from JAVIAB010000092.1 coordinate 180,401,756, forward strand.
ACATCTGAGTATCACCGTCCTCTGAAACAGTTCCGAGGCGATCCATTTAATGAGGAAGGGGTGCACCGCCAGTTTGAGGAGCATATGCATGAGATATTCAAATGGTACCCTGTTGTATGCATCCTCCAGATCTGTGCAGCAGCACATGTCTCCTCTCGTCTGTGGAAGCATTCGAAGACGTCATAGGCCAAGACTGCCGCATTGAGCCATGTCTCTTTGTTAAACAGGTACATGTCTGTTTCAACTTCTAGAGCTATTCACATCAGAATTCATAAAATGTATAAAGCGTTTGGTCAACCTTTCCTTTCGACGAAATCGTTCTTATGAAATTTCATGTCGCATCTTATTTCTGAACTTTTCCATTATTAGATGAAGCTGTATCTTGAAAGCATGACTCACAGGCTAAAACCACATTCAGGGTAAGAGACAAAGAGGAAGGCCAAAATTTACTTCGAGAAGAAAGACGGAAGCAAAGATGAAGATGATGGGGAAGATGTGGAATTATTCTAAGAGAATAACAAGAAATAGGACGGCGTGGAAAGTGTTTTCTTGAAGTCCTGTGCTCCACAGGGAGTTGAATGAAAGAAGCAGAACGATGCCGACATGAAAAGGAAGACTATATGACAAATTAGAAAAAGAAAAGAATTAGAAAAGTTCAGATTTGTAAGACACGCCTAGAAGGGGTAATACTTAATAACAACAGGAGAAATAGCAGACAGGAGAGATAGAGGTAGACACAAAGATACTTATGTTGTAGTTTGACAAGACACAAACCGATTTAAATGGTATTTTGGCTTCACACAAACATACCGATGTGGCATTTTGGTTTTACACAACCAACTTAAGTGGCATTTTGCTCTGACACAAATATAACTATCTCACATTTTAACTTGACACTAACCTACTTATATGACATTGTGCTCTGACACAAAGAGAACTATCTCACATCTTACCATGACACTAACCTACTTATATGATATTTTGCTCTGGCACAAATATAACTATCTCACATTTTAACATGACACTAACCTACTTATATGATATTTTGATATGGCACAAATATAACTATCTCACATTTTAACATGACACTAACCTACTTATATGATATTTTGCTCTGACACAAAGAGAACTATCTCACATTTTAACATGACACTAACCTACTTATATGATATTTTGCTCTGACACAAAGAGAACTATCTTACATTTTACCATGACACTTACCTACTTATATGATATTTTGCTCTGACACAAAGAGAACTATCTCACATTTTAACATGACACTTACCTACTTATATGATATTTTTGCTCTGACACAAAGAGAACTATTAACTATTTAACCATGACACTAACCTACTTATATGATATTTTGCTCTGATACAAACAGAACTATTAACTATTTAACCATGACTCTTACCTACTTATATGATATTTTGCTCTGATACAAACAGAACTATTAACTATTTAACCATGACACTAACCTACTTATTGTTATAGGGTGCTGATGTTTATTTATCTTTATATTATAGTTATAGTTGAAATGTTGTGAAAATGAGGAAGATACTGTGCAATCCATTTTTGACAATAGGAACAAGAAAAAGAGTTCTTAAATGTTATGTAATGCCAGTCTTAACATATGGATGCGAATCATGGACAATAGGACAACAGACAAGAAAATCACTGGAGTCTGTAGAAATGTGGTTTTACAGAAGAATGTTGAGAATACCATGGACAGCTAAGATGAAGATGTTCTGAGAGAGGTCAAAGCAAAAAGAGAGCTAATTTCTAATATTAGGAAGAAACAATCATCATTTTTTGGCCATGTAATGAGGATAGAAAAACAGGAATATATTGTAACAACTGGAAAAATTGAGGGACGAAGAGATAGAGGGAAGCAAAGAGAAAAAATAACAGACAGCTTAAGAGATAGGCTTGGCAAAAGGTCAACAACAGAAATGATAAATAACTGCCGAGATCGAAAGTTGTGGACAGACTTGATCACCTACGCCAGCAGGCCCGGTACTTGATGATGATAATATTATAGTTGGAACCACATAAGATTACATTACATTGGTCACACTGTAGATACACAAACTTCTCAGTTATTATATATTATAATCATGTTTATTGATCTTTTAACTTGGCGCGTTATACATACTAGTGGATGCACTTCTCTTAGAATTAATTTTCTTTAATTCTGGACGTTCAAGATTACTGACCTAACTAGCTGCCTTCGGCAGTTCGGCGGAAGCCGGACTAAGCTTACTTAGTCTACATTTATAGCATAACTTGACAGTCTAAACTTCTGCCTTAACTTCTTAAAACCTGTCGTAAAAAAAAAAAAGGAAAGTACCCCCGTCACCCCAAATGGCGTATAGGAAATATGGTGTTAGTGACCATACATTTTACAGACCTTCAGCACATGATTTTTGGGGTAATGTGGTCGGTATTACGCCCGTGCCGCTTTACTTTCCTAGAAAAAAATCCGGTACCCATTTTAGGCTGGGTGAACCCGGAAGTCGTCGGATGGGATCGAACTCTACCTCTTGTCCTTTGTAGTCAAGTTCTCTAAAACCTATCGTCTCGAAGGTTAAATACTCAACTACAACTCTGCGCGTGGAATACCTGTAGCCAATGAATTAGTCGCAAATGTCTCGAAGTGACAACCTGCAATCCCTTGAGCCAATCAACTCTCATCATTCTGATGAATAGTTGAACTATATCTAAGACTTTACCATAACAAATTGTTTTCGTGGCTTCAATATAACCTCTGGTCAGTTTGATCTCTCCTGAGTTTCAAAATAATGATTACTTCATGACTTCGACCTGTCCTGAGAGTTGTTTGTCAACCTATTTATCGAACGGTCCAAGCCATGCTTATTCCCCTCTTCCATAACCTGCTTGGAAAATTTCCATTCTCTAAACTTACTATATCCAGTACTATTCTGCACCTTCCATCAACTTAGACCTCGGCTTTGTCCACTACCCGCTATGAACTTTCCAATCCCACAACTTGTTATTCTGTCACTAACACTGATGACCGCTATTCTATGTTACTATCATTGTCTATTAAGAAATGGGTACCGGCTAAGTTACCTGCCCCATACTTTCATTAGCTTTCTCTGTTACACTTATATGGTATTTTGCTCTGACACAAACAGAACTATCTCAAATGTTACCATGACAGTAACCTACTTATGTGGTATTTTGCTCTGGCACAAAACTGCACTTATTCTGAACCCCACTTTCAGACTCACCCATTTTTGAAAGTAGAAACATCATTACAATAAACGAGATGATGTAAACCAACTTTCTGAAAGGCATTGTTACTAAACTTGTGAACTGACGTGTCTCCCTGTGTAATCAAGAAAGTGATCAGAAAACTTTATACTAGACAAGGTCGGAGCACAACGATGGTGCTGCTATATAGAAAGGTAAAGTTAAAGGTGAGCCCCATTACAACATCATTTAGATAATGAAGTGTTAGTGACGTCATTGTACTAAGCATCAACATGAGGTGGAGTGGCCAGTTCCTCGTTACTATCTCCTTCTCAGAGTTACCTTCTCCTTTTCAAAGTTACGTTCTCTTTCTCAGAGTTACCTTCTCCTTTTCAAAGTTACGTTCTCCTTCTCAGAGTTACCTTCTCCTCAAATTTACGTACCCCTTCTCAGAGTTATCTTCTCCTTCTCAAAGTTACCTTCTCCTCTGGTGCCCATTTATAAAAGCTGAGTGGACCCCTGAGAGACCTGTAGGTAAGAACACATTTTCTGGAACCTTCAGGCTGGTAGGCGAGTGTACTACCCACAACGCTGCAGGACCCTTTACTATAAAAGAAAACTTGAACATTTTCTTTTAAAATTTGTTTCGGAGAATGTCAGTTTTATGCAGGAAAGAGAATAAAAAGGCCACTTTTTCATGTAATTTTCCAAATTATTTTCTTCTATCTCTAGAATATCTTCATTGACGTACTCACATACATGAGAAATGTTGCAAGTCTGTTACCACCGGTTGAGAAGTACGTTTTATCAACTCTTTTTTCTATTGCGTTCTGTTGAGAAAAAATTCGTGAAAATTAATTCAATCTTTAACCATTCAGGAAAATAGAACATTACCACGATAGTAATTAGTTCTCTTAACAAGCCGCAACAGCCAATATCATGTACTCAAGGCATCTCAATGAACATTCGTTTTTCTCTCAACATAACATAGTGTATGTGTTTCATTATCTAACTACTAACATATACTCCTTCATCATCATCATCATCATCATCATCATCATCAAGTGCCATGCATGACAGTGTGTGCGGCTCTTCTTTCGTCATCATAATTGAGTGCCGTCTTCGCATCGAAGGTTGGCTAACATGGAACGACATTCCACTCTGGCTCTTGCTTTGATGGTGCAGGTTGTCAAAGACTGTCTTGTCCATCTTTTGATATTGCTAGTCCATGTTTGTCTTGGTCTGTCTCTGCCTCTACTACCTTGTATTTTCCCTTCCAATTTTACTTTTATTAGGCTGTTGTGTCTTTTAACATGCCCCAAATATGTCATGTGTCTTGTTCTAATTGTGTTTAGTAGTTATCTTTTAATTTTTAGTTGTTTTAAAACTTCCATCATTTGTTCTCTTTTCTTTCCATCCAATTCTACTTATTCTTCTATAAATCCACTTTTCAAAGGCTTCAATTTTCTGTTCTGTTTTCTTGTCTAATGCCGATGTCTCTGCACCATACAAGAATATTGAGAAGATGTAACATTTTGTTATTCTTAGTAAGTTTTAGTATTCTTAGTCATGGTGTTATTTATTTTGATATTAGAATACTTTTCATGGCATTAGAATTACTTTTTGTAATTCCTATTCTTTTGTTTATTTCAGTTGTATATTTTCCATCACTGGTTATAGTATGTCCAAGGTAGTTGTAGCTCTGAAATGTCTCCAGGTCTATTCCTTCAACTTTGATATCCACTTGTAGGTTTTGAGTAATATCCTTGCTTACGATCATATTTTTAGTCTTTTTTTATATTCATTACTTATCATGTTTATTTCATTAAGTAATTGTTGTAGATCTTTAGGATCTTCTTTACATGTGCTATTAAGACTATATACAATATACTTCTAATCCGTCCTTTAAGGCTCAGACCAGGTAGTATCTAGTCTGGGTGGTACCTAAAGGCCGTGCACTGTCTGAACCCGATTCACGGCTACCCTATATTCTTCTAGTCAGATCTTTGCGCTTTGTGTATGCACACTGACCTGTTTTCGGAAACGTTTGCTACTGTATGTGCACATTTTCACTTTTATGCACGCACACGTACCCCGTGCGCACCAACATTCTGTTTTCCTTTTTGACACATCTGAGTATATAGGGAAGACATTTTATTTTAATTTTCCTTTTATTTATTCTTCTAATTCGAAAATATTATATTTATTTTTGTTTTGTTTTTTAAATTTAAAAAAAAATATTTGTATGTGTTTTGTATGTTTGTTCCTGCTGAAGGCCTGTTGAGCCGAGATTTCGTTCTGGTTTGTCTTGTTTACTTGTTACGTTTTATAGTCTATGCAGTTATGTTTGTAGATGTATATATGCGCTCTTTTGTGCGAGTGTATACATGTGTGTGTAGCCTCTTGGATACTTATAGACATTGTCAGTGTTTTTGTAGTCTGGTAACCTAGACAGCTTTCCCCAGCTCACATATTCTTATAACTCTTGCACTGTTTCACTCTTTGACCAGGAGGGTACTGACAACGTACAACCGCGCGGATTCTCTCTCTTTCGACATGGGGAAGAAATGTTTCTTTTCTTAAAACAGTTTTAATTATTTTGTTTTGGATGTTTCATTACTAGTTAGCTGTGTAGGATTAGTTTTATTTACTTACATATCAGCGTGTGTGTGTTGTTTGTTTGGTCCTACTGAATGGCATATTGAGCCGAAACGACGTTCAAATTTGTGTCGTCTATTAATTACGTAAAGCTTTTATCATACAATTTTTTCTATATTTTTTTCTCAACTCTCCCTAATTGTTACGTGAAGCTTTAACCTTTATGTTTTTTTTTCTATTTTTTGTCCTTTCTCCTCTAGTATCTAGTCTAATTCGAAATACCATATTCTCAGACTTTTGCGCATCAATCACTGTGTACACACATACCCCCATACTAGGCTGTCATTAATATTGCGAACTCAAAGGGCGCAAACAGACAAGACCTTAATTTATTGTGGAATCTTTCTGAAAACAAAGTGCTGCAACCAAGTCAACAAAGGGATAATAACCCGTAGAAGCAATCTGATCAAGGGGATTAATCAAGTGAACACTAAAGTTGAGTTTTCAATTAAATATAGTTAAGTTATATAGGCTTTGGCGTCTTGACAGACGGTTGGGAACAAGCAATCATGATAGTCAGTAGTTTGGGTAAAATATTAGTATCTTATGCTGGATGCAGCTTTAGTGAACGCATTCTCTCGTGGCTGTATCTGCCAATATTAGATAGTCAGATCCGGTGACAGAATGAGCGAGATGTATTCGATAGAGATGTTCTCGTATTCTTTCTCTAACTCATTTTAACTCCTCAATTTGATGTTAACGCTGCCTCGAATGTTGCTGTGTCATTTTTTAACTTGTGTTCTCCATGTGCTACGATCTGCAGTTAGATTTTCTATTTGTTTTGTTGATAGAGAATTCACTCATGGACCCCACGTCTTATATCTAACTAAAGAATACTATGTTTTAAGTTGTTTACACAATGGGTTCTCATTTGGGTTCCATCAATTTGTTCCAATGTCATATTTATGTGTTTATAGAGTTTATGTCGCTTGTTGCATCCGAGGAAGTTCTTTATTCTCAACGTGGGATCTGTCGTTCGTAAAGTTAATTCATGTTGTCAAATTATGTGGGCGTAAGCGTTCAGTTTCACATATTGTCATCTCTTCTGCAGCTCCACATAACTTCGTATCAGAACCCATGATGTGGGAATATAGACTTTAGCGACAACGTCCTACTCATTGCACATCGAACTACAAAACAAAGCACAGATCCGCCCCAAAGCACATCCCCAGTGTGCACCACACGAGAGCGAAAGCACTGAAGATAGTCTTCTCAGGCGCTCGAACTTAGTAGTGCCACTGAAGAAACAGTTAGATCTTATCACTCAGCAATTTCTGAGTTCTCTTTATCAATCTGTATTTTTTATTACACTTTATCACTCATCAATATTTGCCTTCTCTTTAATATTCAGCAATTTGTGCGTTCTCTTTATCGCTCAGCAATTTTTGCCTTCTCATTAATACTCAGAAATGTATACCTACTCTTTATCACTCAGCAATTTCTGCGTTCTCTTTAATATTCAGCAATTTTTGCCTACCCTTTATCGCTCTGCAATATTTGCCTTGTCTTTAATACTCAGCAATTTTTTACACTTTTTATCACTCAGCAATTTCTGCCTACTCTTTATCACCCAGCAATATTTCTCTACACTTTCTACTCTTTATCACTCACGCATAACAAACAAACTAAACACATTAAACACAAAATTCCGAGTCTCGAAATTTTATTTCATGTGTACATTTGCGTGTAGCAGGCTAGCACACTCCCTCTGATCTACAAAGCTTGATCAGACTAAGGAAGAGCACGATTCGGGTTTTTTTTTTAAATTTCTTTAACATTACATGTTCATTTTTATCTTGACTAAAGGAAATAATAAATGTGACGTTTTTGTCACGTGACTATTGATACACTTTCGATTCGTTATTAAAGTTGCAACAAAAATCATCATCATCATGGGCGTTACAGGTTGGTGTAGGCGATCATGTCCTTCCACAATTTTCTATCCACCGTTGTTGACTGTTTTAACGTTGACTGTTTTCCATGTCATGCTACCAAGTTATCTATAGCTCGTTTCAAATCACGTGCCCAACTTCAAAACGCTATTACTCAGTAACCGTTTGTTAAAAACTGTTGAAATTTTCCAAATGTTATTAGAATGCAAAAGACCCTTTAAATGTATATTTAACAAATATCTTGCAGCTGCAGTTTTCTTAAAGCGGCGAATTTCTTTGATGTTTGTCAAAATTGTAAATTGTGAACCCCTAAAAAATAGAAATTACCGTAGTTGCTGGTCTATGATTAATTTTCACTAGGTAAAGGCGTGGCCGTAATGGGGAAATAACTGGATAAAACAAAACACCAGGAGAATTATTGTCTGCTCAGTTCGAGGACGGACGATAATAATATCAAGATATACCTGTATGTCCAATTTTCATAGTTGTGTGGTCCTGAAAAGGACCGTTTGTTGAACTAGTTTAAGGTAATATAGGGGCCAACATTGTGGGGGCTATATACTTTCATTCTGAATCAGACGAGTCTAAAAGATTAATAACTGTTTGGGGTTGAACATTCCACAAACCATCATTTTTCCAATATTCCTCTTCCTGTTTTAAGACGTGGTCTTCACATTTAGCCCAATAATCTTTGTCTATATTTAATAAAACGAGATTAGCAAGAGTCTTTACATCGCATATTTTGAATGTTGTATTTTCATCTGCCACTTGTCCTTTTAATTTTGCCCATATTAGTTATATTGGATTTAAATGAGCATGGTAAGGTGGCAGCCTCAAACTTATATGACCGTGCTCTTGGATAATCTTATCTATTTGAAAAATCGTTGTCCTTTGTTTTTGCTTTACTAAAGATAGTAATTCAGGTTTTAAGTACATGTTATTAAATTGTATGTGCTCCTTTGTGAACCATATCTTAATAGCATCTTATGTACTGGATGACGTCGGGACTTTATCTTCAAGTGCAACAATGTTGTGGTACGCTGCATTGTCCATTATTAGGCAAGATGGTCGATCTAGTGATGGGAGAACATAATTTTCAATCCAATGTCTAAATATGTCACCATTCATCTCAGAGTGATAATCCCGATTGTCTATGGATTTTGAAAGAAAAATGAACTCTGCATTCTGTATTAGTCTATGTTGTCGACTACCTGCATGAGCAATTATCAAGCGCTGTCCTTTGCTGCTAGGTATTAATCTCTTAATCTTTCCATCTGATGACTGCCATTCCCTTTGGTTAGTGTGGTGAGCATTGATCCATGTTTCATCCAAGTACACAATATCATAACCTTGCTTGAGCGCCTCTTTTATTTCACGTAAGTACTTGCTTCTCATGACTACTATATGTGGCTTCTCACAGATGATGTTTCGTCCATTGGAATACTTTCTGAATGTAAAGCCTGCAGCTCTCACATTCCTCCATAATGTAGACTTTGATATTTCAACACTGTTGTTCTTTTTCAGATATACTTTTAATTTTCTTATTGTAACAGTTTCATTCATACCCAACATTTTGCGAATTTCACTTCTAATAAGTTCACTGTCGAAATTATCCAACATTTTTGCTCTTCCTTGTGATTTTGTATATTTTGAACATTGACGGTCACGTGCTTGAATCCAGCGATTAAATGACCGTTTAGATAAATCCAAAATGTGTCTTGTCCTATTCTCAGGGTTTTCTAAAGAATGAAATAATCTTCCTCGTTTAGCCTCTTTGCAAAAATAGTCATACATTTTTATTGCGATATTTTGTAAACTGCAGAATTTCATTTTAAGACTCATGATAAATGTTATCGTTCCACGTCTCGACCTCTGAATGAACGGAAATGGAACACACAATTTCTCGTATTTTTTACAAGTGTCTAATTGTGTCAAAAAACCACGGTGAAAGCGTGCAAACACGTCAATTTTACCGTGTATGGATTTTTACTCGCTATTTTTAACTTAAAATACTGTAAACATTAAGTTTTGACTACATCAATTGGTCGTTATCAATTTATATAAATCAAATAAGCAACAATAATAACCAAATGTTTTTTTTATGAAATTAATTCCCTGTTGGGTTCTAATCATTATAACTTTACATGCAAATTTTGAACAACTTACAACAAGCGGTTAAAAAGCTATCGATTTTAAAAGTTGGGCACGAGTTATGAAACAAGCTAATTCTCTCTTTGTCGTCCGCGATATCTCTTTCCGTGTATTTTTCCAGTTGTAACAAGTATTCCAACATTTATCTTCTCATGATGTGCCCGAAAAAAATGTTGATTGTTTCTTTTTCATGCTTTTCAGGAACTCCGTATTTGTGTTCGCCTCTTTGAGAATTTTCTCATTGGTCTTTTTGGACAGCTTGTCCAGGGAACTTTCAACATTCTTTTGAGAAATCCTTTGGGGCCTCTAATTGTATTTTCATTTGTTTGTCTACTGTCCATGATTCGCTTCCATAGGTCAGAATTGGCTCTATATAGCAGCGATCAGCTCTCTTTCTCACTTTTATTGACACAGATTTGTTGTATAATATATTTTTCATTTTCTAAAATGCAATTTTGGTCTGAGCTATTGTGCTTTTTATTTATGTGGTGTATCTTCCATCTGATGTTATTACTGTGCCCAAGTATTTGTACTTGTTTCAGATTTGTCCTGTTAATTTTTATGCTGCATGATGGTGATGATTGGTTCTTCGATATGATCATTAATTTTGTTTTCTTACTATTCAGACTGGAACCTTTCTAGTTGCTTTCTTTTACTATTATGTCTATCCTTTCTTGTAGTTCATTCTCTGTCTCTGCTTTTAATGTATCGGGGGGGGGGGGGGGGCGGGGGGAGTTTTTGTCTCATTATCAGGAGGAAGTATTTGATGATGGGTGGTTTTTGAATCATTGGGATTAGGCGTTTTGACTCAAAATGGAAGATGATGGAACATTTGTTTGGATGGAAGGAAGGAAGTATTCGTCACTTTGGTTGGATGGAGATTTCTTGATGTTCTTTTGATCACCGGACAAGACCGCTGGTTAATCCGGTAAATCAGCTCCTCGCTGCCCTGGTCTCTGGCCGTGCAATATGACAGGCGACACACTTGTGCCTTGGCCCTGACCTTACTTGCCTCATGGATCTTGGTCAAGCACGAGATTCTCTCGCGTGGGAAACCCTAACACGTTATAACGTGTCCTGTGTTAGAGTATAGTGTTTTGTACTTCGACTTGTGTTGTGCCCGCGACTTTTTGTTTCTTTCCTTTAACGTTCCCAAGTCTTTCATCGCCAGACGTGATCTGCTAACAGTTGGGCACACCAAATTAAAACATTTTTATACAGTCTTTATTTCACAGCCCAATCCATGGACGACGTGTTTAACATGTTTACATGACATTACATGACCAATGTTGGAAATAAAGTCATTCACACGCTGCCCAGTAACAATGTTACTCGCCACTGGGCCCTGGGCTTCTACACACTTACCTACTATTCTACTCACTTAAGCGTAGATCGTTCCCCATTGAACGACCTCCTCAGGTCTAAGTCACATATACTTATTCTACCAGTTTAGTGTACCTATATCGAGACTGTTCCCTACTGAACAGCCTCCTACAATCTAATGCTAACCTACTTATTCTATTCGTCTCGTGGACTTTAATTCTCTGGAACTCCTAACCTAACCCCCGAGGTTTCATCTATGACTGTTCAGAATTCTCTACATCTAACGGTACTTAGTCTACACTTAGTTCATCACTGCTTACTACGTTGGCTATGGTTAGCCCCTATGGCGGACCACACATGGCTGCTTTCTCTACAACTACGCATGTGTCATCTCTGATGTTCTCATAGAAATCCTCCCGTTACTTTGTGTCTCCTCTTTAAATATGTGTCGGCTCCGCCAATCAAATAGATCCACGTGTTTAGTTTCTCGACTAATACACCCGCGCAAATCTCGAGATAGTCTGTTTCATATTTTTTTCTTTTCCAGTTGCTTGTCGTCCATTTCAGAACTCACGCTAATACACCCCCGCAAATCTTGAGACAGTCTGTTTCATATTTTTCTCTTCTCTTTCTCGTGGACTCTATTATCGTTTCTGGTTGCTTGTCATTCACCCCGGACAATCCCGCTTTCTCCCTTCCTCTCCTTCTTTCTCGTGGTATATCAACCCCCACGTCTACATTAAGAATGTGTCATCCGTATATCGCAAATTGTTTTTGCTGTGATCGTTAACTTGAATTCCTTTTATATCTACTATTGATCTCATAATATGTTCGCTGTAAAGTGAAAACAAATCCGGTGACAGAACACAGCCTTGTCTGACTCCTTGTTTTATATATTGGAAATGCCCTATTTGGTTTCTAATTGTTACGGCTGATGTTTGTTGCCAATACCTATTTTTTATGATCCGCATATCCTTACTATCGATGTTTAATTCTGCTGCATATTGATTATTTCCACATGCTTTACTTTGTCAAATGCTTTTGTGTAGTCTATAAAGCACATATATAGATCTTTCTTTACCTCTATTGCTCTTTTTATCAATGTTCTTAATATGTGTATTGTATTATTGGTGCCTTTACCTTCCACAAATTTACATTGTTCCTCACTTATTTCTGGTTTTATTTTGTTCCTTACAAGTCTCATGATAATTCTTAGTAATTTGACCGTCTTATGGCTTATGAGACTAATAGTGCGATGGTCTTCACAAGTAGTGGCGCCTGTCTTCTTCTAAGGTATGTCTACAAAGATAGATTTTAGTAGAGCTTAGGGTATGTGTCAAGTGTTATATATATGTCAATGAGTAGTTTTGTTGTCTCTTCGATTGTTACATTGTCGGGACCTGGAGCTTTGCCTCTTTTCATGTGTTGAATTGCTTCCTCCACTTCACTCTGTATTATTGATGGGCCTATGTCTTTGTTTGAATCATTTAGCTGTGATCTTTCATCATCTTAGAGTTGAATGATATATGCTGTCCATCATTCCATTATCTTCTCCTGTCCCATTATTATATTTCCTTCCATTGATTTCACATATACTTTATAACTTCTTTTCTTCCTGTTAATTCATTTACCTGATTGTGCATAAATTGTGAGTCCTCCTTGTGATGTTTTTCCATTTCTTCACATTTCTGCTTTAACCATCCTTCCTTCGCTTCTCTGGATTTGTTTTGGAGCTTTTTGTGCAATATTTTGTATGTCTGCTCTTCTTTCTTATGTTTTCGTCTTTTGTCCATTAAGTCTAGTATTTCTTCTATTGTTCATTTATTTTTGTTAATTCTTTTAGTCACTGGTATTACTTTTTTTGACGTTTGCTGAATCAATTGTTTGAGCATTTACCATTGCTCTTCGATGTTCTGTATTTTAGCAGTTGCATTATATCTATTCTGTACCAGCCATATTTTGCACATTAACTGTTCTTATCTCTGTATTGAAATCCGCTAATATAATAGTTATTTCTTGAGATTTACAGCGTTCAATGGTCATCTCTAGCTTGTTGTCAAACGTGTCAATGTCTTCTTCGCTATTACTTGTTGGTGCATAAGCTTGAATTATGTTGATATCCATTGGTCTACCTCTCACTTTTACTAGCATAATTCTATCTAATACTGGTCAAAATCCTTTCACTGTTTTGTTTCCTTCTCTAGCTAACTCGATTCCTACTTCTCTTCCATGAGTGGTTCCCCCAAAGTAAATTTCATGTCCACTGTCATGTTGTAATAACCTTACTCCTTTCCATCTCATTTCACATAGTCCCAAGATGTTCAATTTCATTCTCTTCATTTCTTGGCTGATGTTTTCTAGTTTTCCAACCTGGAATGCTGATCTAATGTTCCAAGTTCCTATTGCAAGTGTCTCTTTATTTTTGATCTTGCATACGGCAGCTTGATGACGATCGGGTGTCACCTGTAGCACATGACGCTCCCTACCGGACGAGGTGGCTGTGGAGTTCCCATTAACATCGTTAGCTGTAGGTATCATATTGTATTTGGACATGATTTTACTTAGCAATATAAGAGGGTAGTTTGCCATTCCTTTCCTTCTTGCCATTGACTGTAGTAGTCGGAGATCGCAGCCATTGTCTCTATACTTGAAATCCCTGCCTGCCATTGCGGAGTATGGAGAATACCTGACACTGTGTCGGCTGCTCCCACAGCACCATCCACCACCTGCTCCAATGTCTTAACGTAACTCTGAAAGGGGGGGGGGCTAAACTGGAGCTTCACCTTAACCAAGGGTGTCTCGAAGACTAGCAAGGAACAAAAGTGGAAAGTGAAAATTAAGAATAATACAAATTCAGATAGATGTCGCCACAAACCTTATCATGTGCGTCTAGGTGAATAGCATAGTGACCTCCCATACCGTAGTTAACAACCTGTTATGGACAAGTAGATCATGAGTATTTAATAAAACGTGTGCTTGATATGTGTTTTGTTATATTGAAGTTAATAGTATACTTGTCAAACGAATACAAATTGAGGTCTACATATACCTTGAAAACCCTGCATCGATTTTGAAGATAAAATCAAAAATTCAATTAAAAATACATGCATTTTGACAGCACTTAAAAAAATTAACAAACAGCAATAGAAAACAGTGAACTATTGGCAATTAGAACCAGGATTTTGACTCGAAATCATCGATACATCGTCTTGCCACTACAGACATGCATTGCCATCTCAGCTGCCTGATAAAAATAACATTTGATAGTAAGCCCTGATTCACCACATGACCTGAACATTGGGCTACGACATCAAATAAGGAAATAATTTGTTGACACAATTTATATTCCTAGTTTCCTATTACCAAGTATACGCCACACAAACAAATAGGCAGGAATATTTGCATTGTCAACACATACGTAAAAGGGACATTGCACCAGGTGTAGTAATTACAATTGGTTACATTAAAGACAATTTTAAACATTTTTATTTTAAAATAATACAGATGGGAATTGCGAGGCAAAGGATAAATATAATTTACTCAGAGGAGACACATGTAAAGAGTGACATAAGTTTGTCTTGCATTTCGTTAATGTAATTTCATGTCCTACATCTCCCAGTCATGGACCTGTTTTAACAGTTTAACAGACTGACGTGTGCACATCGAGGAATAAAACAAAGTTCTGTAACTCTTGGGTCCAGTGCGTTACCCCCAGGATGGGATTTGACAGACCGCCATGTTGAGAATTGAAGAGAAGAAAAATGTATAAAATATAGTCAAGTATAACTCCAATAGGGAGCCGAGATAGCTCACTGGTTAGTGACCTGGACTACAAAAAGACAAGAGGTTCGATCTTGATTAACGGCTTCCGGCTTTTTTTTTTTCTTTTTTTCCCGTTCGCCAGCTTTTACCTCTGACGAAGTCCCTAAAGACTAGGAACTGAATTTTGCGTGTTAATCCATTTTTCCCTGGCAGCCGTGTGCACAGGGGTCCCTCGCCGCACAGGCATATAACTACAACTTAGGAGTACCTCCACCCTATTTTTTCCGTCGATGAGTAATTGACGTTTCAAGCCGGGCATCGCCGCTGAGACCTTGGATGGTTGCTGCAGCCGAGAAATCAAAAATAAAAATCCCAACCGGTGTCGGATTTGAACCCACAACCTCCCTGTCTCGAGGCTGGCGTCTTGCCTCGAGATCAACCAATCCCCTGGCTTCCGGTTTCACCCAGCCTTAAATGAGTACCGAATTTTTTCTGGGAAAGTAAAGCGGCACGGGCGTTAACACCGACCACATTACCTCAAACATCATGTGCTGAAGGTGTATAAAAATTATGATCTCTAACATCATATTCTCTATGCGCCGCTTGGAGTGACGGGCTCTTTACATTACTTACTTATTACTGTAATAAAACAGACAAGAAAGTCCTTTGAGGTCACAGCAAAGTGATTTCACAAAAGAATGTTGAGAGTGTCATAGACAGATAAAAAGAGTAACAAGAATGCTCTAAAAAAGATTCAGAAAACATAAAGTTAATTAATAACATCAGGAGTAAACAATTATAGTTCTTCACCACATTCTGATAAAGGAATAACTGCAAGATATTGTGACAAAAGGAAACTTTGAGGGAAGAAGAGCTAGAATCAAGCAGAGACGAAACATACCAGACAGTTACGAGATTGGTTTTGTGCTACAACTGACCATACTTCTTCCTTGAAAGATCGATGAGTGTCTAGTAACTAATAGGTGATTGTACAGAGAACAGTTAGTTGGATTTCTACAGCTGAACAGACCGTAAGAGAGTTGGTCACTTGTGTTGTTTCAAAAGTCACTCCGATGTGTACAACTGGCAACAAACTGCAACTGCACAAGTGTTTCTTTAATCAAGCTGCATATGGCATGAATGGATCTACTGCATGGGCGACAGAGATCATCCATATCATAATGAGAAGCTAAGAATCATACACCAATAATTACGTGGTAACTAAATACTTCATAAAGAGCAAAAAGACAGAAGTAAGGGTAACAATAAAGAAAAAGACATCACATCAGTGCAATATAAAGACAAATGGAACAATATTAAAACAGATAAATGAATTTAAATATTTGGGAACTTTGTTAACCTCAGACGGAAGATGTACAAAAGAGGTGAGATGCAGAATGGCTCAGGCAAAAGCAGCTTTCCAGAAAATGAGGAAGATACTATGCAATCTATTTTTAACAATCTATTGACCTTTCGAGCCGTAACCGGCCCATAGGGCGTAGACCAAGATACACCTTCTCCTATATGCATTTTTTGTTCTAGCAGTTTTCTTTTAAAGATATTTTATCAAATCTCGCCATCTGACTCTGTTCTGTGTAAGCAGTTCTATCTCATTCAGGGAGCCGATTCCTGCTGCTCTTGCCTCTCTCATCAATGTTCTTCTCAGTGTCTCCCTGGGTCTTCCTCTTTCTCTTTTACCTGTTGTTTCCCATATGAGGGCTTGCTTTGCTATTCGGTTATTATCTCTTCTCATCACATGTCCAACATATGACCATCGTCTTTTCTTTATTACTGAAGATATTAGTGGTTTTTGACAATAGAAACAAGAAAAAGAGTTCTTAAATGTTATGTAGAGCCAGTCTTAGTATATGGATTTGAATCATGGACAACAGACAAGAAAATCACTGCAGTCTTTAGAAATGTGGTTTTACAGAAGAATGTTGAGAATACCATGGATAGCTAAGAAGAGTAATGAAAATGTTCTGAAAGAGGCCAAAGCAAAAAGAGAGCTAATTTCCAATATTAGGAAGAAACAATCATCATTTTTTGGCCATGTAATGAGAAGAGAACAACTGGAATATATTGTAACAACTGGGAAAATTGAGGGACGAAGAGGTAGAGGGAAGCAAAGATAGAAAATACTAGTCAGCTTAAGAGAATGGCTTGGCAGAAGGTCAACAACAGAAGTGATAAAGAACTGTCGAGATCGGAAGTTGTGGAGAGACATGATCATCTACGCCAGTAGGCCCGGTACATGATGATGGTGAAATACTTCGACTTTGAGACTATCAAACTGGCAACATCTTCTTTCATTCTTTTTGGTGTACAAATTAAACAACATTACCGAATTTCTATGTTTCATATCACAAAAGTAACATTAGTTGTAGAACACTCAGACACAAACATGTAAGGTGGTACTACAAGAACAAAACTGTGAGAGAGAGAGATAGATATATATATATAGAGAGAGAGATAGATATAGATAGAGATAGAGAGAATTGTACTGTGTATTATTTCAGGAGTGGAAAGAATTGCTATTGTGTATTGGATAGAAACAACTGGAGACCAGTCCTTGCAACAAACATTATCGTGATTTATTTTATCCTTTCAACTGTAAATAATAAATCTTAGCTTCAACTTAAGCTCATATTTTTTGTATCAAACATTCTAATATTTCTCTAGAATATTCTGTATATTTATTTTGCTCGTGGCAAGTCAACTCACCTGGAATGGTTCGCTGGAGTAATCACCTCCATCAACTTGAGGCTTCGTGACAAGACCCGTAATAGCTCCGATTCTTTGTGATATGTCAGCAACAAAGGGCGAATGGTGGTCGTGGACAAATGAACTGTAAGTAAAGTAGAGTTCCCTCCCTTGACATATTCACATGACACGACGCATTACCTTACATGCACACATTCATACACAGCAACATCCAGGCTTCTCTCAGACAAAAAAAATAAATACACACATTCTTTCAGATCGTTAATTAGCTGTGGAGATCAAGTTTCTCTAACAAGAAATAAATAAAGTTTGCTTCATTCTGTTGGAAATTATAATATTCCTGCTATCTTGAAGTTATCACTTTATAATAAATATAATTCTAAGGGAAATAAATCTTCTTGTCACAAAATACAGTAACAAAAACGTTAGATGGAGATAGCTTGTGGAAGCTGACGTCATATCATCCATTAAATTAGTTTTACAGGCTGGAGGACTAGAAGGGTTACATTAGTGAAAGAATAGTATATATAGAGGAAAGAGTGTTTACAGTACATGAGTTACGAATGTGGATGAGAGACAAATTGACATGAAGTAGAATGGAAGACACTGTGACGTTTGAGTAACAGGTGGACTGTGCGATCATAGCATGTGAGAAAATATGGAAAAGTTAGTCACTTGGAGTGAACGTAGATGCTCAAGGACGGTGTAATAAGTAGAGTTAGATTAAAAGGAAACAGATGAAGTGAACAACAAAGGAATGGTTAACAGCTGGACATGTAAAGGAGTTAGGAGTGATACAAAGTCATTGGTTGCTCAGACACAAGTTCCGTGGTTGGTGAGAGTGACACAACCTCTGAAGTTGGTGAGAGTGACACAAGTTCCGTGGTTGGTGAGAGTGAAACAACTTCTGAGGTTGGTGAGAGTGAAACAACTTCTGAGGTTGGTGAGAGTGACACAAGTTCCGTGGTTGGTGAGAGTGAAACAACTTCTGAGGTTGGTGAGAGTGAAACAAGTTCCGTGCTTGGTGAGAGTGAAACAACTTCTGAGGTTGGTGAGAGTGAAACAACTTCTGAGGTTGGTGAGAGTGAAACAAATTCCGTGGTGGGTGAGAGTGACACAACTTCTGAGGTTGGTGAGAGTGACACAATTTCTGATGTTGGTGAGAGTGACACAAGTTGCGTGGTTGGTGAGAGTGAAACAAGTTCCGTGGTTGGTGAGAGTGACACAACTTCTGAGGTTGGTGAGAGTGAAACAAGTTCCGTGGTTGGTGAGAGTGAAACAAGTTCCGTGGTTGGTGAGAGTGAAACAAGTTCCGTGGTTGGTGAGAGTGAAACAAGTTCCGTGGTTGGTGAGAGTGACACAACTTCTGAGGTTGGTGAGAGTGAAACAAGTTCCGTGGTTCGTGAGAGTGACACAAGTTCCGTGGTTAGTGAGAGTGACACAAGTTCCGTGGTTGGTGAGAGTGAAACAAGTTCCGTGGTTGGTGAGAGTGACACAACTTCTGAGGTTGGTGAGAGTGAAACAAGTTCCGTGGTTGGTGAGAGTGAAACAAGTTCCGTGGTTGGTTAGAGTGAAACAAGTTCCGTGGTTGGTGAGAGTGAAACAAGTTCCGTGGTTGGTGAGAGTGAAACAAGTTCCGTGGTTGGTGAGAGTGAAACAAGTTCCGTGGTTGGTGAGAGTGATACAACTTCTGAGGTTGGTGAGAGTGAAACAACTTCTGAGATTGGTGAGAGTGACACAAGTTCCGTGGTTGGTGAGAGTGAAACAACTTCTGAGGTTGGTGAGAGTGACACAAGTTCCGTGGTTGGTGAGTGTGACACAAGTTCCGTGGTTGATTAGAGTGACACAAGTTCCTTGGTTAGTGAGAGTGACACAAGTTCCGTGATAGGTGAGAGTGACACAACTTCTGAGTCTAGTGAGAGTAACACAAGTTCCGTGGTTGGTAAGAGTGACACAACTTCTGAGTCTAGTGAGAGTGACACAAGTTCCGTGGTTGGTGAGAGTGACACAAGTTCTGTGGATGGTGAGAGTGAAACAAATTCCGTGGTTGGTGAGAGTGACACAACTTCTGAGTCTAGTAAGAGTGACACAAGTTCCGTGGTTAGTGAGAGTGACACAACTTCTGAGTCTAGTGAGAGTGACACAAGTTTCGTGGTTGGTGAGAATGACACAACTTCTGAGTCTAGTGAGAGTGACACATGTTACGTGATTGGTGAGAGTGACACAACTTCTGAGTTTAGTGAGAGTGACACAAGTTCCGTGGTTGGTGAGAGTGACACAACTTCTGAGTCTAGTGAGAGTGACACAACTTCTGAGTCTAGTCAGAGTGACACAATTTCCGTGGTTTTTGAGAGTGACACAAGTTCCGTGGTTGGTGAGAGTGACACAACTTCTGAGTCTAGTGAGAGTGACACAAGTTCCGTGGTTGGTGAGTGTGACACCACTTCTGAGGTAGATGAGGATGAAACAAATTCCGTGGTTGGTGAGAGTGACACAAATTCTAAGGTTAGTGAGAGTGACATAAGTTCCATACTTGGTGAGAGTGACACAACTTCTGAGGTTAGTGAGAGTGACATAAGTTCCGTGGTTGGTGAGAGTGACACAACTTCTGAGGTTAGTGAGAGTGACATAAGTTACGTGGTTGGTGAGAGTGAAACAACTTCTGAGGTTGGTGAGAGTGAAACAACTTCTGAGGTTGGTGAGAGTGAAACAAGTTCCGTGGTTGGTGAGAGTGAAACAAGTTCCGTGGTTGGTGAGAGTGAAACAAGTTCCGTGGTTGGCGAGAGTGAAACAAGTTCCGTGGTTGGTGAGAGTGACACAACTTCTGAGGTTGGTTAGAGTGAAACAAGTTCCGTGTTTGGTGAGAGTGAAACAAGTTCTGTGGTTGGTGAGAGTGACACAACTTCTGAGGTTGGTGAGAGTGAAACAACTTCTGAGGTTGGTGAGAGTGACACAAGTTCCGTGGTTGGTGAGAGTGAAACAACTTCTGAGGTTGGTGAGAGTGACACAAGTTCCGTGGTTGGTGAGTGTGACACAAGTTCCGTGGTTGATGAGAGTGACACAAGTTCCGTGG
The DNA here is from genome assembly GCA_032433765.1 of Megaustenia siamemsis. Lineage (NCBI taxonomy): Eukaryota > Metazoa > Mollusca > Gastropoda > Stylommatophora > Ariophantidae > Megaustenia > Megaustenia siamemsis. Next base: position 180,422,555 of record JAVIAB010000092.1, read on the forward strand.
TTAGTGAGAGTGACACAAGTTCCGTGGTTGGTGAGAGTGACACAACTTCTGAGGTTGGTGAGAGTGAAACAAGTTCCGTGGTTGGTGAGAGTGAAACAACTTCTGAGGTTGGTGAGAGTGAAACAAGTTCAGTTGTTGGTGAGAGTGAAACAAGTTCCGTGGTTGGTGACAGTGACACAACTTCTGAGGTTGGTGAGAGTGAAACAACTTCTGAGGTTGGTGAGAGTGACACAAGTTCCGTGGTTGGTGAGAGTGACACAACTTCTGAGTCTAGTGAGAGTGACACAACTTCTGAGTCTTGTCAGAGTGACACAATTTCCGTGGTTTTTGAGAGTGACTCAAGTTCCGTGGTTGGTGAGAGTGACACAACTTCTGAGTCTAGTGAGAGTGACACAAGTTCCGTGGTTGGTGAGAGTGACACCACTTCTGAGGTAGGCGAGAGAGAAACAAATTCCGTGGTTGGTGAGAGTGAAACAACTTCTGAGGTTGGTGAGAGTGAAACAAGTTCCGTTGTTGGTGAGAGTGAAACAAGTTCCGTGGTTGGTGACAGTGACACAACTTCTGAGGTTGGTGAGAGTGAAACAACTTCTGAGGTTGGTGAGAGTGACACAAGTTCCGTGGTTGGTGAGAGTGACACAACTTCTGAGTCTAGTGAGAGTGACACAACTTCTGAGTCTTGTCAGAGTGACACAATTTCCGTGGTTTTTGAGAGTGACTCAAGTTCCGTGGTTGGTGAGAGTGACACAACTTCTGAGTCTAGTGAGAGTGACACAAGTTCCGTGGTTGGTGAGAGTGACACAACTTCTAAGGTTAGTGAGAGTGATATAAGTTCCGTGGTTGGTGAGAGTGACATAACTTCTGAGTTTAGTGAGAGTGACATAAGTTCCGTGGTTGGTGAGAGTGACACAAATTCTGAGGTTGGTGAGAGTGAAACAAATTCTATGATAGGTGAGAGTGACATAAAGGTAGAGGGTAACATACAAATGAAAGAGTTAGTTTAATTAAAATGAATTTTCGAATAATTAGGGTATATAGTTGTCAGATACAGAAGGTGAGCAATGTTGAGGTATAGAAGAGTTGAAAGTTCCAACTGATGGAGATAATTGTGGTAACAAGTTGGTGTGTGTGAATTGACGAGGATGTGAAAGAGGATGTGGTGTTTGGTTTATCTTTAGCATGGTTAGTATGACAGAGGATATGGTGTTTGTTTTATCTTTAGCATGGTTAGTGTGACAGAGGATATGGTGTTTGGTTTATCTTTAGCATGGTTTGTGTGACAGAGGATATGGTGTTTGTTTTATCTTTAGCATGGTTAGTGTGACAGAGGATATGGTGTTTGTTTTATCTTTAGCATGGTTAGTATGACAGAGGATATGGTGTTTGTTTTATCTTTAGCATGGTTAGTGTGACAGAGGATATGGTGTTTGGTTTATCTTTAGCATGGTTTGTGTGACAGAGGATATGGTGTTTGTTTTATCTTTAGCATGGTTAGTGTGACAGAGGATATGGTGTTTGTTTTATCTTTAGCATGGTTAGTATGACAGAGGATATGGTGTTTGTTTTATCTTTAGCATGGTTAGTGTGACAGAGGATATGGTGTTTGGTTTATCTTTAGCATGGTTTGTGTGACAGAGGATATGGTGTTTGGTTTATCTTTAGCATGGTTAGTGTGACAGAGGATATGGTGTTTGGTTTATCTTTAGCATGGTTAGTGTGACAGAGGATATGGTGTTTGGTTTATCTTTAGCATGGTTAGTGTGACAGAGGATATGGTGTTTGGTTTATCTTTAGCATAGTTAGTATGATCAGTCATACACGGAGTAGTTTTGAGGATCACGCATTGATTGAAGGGAAATAAACATGTTGATAGTAGATTGAAATGGGAAAACTTGTGAATCAAGTGAGGTATTTTGTGTAGTTAATGGAACGAAAGACAGTCGAATGAAAGAGAAGTGTTAAATAAACTGTTATTATATACATTTGACATGACGGGTTACAAACTATTTTTAGAACCTATGTGGTTAACAGAAGAGAAGGGTGGAACACAGCGTTTGTGTGCCGACTATACCAAACAACTTAATCATGATTTGTTTTGGTCTTTATTATTCGCTATGTATAAGTGTCATTTTTAAAATGTATATTTATTTATGGAACTATTTATAATTATTTTATCATAATTGTGAATTGGAAAAGGACATAAGTTTAAGGGTAGGTAATTTGTTGTCGGTCCTTGTGTTAGAAGCGGCTGTCGTAACAACTCCATATCTAAGGTTCCTCAGTTATTGCTCTTATTATTATTTAATGTGTCTCATTATGCTGTTGTACTATTAGTATTACCACTTTAAAAATAAAACAACACACTCACAGACTACTTGTCCTGGTCTCTTCAGTAGATGTAGCACCAAAATTGTTAACTTTGCCTCTGAAAAGCTATAGGTTGGGAATATGAAAAATAAAGTAACTATTGATATTTTGTATATGGTGATTGGGGAGCCGCGATAGCTCAGTGGTTAGTGAACTGGACTACAAAGGACAAGGGATAGGGTTCGATCCCAACCAACGGCTTCCGGGTTCACACAGCCTTTATTGGGTACCGGTTTTTTTCTGGGAAAGTAACGCGGCACGGGCGTAATACCGACCACATTACCCAGAAAATCATGTGCCGAATATTTGTAAAATCTTTCACCTTTGGGGTGAACATCCTGTAAGACAGAGACCTTTGGGGTACACAACGTGCAAGACAGAGACCTTTGGGGTAAACATCCTGTACGACAGAGACCTTTGGGGTAAACATCCTGTAAGACAGAGACCTTTGGGGTAAACATCCTGTAAGACAGAGACCTTTGGGGTAAACATCCTGTAAGACAGAGACCTTTGGGGTAAACATCCTGTAAGACAGAGACCTTTGGGGTAAACATCCTGTACGACAGAGACCTTTGGGGTAAACATCCTGTAAGACAGAGACCTTTGGGTAAACATCCTGTAAGACAGAGACCTTTGGGGTAAACATCCTGTAAGACAGAGACCTTTGGGGTAAACATCCTGTAAGACAGAGACCTTTGGGGTAAACATCCTGTAAGACAGAGACCTTTGGGGTAAACATCCTGTAAGACAGAGACCTTTGGGGTAAACATCCTGTAAGACAGAGACCTTTGTGGTAAACATCCTGTAAGACAGAGACCTTTGGGGTAAACATCCTGTACGACAGAGACCTTTGGGGTAAACATCCTGTAAGACAGAGACCTTTGGGGTAAACATCCTGTAAGACAGAGACCTTTGGGGTACAGAACGTGCAAGACAAAGACCTTTGGGGTAAACATCCTGCACGACAGAGACCTTTGGAGTTAAGAAAACCGGGTCTGACCCGATGTGACAGCCAATAAAACTGTACTGCGCTAGGAAGTGGTTGCAACAAAAACAAAAGAACAGATAACAGTTTATGAAATAATCAAAAGTTTATGCTAAAGAATTATTGACCCCAAAGCCAAGTATTCTACACCCTACACTACAGAGAAGTCAAGTACAACAATCCCATGTTTTGTGAGACTATCAATCAAGAATACCAAATCTGCACATTAATTATGTTAGTGATTATATCATGGTCAGTAATGGTGCCATTTGTCCAACAGTCTAACAAAGTGAAATTTTTACCATTTTCATCACATTGCGGGCTCAAAATTTTGTGTTAACTGTCCCCCCCCCCCCATCCCGTTACTGATACAATGTGTTGAGAAAATGTTTCCCTCCCTCCCATATTCAGAAACAATATGTTGAGAACATCTTTCCCTCCCATACTCAGAAACAATATGTTGACAATTCTCTTCTCCCCTCATTATAGACACAAGACTTAGACAACCGTCATACCATCTCACTGCTGGTACAAATGTGGTGGCAAATTTCTCCACTTCTCATTATTGACACGACATTGTTGATAGTTGTCTTACCACCTACTGCAATACAATCACAACGTTTGGAGAGCTGTATAACCACCCACCTCAATAAAGACACAACATTTAGACAACTGTCTTCCCAACTCAATACAGACACGGCATTTAGACAACTGTCTTCCCACCTCAATACAGACACGGCATTTAGACAACTGTCTTCCCACCTCAATACAGACACGGCATTTAGACAACTGTCTTCCCACCTCAATACAGACACGGCATTTAGACAATTGTTCAAATAACCTACTTTCCCTTTCACAATATCCATCATTCTCTGGCTTTCAGAGTCCGAAACGACCTCATAGAAAAGAGCCACTTAGGGAGAGACTGACAGAAGCTCCATCTTAAACCTGTAGTAGGGTAAGATAGTCTCTCTGTAGCTACAGACCACACGGCGATCGAATTTATCCTGAAGAAAAAGAAAATATTATTTTTGTTTGTGATGTTATATACATATAAAAATCGGGCTTTTATATAAAACATAGATGATGAGCCTAGCAGATTCATCGTAATTTCTTATAATTGGTAATTTTTAGACGTGGTTTCTATCTCTAAAGTGGAATTTCTAGTTCAAGTCAATATTTATGTATAAATGATATTGTGGTAGTTATTGCTCATAATAAAAAGATCAAAGAGAAGAAAATTCTGAGAGTTTCGGTAGATACAATATTCAGTTTTCAACCACAAAAATGTTCATATTTATCATACCGTTTTATTTGTGTAGTCACGTTTATAATAAATGCTTATTTATCTTTCTGGAAAGACACAAATGAAGAAATCAACTAAAGTACCAATGACGAACAACTTTGAAAGAGAAGAGAACAAGATGAGTAAAATTAAAGTGGGCAGCAAAGTACAGTTAACACTGGACGTCAGGATAGGCGAACCAAAGCTAAGCAAGATCATGTTGTTCTGCTTCAAGTCTGGCCAGCAGAAGTGAAGTTTATAGAGAGAAAGAAATTGTGCATTTTATTGGTGGGATCGCACATTAGTGGATGTCGTGTTGTAGATCATTCTCCACGATTGCTAGACTGACTTTTGTCCTGCTGGTACAATCTGATCAAAAGTGGCAGATTAGAATTAAGAGAAAAAATCTGAAATAAGTAAAAGAGTCAAAGTATTCGGGTAATTTTGCAGCAACAAAAGGAAAAATGAAAATAGACTCAACAAAGCTAATAGAATAATCGGACAGAAAACAACAATATAAACAAAAAAGGGAATAAAATATAATTCAGTGTTTCTGCCAATGTTTGCTACCAGTGTAAAATGTTGACAATCAAAATGATGTAGAAAAATAAATTAAAATAATCACTGAAATGAGCTGTCGTTGAAGATCACTTAAAGTGGCAACAAAGGGAATAGTAAGAAACGGAAAATAAGGAAAAGTGTGAGAGAAACAACAGGTTTGAGCTACATCCAGAGACAAGAAATTTGTTGGCTTGAGCAGGGTAGCAATGGTACCCGCAAATAGCATCCCACAACAAGCAACAAATATATGACGTCACGCAAAGTCCAATTGTTAGGCAGACCAGAGGACACAGTCAAGAATGTTCCATTTTTCCTTGATGCTGGGAGGAAAAATATGACAGAGAACAAGACAAAGGTTTTTGTTGTTAATCCATTTAATGACACTTGTTTCTCTTGTGCAATTGCCATCAGTCATGTCTTCTATAATAGTTGTCAAATACATACATATATATATATAGTCATTCGGTGCCCACCTTACCTTTGTTGATTTATTCTGTAAAGAACACAACCGTATAAAGTTAGAATCACCAGTATCTTTAAACCGTGCTTCCTCAAATTGTGGTCTGGACTGCAGTTCTTGAACTAGTGCAATCACGTTGACTTCTGTTGGGTCTGTGTGGACACACAGAACAAGAAATGAGAAAATGAAAACAATATAAGTCTCGGAACGTTTTAGTTAACAAACAAATCACATTACTTGTGACATTCTAATGCAGAAGATATGAGTTTAAATAATACATTTTAATGCACTTAATGAAAACATTAAAGTGGGCATTCAATAGCAGTCATGACACTGATCAAAGTCGTTCAAAAGTGTAGGCGTTGTTAGTAAATTAAACAGACTTCCGGTCAATATAGCGGATAGGTGACAGTGTTCGTGAGACACTGTTTCAAAAGTTTTCCTTTTTGCGGTTTCCACATATTCCAAGCATACAGATTGCCTACGAAGAATGATGATATCGTATGCCGAAGAACAGTTCAGCTGCGTACACTTTCGGTGATGATACGTCTTTATGTCTTTTGACGTGTGCTATGTTTTGTTTATGGGGACTGCAGCTGCCTTTCTATGTTTATATCCTTCAATGCGATGAGATGTTATTTCGGATGATTCTACCCGCGCGGCGGTTGAGCAATTATGGATTTTCATTCGTTTGCAGCGATACCAGGGCCTTCTACTAACTATAACTATGACTATCTCAGTGTGGTCACATGTATAGTACGTTGAACAATTAAGCTTTGTTTTTCGGAGACAGAATTAGAAACGGTGATTTCTGAGAATTCGTCCACGAGGGATTTAATTATTTACAGGGACGTGTCGGTTCTTCTTTAAACCAGAGGTTCATTGACTTTCATGACTTTGGACGAAGAAAACTCTGTTAAGGACTGCGGCGCTTTCTCAGTGGCTACAATTGGTATAACTATGGATATCGTTGAGTTGGGAGCACAGACCTATACACAACCGTGTTTTCTCAGTGGCTACAACTGGTATAACTATGGATATCGTTGAGTTGGGAGCGCAGACCTATACACAACCGTGTTTTCTCAGTGGCTACAATTGGTATAACTATGGATATCGTTGAGTTGGGAGCACAGACCTATACACAACCGTGTTTTCTCAGTGGTTTAGCTCGAAAACAAAGGTTGGAATCTCTGAGCGTGTCACAGTTGTCGGGGATATGGTAACAAGAAGTTAGAAACAAGCCAATAGGCTTGCAGCCACAACTACTTTGAAGAGTGGACGAGAAATAGATAGTGTTGATAGACTAAACGGTGGCTTTCCTGCAACCACAATAAATAGATGGTGTTGAAAGACTAAACGGTGGCTTTCCTGCAACCACAATAAATAGATGGTGTTGATAGACTAAACGGTGGCTTTCCTGCAACCACAATAAATAGATGGTGTTGATAGACTAAACGGTGGCTTTCCTGCAACCACAATAAATAGATGGTGTTGATAGACTAAACGATGGATTTCCTGCAAAAACAAAAAGTAGAGGGAGTTGATAGACATAACGGTGGCATTTCTGCAACCACAATAAATAGATGCTAAATGATTAACTAACAAACTAACAAACTAATATGCTAACAAAGTAATAAGCTAACAAACTAATATGCTAACAAAGTAATAAGCTAACAAAAGTAATAAGCTAAGAAACTAATATGCTAACAAAGTAATAAGCTAAGAAACTAATATGCTAACAAAGTAATAAGCTAAGAAACTAATAAATTAATAAACTAACAAAGTAATAAGCTAACAAACTAATAAACTAACAAAGTAATAAGCTAAGAAACTAATAAACTAACAAAGTAATAAGCTAACAAACTAATAAACTAACAAAGTAATAAGCTAACAAACTAATAAATTAACAAAGTAATAAGCTAACAAACTAATAAACTAACAAAGTAATAAGCTAAGAAACTAATATGCTAACAAACTAATAAGCTAACAAAAGAACTATCTAGGTATTTAAATCATAATGTAACTAAATAATAAATGGGAGTAAGTGATCAACAAACCAGCCAGCAGCCTATCTTAAAAATGATCTCTCCATGTCAGCATGAAGAAGTTAGCAGGCGTGTCATCAACAAAATATATAGGATGACCAGAACATCAAACACACATAGTCAGCAAATAGTAAGAGTGTCATCAATAAAATTGTGCACATGTTGTACGTACCTCATTCCGAATCAGAAGTCTCTAAGACGTTTACAATTGTTATCGGTTGGACAAACTGCAATCCATCTCGTTGCCAGTATTGTTCCTCTTCTCTGAGCTCATGGTCGTCACATTTTCTCCAGTATTGTTCCTCTTCTCTGAGCTCATGGTCGTCACATTTTCTCCAGTATTGTTCCTCTTCTCTGAGCACATGGTCGTCACATTTTCTCCAGTACTCAATGTCTATCGTTGAGAGGGCATCACGCGTCAATTCTTAAACATCACAAATTGTAAACCTCGTGTTCTGCGCAGCAACTTGCCCTTTGACTTTAGCCCACACAAGTTCTATTGGGTTGAGGTGAGAATGATAAGGTGGGAGGCAAAGAGATGTGTGGCCATACTTTGCAACTATTCTATCAATTTGATATAACTTTGTCTTCTTAGTTTGTCTAACAATTTGCAACAGCTCTGGTTTTAACTGGGTGTTTTGAAAGGAAACATTTTCTTTTCTAAGCGAATGGAATTATTTGATCCTTTGTGCTCGACGAATTAGACACTTTATCTTCCAGTAAAGTAACGTGTAAAGAGCCCAGTCACACAAAGTGATTATAGGGAATATAGTGTTAGTGTCCATAATTTTTACAGACCTTCAGCACATGATTTGTCGGGTAATGTGGTCGGTATTACGCCCGTGCCGCTTTACTTTCCCAGAAAAAAATCCGGTACCCATTTAAGGCTGGGTGAACCCGGAAGCCGTAAATCTGGATCGAACACGAGCTTATGTCCTTTGTAGTCCAGTCCACTAACTACTGAGTTGCCGCCGCCCCTTGACCTCCAGTGGTACTGCATTATGATGAGATGCATTGTCCATTACAAGACATGAAGATCTATCCAGAATGGGGAGTAGAGTATTCTCTATCCAGTCTCTGAAAATTCGACCATCCATTTCAGTGTGGTAGTCCCTATTGCCTGTTGTAGGCTTTGACTGAAAAAAAAGTTGTGTCATTAACAAGTCCATTCTCTCTACTGCCAGCATGTACTAATATAATGTGTTATCCCTTGTTGCTGGGAATGCTCTTTTATTTTCTCTGTCAACTGATTGCCATTCTTTCTCAAATGTATGATGAGCATTGACCCGCGTTTCATCCAAATATACTATATGGAAGCCTTCCATTCGTCGTTCACGGAACTTTTTTAGGTATTTACTTCGGGCAGCTATCAGGTGTGGTTTTTCACAAACAATATTTCTATCAGGTAGCAGATTTTCGAAAAATAAAACCAACGCCTCTTACGATCTACCAAAGAGTCGTTTTTGATATTTCAATATCACATTCTAACGGCAGTTGAACTGTAAGTTTGCGCGATGTAACAAGCTGATTAGATTTAAACATTTTCAAAATCTCACGTCCAATAACATTCTTTTCAAAATCATCAACTTTCATTTTTATTCCTTGCTTGACCCTCGCCACTGCAGATTCAAAGTTCTGTCCTTTCCATCGATTGAAAAACTTTCTATCTATACTTATCTTTTTTTTTTTTTTTTTTTTTTTTTTTTTTTTTTTAAATATCGAAATATGACCTGCCCTTTTTAGATTCCTTGCAAAAGTTCCTGTACAATATCACTGTTACCTTTTGGATAGTGATGAATTTACACTTTAAACTCTTCATGGTCTTACAAATCAAGTAGTCACTTCACAACAGCTTACAAATTATCGCATATAAAGAAATATGCATTAATTGTAAATATTTTGTCGAGATAGGACTCTGAACTGATTAAAAAAGAAATGGTAAAAGAATAAATAATAGTTCCTAATGGTGAGTCTTACAACGTAAAGGTTTAGTAAGTGCGAGCTGGTGCTAAGATTGTGTAGAGAAACGCGTGAAATTTGTTTTTGATACGAGGAATTTATTACAACAAATGTGGGTAATGGAAACTCCTACAAATTAGGACAACACAGATAATCACATTGTTATATACCTACAATTAACAAAAATCTTTCCTAGATGCATGACAGTAGAGATAAATATCAGACTTAAGGTCGGTGAAAAAAATCAAATTTCATGAAAAAAAATTACTGAAATTCATCAGTTTCCGAGATAATTAATAAACTATGTGGGCACGAATTTCAGAACGAACTATAGCAAAGCCTCCGCTCGTTCATTGTTGAGAGAAGTAGAACAGAACTCCCACCTGCTTACCGTAACTCAGAGCTTTGTGGTACATCTCTGTTGCCTCTTCGAGATTGTTTTTCTGGAAAAGGAAGAGCAGTTTTTACAAAAAGTGACATTTTTACAAAGGACAGAGATGCTAATGTATTAAAACATCTCATATTTTTTAATCACTAATAACTGTTGGTTTATTGCAGCTGTATTTTTTAAACAAATAAATACCTCGTACAGATATATTGACAATAATAGAGAAATACATTTTTAGTTGCAAACGTAAGAACGCTGTCCCTCATTCGGAACGATTCAAAGATGATCAGAAAGGGGGGAGGGGGGGGGGGATGGAGGCTAGTGTATTTTGGACAAAGCACTGTCTCCAGTTTATTAACCCAGGAATAGCAAGCAAATAATACCAGTTCCCAGCTATCATGGCAACACGTAGGAGCCGAAGACTAAGGTGGCTAGGTCATGTAAGAAGAATGGCAAACAATCGTATTCCCAAACAAATTGCGCATGGCGAACTTAGGGACGGACAGAGACCAAAGGGCAGACTAGTGCTGAGGTAGAATGTTTTTTTGCAGGGCTTCGTTAAGTGAGTTCTCTTTCAGTGAAAGAAAGTAGGGTGATATGGCGGCAGATGGTAGCGCATGGAGAACACAAATTTAAAAAACGAGACAACAAAATTGGAGACACTGTTAATATCACATTCAGAATACAAAAGACGCAGGAGAAAGGACAGGAGGCCAGACACCACACATACATTATGTTCATTCTACGGTCGAATCTGTCTATTCAATATTGGCAGATTCAGCCACGAGAGAAGCTTCTCAGCAAAAACTGCATCCAGCATTAGACACGAATATTTTACCAAACTACTGACGTACCAGTGTTGCTTACTACCAACTGTCTGTCAAGACGCCACAAGCCATATATTACTCTATAGGTTGGTATATCAAGTCTAACTCTTGTACTTAAAAGACTCTGCGTTATGCTTAAACATGTAGCATTTGTGCTTCAGTATTTTCCCTGATTTCTTGAAGACACAGCTTTCTATGCGCTATACGTTTTATTTTGTGTTCCTCGTATCCTGCTTACAACCTTTACCGCAGCATTACAATCTTTCGCTATTTCTCCAGTCTACTATTGAGAGAATTAGCAACATTACAACACATAGAAGTGATGAACAACCTTACCCTTATAAAACTTCGGCCAAGAAGAGCACAAATCCGGCCTGTCAATGGTAATGTATCTTCATGAAATCCAAAACTAAACGACGGAACCTTCTTGCGTGTTACTAAATCAAGTGCTGTCTGCAGCCAATCGATTGCGTAGTTCAAATGTCCTTCTGTTAATAGAAAAAACAACTTTTACTTTCATTATGTAAATTTGAACAAGGAAATGTTTATGTAATATCTAGTTGTAATACGGACAATGTTTACAATTATGATTAGGAGAAATAGCATAACAAAAGACAGTAGACAACAAACAGGCACTCTACAACACAACCTTAATTCTATCACAGTGCTACCAATGCCAAACCTGGACAACAGACTCTATGATAACAAGAAAAATAGTCACAATCAAAATGAACTTTGTGTTTAGACACATGGAAGGAAACAGTCCGAAAGATATGATTAAAAGTGAAGAGGTAGGGAAAAAAGAAACTTGGAATAACTCCAGGAATTTAAGACATGGACCTGAAGAAGTAACCGGCCAAACAGCTTGGTCACGTGATAAGACGACACATTGAGCCTCCAACAAACGCTACTAGAACACCGGACTCAAGATTACAGCATAGAAAAGATGGAAAAATAAACATTGGACCATGCCAACCGTGGTCACTTTTTAATCACATACAAAGACAGCAAATAAAATGATTTGTCTGCCTGAAGAGAGTGTTTCGTGATGCCATACCAAACAAGGCATACACATTGGATCGATGGGATATTAGAATCATTAGGAAACATAACAGGAGAGGCCAACAGAAGAGCAGAAGATTGCAAAATGTGTCGGTATCTAAAAGTCATGAAACTGGTTCTTTTGCTACTTCATCGATCTGTGCGGTCATTTCTCTACGAGATTTATTGGCTTATAGGGTTTCGCTCTTGTGATTCCTTCAAATTGTTCTCATTACTTCTTTGTCTGTGTGTAGTTATTCTACATTTCTTTTTTATTTCCGGTTCCTTCCAACTGACTTTTTTAATCTCTTCACCATATACTCATTGCTTTCGTTTTCATTACTATCATTACTTTTTTAGTAGCGCTGAGTTGTACCCCATAATTAAGTCTTCTCTTGTTAAATTTGATGTTGGCCATTTTATTTGCTCTCTTTATTCGGGCCATGAGTCTAGATCTTTAAAAAATCTTATTTCTGAAGAAATACCCGTTTTGGTACTGCCATTCGGCGTCGACTTCATCCAGGCTCATGTTCAGGTTTCTCTGCCGCAAGTCTCCAATTACACACAATCTATTTCAGTCCAGAGTACGAAACTTCCTACTTCTATGAATTATACCCTCGCAAAAAAATTGTGTGAAATCTACGTTTCCAGACCTTTTTACTTGCATTATGCAAAATTGTGTCTTTACATAACGACTAAAGCAAGTGGTCAAACCAAGTGGTCATTATCGACAATGATGAACTGGAAATTGCAATAAACTATAAATAGTTGAGATCTGTAACAAGCAACTATGGAAACTTACAGAAGAAAATCAAAAGAAAACTAGAAATAAAAATAGTAAAAAAAGTAAAGTGTTCCCGTCACGCCAAGTGGCGTATAGGGAATATGGTGTTAGTGACTAAATATTTTACAGACCATCGGCACATTATTTTTGGGGTAATGTGGTCGGTAGTACGCCCGTGCCGCTTTACTTTCCCAGAAAAAAAATCCGGTAACCATTAAAGGCTTGGTGAACCACGAAGCCGTCGGTTGGGATCGAACCCTACCTCTTGTCCTTTGTAGTCCAGTTCACTAACCACTGAGCTATCGCGGCTCCCTAGAAATAAAAATGCAGACATTACATACCTTAATAATATATGGCATAATACCAACAAAGCAATAAAAGTAAAAATATTTAGGGCATGTATCTTCCCAAGAACAACATATGGCTGATAATGATGGAAATTCGTGAATGCAACGGTAAAGAAAATGTATTAATTCGGAGAACAGCTAAAAAAATGTGAGAAATCAATCTATAATTAAATGCCTGAAAATTGAAGAGAACCTTGGAAGAAAGTAGGGAAACCATACACATAAAATTAAAATATTATAATAACATTAACGGACACAGCGGTCTGATAAGATCAGTAATGGTAAGTATTCTTTTCCACAGAGAAGAGACAGGAGTAGACCACGAAGAAAGTGTTTTCAAGATATTAATGAGACCTAAAACATGACAACATAGGAAGTGAGAAAACTGACAAAGAGGGAGAGAGAGGAAGATAGATAGATAGATAGATAGATAGATAGATAGATAGATAGATAGATAGATAGATAGATAGATAGATAGATAGATAGATAGATAGATAGATAGATAGATAGATAGATAGATAGATAGATAGATAGATAGATAGAGAGAGAGAGAGAGGGAGGTTCATTCAGGTGGGCTGTGATAAGAACAACTTTCTATAAAGTATAAGCGACCCCATATTGAACTATTAACTAAGTTTCTGAAACCATTTATAGTCGTCTCTTTATTTGAAAATGTCTCTAACAATCCATTCCTTGAACTGACACAAGTGTACATTTTTTGGGCGTGAAATAAACTTCTTAAGTATACATTTCAATATTCAACCCAATAATCCTATAATCTCTATCGATAATTACAAACTTGATGTCACGCAGCGGTATAACTACGTGGGGGTGGGCGAATTGAAAAAAAAGAAATTAGAAAAAAATGGTATGGTAAAGCTTTACGTGATTAGTAGACGACACAGATTTGAACGACTTTTCGGCTCAATAGGCCTTCAGCAGGAACAAACAAACAACATGCAAACACAGATATGTAAGTAAGTAAAACTAATCCTAGATAGCTAACTAGTAACGAAACATCCAAAAGAAAATAATCCAAACTGGTTAAAGAAAAGAAAAATGACTTCCCTGTGTCGTGGACCGTGGTCAGAATGGGAAAGCTATCCAAAAGATATACTCTGTGGACAACTAGAAGATGGTAAAAGGACCAGGGGACGCCCACAACTTTTATTTGTGGACGTGTGTACACGCGACATGAAAACTGAACATAAACCCTGCAGCCTGGGAAGAAATAGCTGCAGACCGCAATCTTTCGAAGCACACCCTAAAGCCCCAAACTCAAACAAGAAACAGACGGGTTCATAGAAAAAGAGAATACACGGCAAAAGAAAAAAAAACATTTCTAAGAGCGCTGAAAAAAAAAAACTAGCCAACTACAAATGATGGAGGCCACTACTATTCTATCAAAAGATAAATAATCAGTTTTAAGCGTCCGTATGAACACATCACAAATGACATCATTTACCACACACCAACATAGTTTGTTTCTAACAATCACATATAGATCTACTATTTGCATCAGGCAAAAAGACCAAATTTACGAATTAATAAAGAATCAACTAAAATTGTTTCCATACAAAAAGGAATTAGTAATTACATTGTCAGGCGTGTATATGTAATTGAGATAATGATTCAGGTGTGTATATGCAATAGATATAATGATTCAATTGTGTATATATGTAATGGAGATAATGATTCAGGTGTGTACATGTAATGGGAATAATGATTCAGGTGTGGATATGTAATTTAGATAATGATTCAAGTGTGTATATATAATAGATATAATGATCCAGGTGTGTATATGTAATGGGGATAGTGATTCAGGCGTGTATATGTAATGGAAATAATGATTCAGGTGTGTATATGTAATGGAAATAGTCATCCAGGTGTGTTTATGTGATGGGGATAGTGATTCGTGTGTGTATATGTAATGGGGATAATGATTAAAAAATAAAATTAATAACAAATAAACGTAGGGATTTTGTCGCAAAAATAGAATGCAGTGGACAAAAACTAGAAACAAATTCCAATTCTTATGATCAATGAGCAGCAATGAAGGTTCGAAACCTGAAATATCAGTCAGAATTAGCGCAAACTACTGCAGCGTTCCAAGACTTAAACTTATTGGAATGATTTTTGTTTTTGCGTTCTCCGACAGTGAATTCATATTTATTTTGTGTTAATCCGTTTATCTCTGGCAGCCGTCTGCAAAGGGGTCCCTCGCAGCACAGGCCGATAACATCGTCTTTGGAAGTACTCATATTTTTTCCATCGATGTGTAATTCCGCCATAGAATACATATAGAAATAACAGATAAAATGGTTTGGCCACGTGACAAGGCAGCAAGATCAAAACACAACACAACGTTTATTCCGATAAGTATTCATTACAAGTATTCATAAGCGTTGCGAGAACACTAGACTCAGGGGCCGACCGTGAAAAAGATGGATCGACGGAATATTAAAAAAACCAAGAAACATGATAGCAGCAGAGGCGAACAGAAGAGCAAAAGACTGCATATTATATCTCCCCTCGACGCTGAAAGGCAAATGAGAAAGGAAAGAAGAAGAAAATGAGTAATTGACGTTGAAGTCGGGCATCGCTGCTATTACCAGGGGTGGTTGCCGCAGTGAGAAATCACAACAACAACCAAAAAAAAAAAAAAAAATTCCAACTGGTGTAGCCGGAATGTGGAACTTATAACCTATAGAAATAGATGATAAGATGACAGATGACATCATGGAATGGACAGACCTCGACTTCGCAGAGTCCAAAAGAGTGACTGAAGATAGAGATTTATGAAGAAAACTAACGAAGATTGTTCTGAAGCTTCGGGGGGTGGGGTGTACTTCTTCCAAGTTTCTGATCCGAGTGGGAGGTGATGAAAACATTGAAAGGAAAGACAATTTGAAGTCTTAAACAATATAGCCTTGATTTGAACATTTCAATTCTGTATTTTTCGTCACTTAAACTCCCGTGAAATCACCCGTATGAGTTCTAAATATAAACTCTCTTCAGTGCTTCTGTCGAGTGTAAAATAGTCTCCAATTATTGTGATTTTGAGTTATTGAGTTATTTGTGGGTCATCATTTTGGACACCGAACATGTCCATAGGTGCTCAGATACCCTACTCAGCAAGACTCGCAGTGTCCAGCGACTGACGTCTCCAGTTCTGTGTTGGTTGATTATTCTTCTTACACGTACACTAAGTTTCTCTTTTCTGGCTGTGCCCCTCTTAACTCCAATTTCTTTCGTCCGAAGGAGTGACGTGGACTCATGATTGTCGAAGTCCTGTGCCCTTCCAACGTCTCGGAAAGCATTGACGATGTCCGCCCGATTCATTGGTTGCCCGTCCTCAACGATAGCGCAACTAGCCAACCTGTCCGCTATTTAATTTCCCCGTACTCCTGCATGTCCAGGGACGTAGACGAAGGTGACCTTACATATTTTTGACTTCTGTAATCATTCTACCCATTAGATGCGTACAGATCCTGCCTTCACTTTTTTTTATCATGCTCACCGAATCACTCAGTATACAGGCGTCGTGTAGTCTTGCCAGGGCATACTCGATCGGTCAGAGGACTAGTGCCTGGAACAAAAGGGTAAGTAGACTCTGCTCGATATTAGCAGCTGCCATGACCTTCAAGACTAAACCTTTGCTGAATTTTGTTATCACATGGTCGACGTTGTCCCAAAGTAGCCCACATTCGTACCACCAGCGTTTCCGTGTTATGATTGTTAAGTGAGGACCATGCAATTGCTGTTTTATTAGGATTAGCCAATGCACACAGAAAACAACAAAAATGACAGTCTTGAAGATATAGACCTTCATTAATGGATGCTTACGCAGAATAAAAGGATGGAAAAAGGCAGGACAAAATCACTAACATAGAATTATGGAAATATACCAGTCAAATACTTGTGGATAAAGAGTTATAGCGTAGATGATGGCGTTGGATAGGACACACACTGTGGAAGCCAATTGAGAGTATTACACAACAGGTAATTTTTGGAATCCGTAGGGAAATAGACAAAGTGGAAGACCAAGGTGTTCTTGGAGAAGACAGATGGAAGCAGTGGTGAAGATGATGGGGAAGACATAGAATGATCTTATAAGAATGACAAAAAAACAGAAAAGCATGGAAAGTGTTTACGAAGACCTATACTCCACAGGGAGCTGAAAAGTAGTAGAAGAAGAATGCAGCTGGTACTCCACGTCAAGAGGAGATGCGATGGAGTTCGTTTTGTTTGGTGGAGGCGATTTTCCTTCTGTCTCATTATTGTCGATATTTCAACCAGAATATCATCAGCAAAAATCATAATTCTTCCTCTCCCATCCAGATGTTGTTCCGTGATCGTTATTGTGTACACGTTAAATAGAACTGGTGACAATGGTGAGCCTTGTGGCAGCCCTGGACAAATCGATATTGACTCGGATGACCAACTTCCACATCTGAGTATCACCTTCCTTTGAAACAGTGCTAGAGCGACACATTAATCACGAAGTGGTGCACCGATAGTTTGAGGTGCGTGTGATGAAGTACTCAATGGTACTCTGTTGTATGTATCATCCAGATCTATAGCAGCAGCACATGTCTCTTCTCGTCTGTGGGAGGCTTCGAAGACATCACAGGCGAAGACTGTCACATTGAGCCATGTCTCTGTTATATCTGTAACCTCCAAGTGTGGGTGGGAATACACGTATCTGTTCAAGGTAACAGTTGAGTAAACGGGAAACTATTTTCTGCAGTAGGTTGCCCACAGTGCTCTGCATCGTGATGATTCTGTAGACACTGATCTGAGAAAGGTCCTTGTTTGGCTTCGGTAGCGGTAGTAAGTAGCTGTGTAGCCTTTGCTCCTTAATCTGATCGCTCTGAACGCTGGATTAAACTCGTGATTTTGTACTCGGCTATTGGGTTACACGTGGACCAGTTAACTTGAAAACACACACAAACACACATACGCTTTATGAATTAGAAAAATGAACCTGTGAAGGCAAATTCACCAATCTCAAGAGCGTCCAAATCGCTCAGTTGAGGTCCTACATGCCCAAAGTAGTCTCCCTTAATCATGTCAGAGACCCTCAAGTTGTAAACTTTCTGCGGAGACGACAAATAGGAGATGGAATCGTTGTAGAAAGTAGAAGATCAATGATAGCGTTGTGTCTTTGCTTAAGTATTGTTAAAGTGAGGAGATTTAAAGTGCGATAATTATTGTCAAGACATAAACATAGTCTATATATATCATGTCATTAAATAACTACAACATTGCGGTATGGTTAGACAACAATGCATCTGTCCCACACAAAACGTCTAGTCAGCTTTCCAAATTTTACTTGTGCTTTTTGTGTGACAAGCTCAAACTGTATTTCTTCGGCTTCATGTTGAGATTCTCCACCAGGGAATACACGACAGTTTGGATTGAACCACACATCGGTATTGCTGTGGGATGTACTATTTCGCTGATATTCTTGGTGCTGGTTGTGCAGATCACATTGAAAGCGAAAAAAGGGAGTTTCAAATGGACCAAAACTCGGAGAAGGATGCAGTTAATCACCATCGTAATCGTTGCTTGATGCCGTTTTATTTCTTAACACCGGTAGAGTATTTCCAGTAAATAATGGATATATTACTACTTACTATTTTCTAGATAATTTAAGTAGTGGGAGCCGTGGTTTTCGATCCTGGATAATTAGTTGGACAAAGAATAGGAGGGAAGGAGGAAAGATTTTACTCTGTGAGTACAAGAGTTATATAGTCAAATACCACCACTTTTGCATGGTGGAGAGTGGTGGAACCTGCCGCAATGATATATGTATATAGGTATAGGACGCAGAAGAAGTATGGTGGGTGTTAAGCTCATGAAGGGGGTAGTTGGGGAATAATTGAGTAGATTGGTTAATGAATGATGAACATCGCTGTTTCCCGCCAAAGTGACAACCAATAGGAGCGAGTGTATGTTATCCGACTATAGACCACGCCGGAAGCGAAACTACCATATTAGGGACTAGTGATACGTTAGTTATTTCATAAATATGTTATGTATATATACTTATAATAATAATAAATTAGTATTTATTATATCCTTGCGGACGTAAAGGGACCATATTTAAGATAGATACTGACCATAACCAGGTATATATATATATAATGGCAAATCTTGCTGACGACATGAACGAACAGTCATATTCTCCCACGCTTCAGTGAGTACGACATGGATCAATGAACATCGCTCGTACAAGTATAGATTTCTTTCCCGCGCGCGGGATTGCTGTGACGTGAGCTAAAAAACAATAGCACTCCTGCGCACACGGATAGCGTTCGTCTATCGCTACAAGATAGCCAATAAGTTTAAGAAATATTAATATGTGTCCACTGGTCCTTAGAGATCGAGAGTTCACCCCAACGATCTTAAGAGGAAAGATATGTGTAGTGCATGTCAGCTGCCTCTCTGGTACGTTTATTAGTTACTATTCACATGAGGTTGAATACACAAAAGATTCACCACCGTACTGTAGGCTTTCTCAAATCAGACTTCAAGTTATCCACTAGTGCAATGTTCGGGAAGCAACTCGTGATCTCACAACACTGAAAGCGACTCCTCGCTAAGTACCTCGAAAAAGAGTGATAGTCCTTGTTCTTTGTGAGTGGTCAGGCTGTGTCACATGTGGTCCGTCTGTTTGTGTGCTGGAAGTTGGTCATGGAGAAATTTTGGAATGGAGAAAGGTATTGTAAAGATATGTTTTCTGTTCGTCCTTGGACATTCGAATGTGAAGGGAAAATGTATGAGCTGGTAGCACGGTTGGAAACGCTTCTGTTTATGTGACTAAGGGTACCTTTGGTGTTATAACATTCTCAGTGGTTATATTTAGATTAAACACCGTACTTCCAGACTTGTGAACTTAAAAATTCAAGAAAGACTTTTATAAATTTGCTAACGGCAATTTCCTCACAAATAGACTTACATATTCCCATCGCTCCGAAAAAAACCATACACAAAAGATTCAACACCGGGCTGTAGGCTTTCTCAAATCGGACTTCACGTTTTGTACAAGTGGAATGTTCGGGAAGCTACTCGTGATCTCACAACTCTGAAAGCGACACAACTCTCTCAAAGAATAACAGACCCATCTGCCTCCTCCCTTGTGTAAGAAAGTTGCTGAGGAAGATGATGAACAGAAGGTTTATATGGTACAGAAAAACAAACTTACTCGATCACAGCTAGGGTAGAAACAAAACATACGTTCAGATGACATATCTCACACAAAACAGAGAGCGTGTCGACATTGGTCTCATTGATGGTGATATCGTTATTCTATTGCGCGCAAGACTACAACTCCATCAACATAAAAAAATGTTTGAAAGATTTTTATATATTTCGATATTAAATTTTGCTCGACACCGTTAAAACATCGAAATATGCACGTCACAGCCCACGCTTATTACGAAAGGTGACTCGACTAGTTGATAATTAGAGAGAATGTGGTGTGTCGACATTACAAATTGTATTCTCCCGACATCAATAACAATATCACGTGTATCACTGGCATTACAGCCTAGTGTGTCGACATCTACGACATCTTGAGCGATCACACCACGACAGTGTCGACTACAAGAACACCGATATTACATGTGGAGTAGAAATATCATAATCGAGTGTGTGTTGAGGCACATTAACATGTCAACAGTGCTGATCCTACAATCTCTGATGCGTCGACAAGCCTGGGTATGTTCTTGTTTTGACACTACAAACTCTGTGAGTGTGTCAACCTATGTTAAAACGAGTGGTAAACCAGAGCCACCGCTACACGTTTTTACCTCGTCGTGGGCTGATGCAGAGATACAATGTCTATCCTTTACGTGATCATCAACGAAAAAAACTGTGTTGTCAGCATCAATAACGACAACCGTATCTGTCATGTCAACAACATATTCACCCAGCCATCATGGTGTTTCGACAACAACGCCATCATCTTTTTCACATGTGTCACCAATCGCACATCCCAAGGTTTTGAGTAGCTCGGTCATTATGGATTCAGCCTTGATTTTGGAAATATCCAATATTGAAAAGAGCTCAGTTCAACAACTCTTAAACTACGCATCGTGAAAATAACTCTCAGCGGTAGGAAGTAACCCGTGTCACAAATACATCAGGAAACTAGTTCCAAGATAAGTTCGAATATAATATAAGAAATGAGCATCTGTGGGGAAAAAAACGTATATGCTGATTTTCTGCTTGTGAAAATAGAAAACTTTTGGTGATATTTCGTGTGCAAATGCCCCACAACAATCTAAAGAAAAAACATATAGAAAACCAAAAATGCAGTATCACTACCTGTATCTCTACCACTGACCCAAACGGCAAATGTGCAGTGTCTCGTTTAATAGTATCGACAATTTACATACGAACTACAGCAGCATTCATCGACCCCATACAAACGCCTTCTACTTCTTCTTTGGCGTCACACAAACGACCTACCACATCGAGTGGAGACTGGTTGTGCGAAACGAAGAAAACTAACAGTTGAAGATGACGCTTTAGATATTCTTCCATAAGATGTCAGACAGAATTATACTGATAATTGGGGAGCCAGGGTTACAGAACTATGAGAGCGCCTACATGCACAGTGAGATATTAGTTAAATTTAGATACATGTTTTGGTATTTTGGAATGTTATCTACACGTTCCCTGACCATGTGAGGGAATCATTCAGTGAGATGACTCAACTTTTCCAAACAAACAAACAAACACAAAATTATCGGCATCACTCGTAACGTCGACCGTGAGTTTATGGGAGATTACGCCGTCAAACATATCTTTGTATTAATTCCCTGTATCACCATATCAATATTTCCAGTTTTAAAGGATGACCTTAATTATGGGAGGATCTTTTTCGATAGGGGCGACCTTCAGTTATGGGAGACAGATGCCGATTGTTTATACTTGACTTAAGTGCACCTACATTAGACGACATATCTAAGCCAGGTTTGCATGATGAAGGTAAATTTTTATATGGATAGTAATCTTGGACTACCTATGTTGGGAAAGATAACAGGTCAATTGTTTTAATGTGCGTCGTATTTGCGAGCTAAGGATCATAATATAGCGGGACATAGTAACAAACTGACGCCTTGCGGCGAGCCACACTCCCGTCATTCATGGTATAACTTAGGAATCAGAGACTACCGTGGGTGGGTCATGTGTAAAGAATGAATAATGTATTCCCAAACAAATATTGTATGAAAAACTTAGAGATGGAACGAGACGAAAGACCAAACTAGTGTTGAGATATAAGGATGTTTGCAGGGGAATTTTGTATCCGTGACAGAAACAAAAACTGTGATTGCATATCGTTGTATATGACAGCAAAAAGAAAAAAATGGCACAGCGCGATTCGAGACAGTGCTGTTATCAAATTCCGAAAACAGAAGGTGCACAGAAAAGAGGCAAGTCTAGACACAGAAACTACCTCTTGTTCATTCTGTAGATGGATCTGTCTGTCCGGTAATGGCAATTTCAGCCACGTGGGAAGTTTTTCAGTGAATGGAACAAGACAAAAGAACAAACTATTGTTGAAACATACGGATGTTTGCAGGATTTTCTTGAGGGAATTTTGTATCAGTGAAAGGAACAGAAAATGTGGTTGCATATCGTTGCACATGAGAGCAAAATAAAAAAAGTGACACAGCACAATTCGAGACAGTGCTGTTATGAAACTCAGGGACAAAAAGTGAAACAGAAAAGAGACAAGACCAGACACACAGAAATGCCTCTTGTTCATTCTGTAGATGGATCTGTCTGTCCAGTATTGGCAAATTCAGCCACGTGCGACGTCTTTCAGTGACACAGAACCTAGTATGAGACACAAATGCTTTACCAAACTGACTTATGATTGTTTGCTGCCGTCAGTCACAATATCATACATATACCATGTCCTCCATCAACTAGAAAATGCATTATCTATAGAAGATTATTGGAAACAGGTAAATTAAATATGGAAAGAGACATGCGAAGAAACGCTGAGCACATTAGAATGCACGAAAAAGGCATGGATGACAGCAGAGACTCTGGATAAAATTAAAGAGAGAAAAGAATAAGAAGGTAGACATAAATAAAAAGCAAAACGAGAGAAAATAAGCGCCAAGACACAGGAAGCTTACACAGAGGTGAACAAAGAAGTGGGAAGATACATTAAAGGGGATAAGAGGAAATATATAGATGAACTAACTAAAGTGCCAGAGGAAGCCGACTTTCCGTTATGGGAGACAGATACCGATTATTTATACTTGGGTTAAGTACACCTAAATTAGACGACATAGTTAAACTAGCTCTGCAGGATGATGGTACACTTTTATATGGATCATAATTTTGGACTACCTATGTTGGAAAAGATAACAGGTTATACATTTTGTAAATGTACGTTGTCTTTGCAAGCTAAAGAACATCATATAGCAGGATAGAGTAACAAGCTAACGTCTCGTCCATTGTGGTATTACTTAGGAATCGGAGACTACAGTGGGTGACTCACGCGAGAAGAATGTAAAAGAAAAAAATATACACACAAAAATATGAATGCGTTCCCTAAAAAATATTGTATGGAAAACTTAGAGATGGAGCGAGACATTAAGGCAGACCAGCGCTGAGATATAAGGATGTTTGCAGGGTTTTCTTGAGGGATTTTTTATCAGTGAAGGAAACAGAAAATATGGCTGAAGATCGTAGCACATGTAGAGTAAGAATAAAAATTTAGCACAGCATGTTTCGAGACAGTGCTGTTATAAAATTCAGAAGACAAAAGGCGCAGCAGAAAGGAGACACGGCCAGGCACACACAAATGCATCTTGTTCATTCTGTAGATTGAACTGTCTGTCCAGGATTGGCAATTTCAGCCACATGTGATTCTTTTCCGTGAAACAGCACCCAGTATGAGACACAAATGCTTCACCAAACTACTGACTTATCAAGATTGATTGCTACAAACCGTCTGTCATGACGTCACTGGTTATGTAGTTTTATTTTATTTATTTTATATTTTTATCATAAAGCTCACCTCCGATTAACATTAATTACCTAGGCTGTTTAATAAGACATGAGATTGCATCGGTGTTCGACATAGACTCCTAATGCATCATAATGTGTGACAGCCTTAAACATATATTGTATCCGTCTATTGGTCAGTCTATGTTATATTCTTCATCCGATCTTTGAGTTGTTATTATCATTGGCATGTTTATAGTGGTAATGCAGTAAGAAAACTTACCACTACAAATATAAAATGTGTTAGACGCCTTGTATGCGTATGAATGAGGTGGTGAACGTTATGGGAAACGATACATACATATTCCTAGTACTTTTTCCACATTGACAGCATAGGGATGCAAAAACTGAATAATGTGGTCACGTAATATGCCAGACAGAGTGGATCTCACCCATAAATACCTTATTTTATTAGCGTTTTGATTACGGTGTGCTGATATTGATAACCACTGTATAGTTATGTAACGAACGTGTATGGAAATATTGGGTGAGCGTTTGATCGATCTACTTAGTCACCACTCTAACCAGTCACTTATCACTTCAATATATATTTATACAGCTCTTTGCACAATGAGTCACACAAACACACACTCACCTCTCCATCAAACCCAGCTCTCCATCCACTTGTTCTATAACCCACACACACACACACACAGGCATCTCACCGCCAATAAACATTACATTTTGTATCAGTCAGCAAAACTATCAGAAGACTGCTCCTTTTGTTTACTCTCTGAGTAATATGCACATACACAAACAAGAAAACGCACACTGGCTTTTTTGGGCTCTGTTAATAAATATACATGCTCTGAGAATAGTAACTAATAAACGTACCAGAGAGGCAGCTGACATGCACTACACATATCTTTCCTCTTAAGATCGTTGGGGTGAACTCTCGATCTCTAAGGACCAGTGGACACATCTTAGTATTCCTTAAACCTGTTGGCTACCTTGTGCGACAGACCAACGCTATCCGTGTGCGCAGGAGTGCTATTGTTTTTTAGATCACGTCTCAGCAATCCCGCGCGCGGGAAAAAGAAATCTATACTTGCAAAAGCGATGTTCATTGACCCATGTCGTATTCACAGAAGCGTGGGAGAATATGACTGTTCGTTCATGTCGTCAGCAAGATTTGCCATTATATATATGTGTATACCTGGTTATGGTCAAGGATATAATAAATATTAATTTATTACTATTATAAGTATATATACACAACATATCTGTGAAATAACTAACGTATCACTAATCCCTTATATGCTAGTTTCGCTTCCAGAGAGGGCGTGGTCTATAGCCGGACAACATACATTCGCTCCCATTGGTTGTCACTTTGGCGCGAAACAGCGGTGTCCATCATTCATTAACCAATCTACTCAATTATTCCCCAACTACCCCCTTTATGAGCTTAACACCCACCATACTTCTTCTACGTCCTATACCTATATACATATATCATTGCGGCAGGTTCCACCACTCTCCACCATGCAAAAGTGGTGGTATTTGACTATATAACTCTTGTACTCACAGAGTAAAATCTTTCCTCCTTCCCTCCTATTCTTTGTCCAACTAATTATCCAGGATCGAAAACCGCGGCTCCCACTACTATTTTATACCAGGATTCCAGGAAAATGCTCAATCACCTGGATAATGTTATTAAATGGATGAGCTTGGAAACAAAGAAATAAAAATAGGCGCATCATCAGATGTCGGAAAACCCGGAACATCACATAAAATGTGACAAAACAAGAAGACCTCAAATGTCTGTGTGGAGCTAGTCAAGAGTCTTAACAGCGTGATTGACCCTTCATTGGAAGAGATGGCATAGCGTATAGAGATGCAAATAAGGGGCTACAAATCATCAACCGGAACATAGTCTTTGGCAAGTTCGATGTTAATGAGAGTCTCCATTTCATTCTGAAACCAAGATCGATGTGGCCTTAAGTAGTGCATGAAATTAGCTCAAGTACCGAGGAAGCGATCGAGGGAGAATTAACATATTCACCAAGACTGCCACCAGAACTGATGGGTATGACTTTCAACTGCGGGAGAGCGAAGCTGGCTTCACTGTTCAGTCAATCCAAGAATAGTATAGAGTTGGAATGGTAAGGCCCGATGTTATGCTGCAAGACCCATCAGACAAAGTAGTCAGACAGTGGAGCCTTTGTTAAAGACTCGATGTCAATGAGAGTTTAAAATGAAAGAGTGAAGGTCACACACAAAACAAGTATGCATGGGTTTGGCCACGGCGATATTCGGTGGTGGTCAGAAGTCTATAAAATGTATCACAGGCACACATCGCCGTTCTAGAGGTTATAAATGTCGACGAAAACTAGCGTGCTCATGGGAGTTACATCAGTTGTATGGCAAGTACAGCAAGGTCAATCGAAAACATATGGCGCTGGAGAGAACTCTAAAACAGGATGTCATTTGGCAACACTAAGATGCAGAATTTGATATTTACAGATCCTTAGCTGGCGGCCAAGATGGCGGGTTTTTTATATTCGGAGTGTAGATTGTGTGATTAAAGTGATTTAATATATTGTGTTTCCAACGGGATATAATTTTCGAAAAGTTGTGTAAAGTTTTCTACCAAGGAGGAGGATAAGAACTGATAAGTACTTTTTTTAATGTAACCAACTAAAGTTTTATATTTAGATCGTAAAAGATCGCATTTGAGACCTTAGCGATCAAACACGTGGGGGAAACATCAGTCGGGCTAAACCCCCAACGTGTTTTTTTTTTTTTTAAGTTAAGCCCTTAACATACGACTGACTCAGCAGGTCGGTAAGGGATAAATATTTTTATGCTCAGAGAAATACTCAGAAGATGGAGATTAAAGTAGCAACGATAAATATATGCGGGATAAAAAATAAAGAAATCGAACTTATAGAAGAAATGACAAAAAGGAAAATTAAAATACTAGGATTAGCGGACACCAGAGTAAAAGGACAACAGATAAAGAAAACACACATGAACTACACGAAAATATTCTCAGGAGTCGACAACACAGAAAGAGCAACACATGGAGTAGGTTTTATCATCGACCCAGAACACGCAAAGAACATTCTAGAAATAAAATACCATTCAGAAAGAATTATCACAATTAAACTACTAGAAGACGATCGAAAAACAAGTTACATTCAAATAATGCACCATGCAATAACAATGAAAGAGACAGCGAAGAATTCTACGACACATTGAATGAAATCATTAACAAGTTTGACGAAAGCGACGACATGTTAGTGATGGGAGATTTTAATGGAAGGCCTGGGAAACGCAACAGTGAGAACAGTGACATCTTAGGACCCTTTGGCGATAAAACAGCTGAAATAAACGAAAATGGAAGCAGACTGCTGGATCTATGCAATCAAGATGATTTATTTATCACCAACACATTCTTCAAACACAGAGAGTCGCAAGTATACACCTGGTACAAATGGAATGACACAACATGCAGAAGCCAGATAGATTTTATACTAACAAGAAAACAGAACAAGAAAAGAGTAACCGACAGCAGAGCAATCCCAAATGTTACAGACGACACGGATCACAAGATGGTTATGATCACACTAAGACAGCCAAAAATAAAGAGAATATTCGAAAACAAACAAAGGAAGCGAAAAGAACAGACAATAAAAATAAAACAATTAAAAGATCAAGAAAAAAGAAAACCCTGGAAGAAAAACTAACAGAGGAATTCAAGAAACTCCCTAACGAAGTATGCACAGTAGGAGAAGTGGAAACAATTTAAGGAAACAGTAACCAACATCTCTAAAACAGTTTGTGGAACGAAGCTAAGAACAAGAGAAGGGAAAAAGAGCGCTCCGTGGTGGAACGAAACAATCAGAGAAGCAATTAAGGAAAAGAAGAAACTGTTTAAAAATTGGAGGGAGAACAAGAACCAAGAAAAATATGAAAAATATGCCTTAGTTCGAAAAAGAGTTAAAAGGTTGATCAAAGAAGCTAAGCAAAAAAATTGGACAGAATTCGGACAAAACTTGAGCAGGGACTTCAAGACAGCCACAAGAGATTTCTACAAAGCAGTAAAAGCCACAAGAGCGAGAAAAGAAAACCATGATCCTACTGAGCTGATAAATGACAAAGACGGACAGCCAATATCAAATAACCAATGTATGCAACAGAGATGGAAAGAATATTTTGAAGACCTGTTAAACATACCAACTACCAATAAGACAACAAAAACCACGCCAGAACTCACAAATACTGAACCCAACATTATGAAAGAGGAAATCGAAGAAGTAATCAAATATGCACCAAGAAATAATGCGCCGGGGATAGATAACATTCCAATAGAAATAATAGCAGCAGCAGGAGAAACAGGAATGCAATGGCTGCACAGAATATTTAATGCAGCATGACACCAACAACAAGCCTCAGAAGACTGGCAACAGGCAATAATCATACCAATATGGAAAAAGAAAGGTAGCAAAAGAGACTGCAATCAATATAGAGGTATATCTCTTCTCAGCCATGTATGAAAGCTATACGCCAAAATCTTGGAAAAAAAGCTGAGACCAATAATAGAGCTACAGTTAAGCGATTCTCAATGGGGTTCCGAAAAAAACAGAGGATGCACCGACGCACTATTCACACTAAAACAGCTTGCAGAAAAAACTACAGAACACAATCAAAACTTATACGTAGCCTTCATTGACCAGGAAAAAGCATTCGACAAAGTAAACAGAGAACAACTGTGTGAGATACTAACAACATACGGAGTAAGCCAACATCTAACCAACATTATTAATTATTATTAAACACTATTATTATTATTAAAAGCCTCTACGTCAACAGAAGCTGCAGGGTCAGAACAGCAGCAGGCTACACAGACCACTTCGAAGTTAGATCAGGTGTAAGACAGGGGTGCGTACTATCCCCTCTACTGTTTATTACATACATGGACCATATATGCAAGCTAGCCAAACCATCAGAGACAGAGGAGATCAACGAGCTTTTATTTGCAGACGATCAGGCACTAATACATGAAACAATAGAAGACCCACAAGAACACTTAAACAAACTCAACAGCACAGGCCCAAAATACAGCATGAAAATCAACATCAACAAAACAGAAGTCATGAACGTCGCCAAAAATAAGCAGAACATCAACATAACTATAGAAGGCAGACAACTAAAACAAGTAGATGAATTCAAATACCTAGGAAGTCTAATGACAAACGATAATTCTCAAACGGCAGAGATAGAATCAAGATGCAACAAAACTTGTCAAATCATCGGACAGTTATCACCACTATTGTCCAACAAGGAAATAACTCTGGAGGCAGAAGAAGCACTATACAATACAATCTTCATCCCAACGTTGTGCTACCGATGCCAGACCTGGACCCTAGATGCAAGAACAATAAGAAAAATAACCTCTAAAGAGATTAAATGTGTTAGACGAATGACAGGAAAACAGTCTGAGAGATAAGATCAGAAATGAAGAACTGAGAAAAAAGCTAGAAATAGCCCCCGCCATAGAACATATAAGGAAACAACAGATAAAATGGTTTGGCCACGTGACAAGGCAAAAAGAACTAAACACAACACAACGAGCTTTCAACAAACGTTGTGAGAACACTAGACCCAAGGGTCGACCACGAAAAAGATGGGCCGATGGAATATTAGAAGCACTAGGAAACATAACAGCAGCAGAGGCGAACTGAAGAGCAAATTATATCTCCCCTCGACGCTGAAAGGCAAATGAGGAAGGCAAGAAGGAGAAGGAGAAGAGGATTAGCTGGCAGCCTGTAACCTGGTCCAAGCTGGAGAAGATGTATGGCATCTGGTAATATTTATGCCGTGACGAACAGACAATAGAGAATATTCCTTATTAATGCAAGCCAGCACTTGCTCAAGGACACTACTCTTGACACACACAAACACACACACACGCACACATATATCTACATACATATATACAACACATATAAACATGCATATTACATATACACATACATGCACACACACAACCGCTGAACAATAAGTCGTTTTGACATTATAATTTTCCTAAACCTACGTCAAGCTGCAACTACAAAACTTGCATTTACGTGTACATAATCTTCTATTTATCCTTTCAGCCAGATCCGAGATTTGTTGATAGTGTGTTAGTGCATACCAAGGAGACACATTGTGTATTGTGAGGAAATGCGTATTGTGTGGTGTAAAGAGGAGACGTGTGTGTGCAGAAGATAAGAAGCGTGTGGTGAGAAGATTTGAAATGTGTGGCGAGAGGATGCAAGTTGTATGGTGAGAAGATGCGAGTTCTGTGGTGAGAAGATTCGAAGTGTGTGGTGAGAGGATGCGCGTTTTTTGGTGAGATGATGCGCGTTGTGTGGTGAGAGGATGCGAGAGAAGATGCGAATTGTGTGATGAGAAGGTGTGAAGTGTGTAATGAGAAGATGCGAGATGTGTGGTGAAAAGATGCAAAGTGTGTGGTGAGAAGATGCGAGTTGTGTGGTGAGAAGATGCGAGTTGTGTGATACGAAGGTGCGAATTGTGTGGTGAGAATATGCGAGTTGTGTGGTGAGGAGATGCGAGAGACGATGCGAGTTGTGTGGTGAGAAGATGCGAGTTGTGAGGAGAGAAGATGCGAATTATGTGGCGAGAAGATGCAAGATTAAAGGTGAGAATATGCAATTTGTATGATGAAAAGATGCGAGATAAGATGTGATGAGAAGGTGAGAGTTGTGTGGTGAGAAGATGCGAGTTGTGTCGGGAGAAGATATGAGATGTGTAGTGAGAAGATAAGAGATGTGTGGTGAGAAGATGCGAATTGTGTGGTGAAAAGATGCCAGTTAGGTTTTGTGAATATGGGACTTTTGTGGTGAAAAATGGGAGTTAAATAGCGATAAGATATGAGTTGTGTAGTGAGAAGATGCGAGTTGTGTGATGAGAAGATATTAGCTGCGTGATGAGGAGATGCGAATTGTGCAGTGAAAAGTTGCGAGTTTCGTTGTTAGACAATGGGAGTTATGTGTTGGGAAGATGATGTAAAGCGATTACATTTAGCGATAATATAATATTAATAGTCTAATGTTATTTGCTTGTTGATTCCTCTAGATGCAACGATTGATTGATGTTGATTGACTTGACTAACTTGTGATTTTGATAATGACGATGATGTTGAATGGATGAAGCTGTAATAACTTCTGTAATAACTTCTACCTTGCTGACTTGCCATATCTTGTGAGTACTTCGTGTTGTGGTTGACTTAATGATTGCATCTAGGCCAACTCTGGGTACCCCTTTAATCACGTAGGTAGACAACTCAATCAGCAAACAAGTCTAATTGTAAACAACATAACGGCAATTATGTTTATTTACACACATCTGCTGAATCAATCCCTCTAAAAAAAATTACCTTTTGGCGGCATGGACACCGCACCAGGTGTCACAGTAATAACACCACTTACTGTCTGTTTCACACACATCTTTCAGTTCCTCCTCTCGATCATATCACAAGTGTGAACCAATAGTCTGGTCACTATCATTCGTCTACATAACTAGATTCATCCTGAATCACTAAGTAATACTTTTCCTAAAGGAATTAACAAACTCTTCGCTATTTTCCTTACCTACAATGAGCATTTCACTCTGTTACCCGTCTCCTGGTCCAACTACATGTATCTAGACTATAAAGCTCATTTAAAAAAAAATCTCTCTCTCTAGCAACCCTTGTCTCTGTTTGTGCATACCTTTAAATACCCACTATCTCAACCAATCAGTTCTCGCCACGTTCCACCACAACCTCGAACTGGTCAGACTCGCACCATCCCTTAATTTTAACCACTTTCTGTGTTTCTAGAACATTCTATAATATTCACATTTACCATTTTCTACTTGTTACTATAACTTTAGTTCACCTGTCACGTACCACTTTTTTAACTACGTTATTAATTCTAATCTTAGTTTACTATTATATGGATCTGAAACCTGGACAACATACTCACATCACGAAAAAAGACTACATGTCTTCCACATGCGATATCTCCGCCGAATAATGAACATCAAATGGCAGGACAGAATAACCAACTTAACTATCCTGCAACGTGCTAAGACCCCAACAACCATGTCAATGTTCAGATGTCGAAGACTAAGATGGCTGGGACACGTCAAGCGAATGGAAGAAAAACGCATCCCCAAGCAAATACTATATGGTGAACTAATACACGGAAAAAGACAAATAGGCAGACCTAAACTACGATATAGAGATATCTGTAAATCATCTCTGAATGACTCTCCATCTGTAAAAATGACTGGGAACATCTGGCAAGTGATTGCACATTATTGAGAGCATGTATAAGGAATGGTATATCATTTGAGACTGTGCTAAGGCAAAACAAGGAAGAGAAAAGACTAATGAAAAGGGAGGGAAAACCCCGTGGATCAGTGGGCCTGACTTGTTCATTCTGTGGCCGTGTGTGTTTGTCAAACATTGGTAGAATGAACCACGAGAGAAGATGTTCGACAAAAACAAATCCTCAAAAAAATACACAATAGCCTCCACTAGTCCGTCTGACAAGACGAAAAGGGCCATATAACTCTAATCTCTTTGTTCTCTCTTCACGCGTGGCTGCTCTCTGAGATTCTCCATTCTCATTATACTATTACACATTCTAATTACACTATTGCATATTCTCATTACACTATTATACATTCTCATTACACTATTGCATATGCCCTCATGTTATTTTTAGGTGTTGCAATAACTAACACCTAATGCTATCATGATCATCTCATTACACTATTACAATGCGAGTAATGTGGTGAGCAGATCCGCAGATGCGAGTGTGTAGTGCAATGAATGAGGAGTGTGTGCAAGTAAGAATCGATATATCCAGTTTTGGTCTTAAAATGCCTTGAGGTTGGTTAACGCACGTTTCTTGATTTTCTGATATTTGAAAAAAAAAAAATTACAATTTTTGCCAGAATTTTTATCTTTTTTTTTAGTTTAATCTGCCGCCAAAAAACAAAAATTAACAGTCTAATTTTCTGAGTATCCATATCACTACTGTGCCATCAATGTATTTGGACATTATTAGATTGTGTTCTTCACAAATGCCTGCACTACTATTGCCCTTCGAAAAGGATCTGTCTCTAGTCATCTCTCTCTACTTCTTCTGTTGTTTGATGGTCTCTTTGATGTCTTGCAATAACCTGCTTGTTGATCTACCCCTGTCTCGCTTTAATAAAACCAAGCCTTCCTTAATTGTTCTTTCCAGCCAATTGTGTCTTTTAACGTAGCTGTAATATTTTAATTCCCCTTGTAGGATGTTAATAAGCCATTTCTTTTAAATCTTTACGTCTTAGAATATCTATATTGCTCTTTTTAAGTCAGACATCCTATAGATTTTTCTGTAGAATTTGCTTTTTAATGAACTAATTTTCTTTATTGTTGTTTGTGAGATTGTCCATGCTTCACAATTATGTATTGTAATTGGGACGATAAACTGTATATACACTCAGTAAATTTTAATTTTACTGCCTTGTTGGTATTGTGCCATATTATCTTCACGACATTACATTTTTGTCTTGCTATTGGTAATCATAATTTGATCTCATTCTAGTGTTGCTAGCTATTACATATCCTAAACAATCTCTTTTTTCACATTCTAAAGTTCCTCGCTGTTGATGGTGATTTGGTGTTTCATTTTTCTGCTTTTTCGGTGGACATTATCTTGGTTTTCTGTATATTTAGATGGGTGTTCTTCACTGTGTCTTTTAATACTTTCAATTTAACACTATCGGTCAAAGGAAAAAAGAAAAGTCCTCACAACAGAAATGATTATGTGAATAATACTGAGCGTGACAAGAAATGATGGAAATTGCGATATAACGAAAACAGTTATAGTGAAATAAGTGATGAATCATTTAATTTGTTTTTTTAACAACAAATAATTTGAACACTAAACACAATTACTACAATAGGGCAGGATGCCACAGAGAGGATTAAGATGTAGAAGCAATGAGAAAGGGGATAGGCAGGTTAGCAAGCAACAGATCAATTCAATATAAGACATTTGAGACACCACGAAAAACACCACACTGGAGACATCACGATAAACACCACACATGAGACATCACGATAAACATCATACATGAAATTTCACGATAAACACCACACTTGAGACATCACGAAAAACACCATACATGAGACATCACGAAAACACCATGCATTATACATAACGATGAACACCATACATCAGACAAAACGATAAACATAACACTTGAGACATCACGATAGCACCACATTTGAGACATCACAATAAACACTATACATGAGACATCACGATAAATACCACACATGAGACATCACGATAAACAATACATCTGAGACATCACGAAAAACACCAATCATTATGCGTAATGATAAACACCACACATCAGACAAGACGATAAACACGCCACTTGAGAAATCACGATAAGCACTACATTTGAAACATCACGATAAACACCACACCTGAGACATCACGATAAATATCACACATCAATCACGTTAAACACGACACTTTAGACATCACTATAAACACTATACATGAGACATCGGGATAAATACCACACATGAGACATCGCGATAAATAATATACATGAGATATCACGATAAACACCACACGTGAGACATCACGATGAACACCACATTTGAGACACACTACAGACCACTGTTCCAAACTCCCAATATTTTCTCCAACAGGGGCGACAACTGTAGACTGTTCATGAGCGAGTTTATCATAAATGATCAAAAACAAACCTGAAGTCTTAGGATGGACATTTTGGTGCCTTTGATATCTCTCAGGTCTGCTATAGAAGACATAATTCGTTGAACATCAGGTGGTACTGAACCTGTACCAGACACAAAGATTATTTAGTAGCAAGGATTTTTTCATATTAAACATTTTTCGATAATTTATAACCATCTTTAATTTATTCATTTAAATTTTATCTTGTTTAGAGCGCACCAGGATAATCTGGAGACTTTGACGGTTCGCTTATATATGTTAACTGTAGTAGTTCTAAAGAACTTAGTAACTTGGGCGATTTTAAACTTGTTAACACTTGAGACATCGCAAGTACCTCTCGGCCGAGGTGATTCTACAATACTTAACTTTTAGGCTTATTATTTCATATTCTGTTCTCCTCCAACATCATCGGGATGCCTGTACTTTACATAACCTCGTACTCATCTCAGTCCGTCTGAAAGAGTCTTGTCTTTAGCCAGATCTCCCACTTCTTCTGTTGTGAAGTTTAATGTCTCTTTAATGTCTTGAAACTACCTTCTGCTTGGTCTGTTCTGTCTCGTCTTTCTGGGACCATGCTCTCATCGCTGTTCTTTCTAGCCCGCTGTGTCTTCCTGGGACCATGCTCTCATCGCTGTTCTTTCTAGCCCATTGTGTCTTTCTGGGACCATGCTCTCATCGCTGTTCTTTCTAGCCCATTGTGTCTTTCTGGGACCATGCTCTCATCGCTGTTCTTTCTAGCCCACTGTGTCTTTCTGGGACCATGCTCTCATCGCTGTTCTTTCTAGCCCACTGTGTCTTTCTGGGACCATGCTCTCATCGCTGTTCTTTCTAGCCCACTGTGTCTTTCTGGGACCATGCTCTCATCGCTGCTCTTTCTAGCCCACTATGTCTTTCTGGGACCATGCTCTCATCGCTGCTCTTTCTAGCCCACTGTGTCTTTCTGGGGCCATGCTCTCATCGCTGCTCTTTCTAGCCCACTATGTCTTTTAAAGTGTCCGTAAAATGTGTATTTTCTTTTGTATTTTGTTTTTGATTGTAATTTCACGAGTTGGTGTGGGAGCCTTTAACTCATTGAGTGTGACGCGTAGTAATTGTTTTTGGAAACGTTGGAGACCGTCTATAGCTTGTTTCATAAGTCGTGCCCAACTTTTAAAATCAATATCTTTTAAACCGCTTTTTGTATTTTTTTCAAAATTTGCATGTAAAGTTATAATGATTAGAACCCAACAGGGAATTAATTTCATTAAAAACAAACATTTGGTTATTATTGTTGCTTATTTGATTTATATAAATTTATAACGACCCATTGATGTAGTCAAAACTTAGTGTTTACAGTATTTAAGTTAAAAATAGCGATTACAAATCTATACACGGTCAAATTTACGATTTTGCACGCTTTAAACGTGAGTTATCTGACACAATTAGACACCGGTAGAAAACACGAGGCATTGTGTGTTCAATTTCCGTTCTTTCATAGGTGTAGACGTGGAACGCTAACATTTATCATGAGTCTTAAAATGAAATTCTGCAGTTTACAAAACATCGCAATAAAAATGTATGACTATTTTTGCAAAGAGGCTAAACGAGGAAGATTGTTTCATTCTTTAGAGAACCCTGAGAATAGGACAAGACACATTTTGGATTTATCTAAACGGTCATTTAATCGCTGGATTCAAGCACGTGACCGTCAATGTTCAAAATATACAAAATCACAAGGAAGAGCAAAAAATGTTGGATAATTTCGACAGTGCACTTATTAGAAGTGAAATTCGCAAAATGTTGGGTATGAATGAAACTGTTACAATAAGAAAATTAAAAGTATCGCTGAAAAAGAACAACAGTATTGAAATATCAAAGTCTACATTATGTAGGAATGTGAGAGCTGCAGGCTTTACATTCAGAAAGTATTCCAATGGACGAAACATCATCTGTGAGAAGCCACATATAGTAGTAATGAGAAGCAAGTACTTACGTGAAGTAAGAGGTGCGCAAGCAAGGTTATGATATTGTGTACTTGGATGAAACATGTATCAATGCTCACCACACTAACCAAAGGGAATGGCAGTCATCAGATGGAAAGATTAAGAGATTAATACCTAGCAGCAAAGGACAGCGCTTGATAATTGCTCATGCAGGTAGTCGACAACATGGACTAATACAGAATGCAGAGCTCATTTTTCTTTCAAAATCCATAGACAATCGGGATTATCACTCTGAGATGAATGGTCACATATTTAGACATTGGATTGAAAATTCTGTTCTCCCATCACTAGATCGACCATCTTGCCTAATAATGGACAATGCAGCGTACCACAACATTGTTGCACTTGAAGATAAAGTCCCGACGTCATCCAGTACAAAAGATGCTATTAAGATATGGCTCACAAAGGAGCACATACAATTTAATAACGTGTGCTTAAAACCTTAATTACTATCTCTAGTAAAGCAAAAACAGAGGATAAAGATTTTTTCAAATAGATAAGATTATCCAAGAGCACGGTCATATAAGTTTGAGGCTGCCACCTTACCATGCTCATTTAAATCCAATAGAACTAATCTGGGCAAAATTAAAAGGACAAGTGGCAGATGAAAATACAACATTCAAAATATGCGATGTAAAGACTCTTGCTAATCTCGCTTTATTAAATATAGACAAAGATTATTGGGCTAAATGTGAAGACCACGTCTTAAAACAGGAAGAGGAATATTGGAAAAATGATGGTTTGTGGAATGTTCAACCCCAAACAGTTATTAATCTTTTAGACTCGTCTGATTCAGAATGAAAGTATATAGCCCCCACAATGTTGGCCCCTATATTACCTTAAATTATTTCAACAAACGGTCCTTTTCAGGACCACACAACTATGAAAATTGGACATACAGGTATACCTTGATATTATCGTCCGTCCTCGAACTGAGCAGACAATAATTATCCTGGTGTTTTGTTTTATCCAGTTATTTCCCCATTACGGCCACGCCTTTACCTAGTGAAAATTAATCGTAGACCAGCAACTACGGTAATTTCTATTCTTTAGGGCTTCACAATTTACAATTTTGACAAACATCAAAGAAATATCGCCGCTTTAAGAAAACTGCAGCTGCAAGATATTTGTTAAATATACATTTAAAGGGTCTTTTGCATTCTAATAACATTTGGAAAATTTCAAATGTATTTAACAAACGGTTAGAGAGTAATATCGTTTTGAAGTTGGGCATATGTTTTGAAACGAGCTATAGTACTAGTCGATGCATGAAACTACAAGTGCAGCCTAGAGGTACTGCACAACTAGATCTTCTATATCAGTAAGAGCCACCACTACAGGGAGTACGGCGATCACGACTTATGTTAGCCAGCCTGTCTGACGCAGGCGATAGAGATCACGGGGAGGAAGAGCTGCTAATTCTTGGTCACTTGATGGTGCGCCGACCCTGCTATTGTGATTGAAGGTTGCAGGCGCATAAGCCCGCCGCCCCCTCTTTTCCCCAGTTTCCTCTACAAAATGTTTATAATTCAGTTTTTAATAGCTTAGGGCATTTAGTATGCCTTCATTGCTCTTACATTTATTAATTATCCAACGTATTTAAGGATTGGCAGTGCCACCCGCACTACGGAGGAAGAGTTGAGGAAGAGAGCCTTGTTCTATAGTTCACATATCTACTGGCAGAGAGGGCGAAGGATCAACTCAATCTACAACAGTCTTGACGGCAGGGGCTGGAACAGCCTGGTATCAGACTCCGGCTAGGTGTTAAGTGGCCACAGCCAATCAGAAAGCAAAAACAAACTACTGATTGCAGGCTGGTGAGAAACCATGACAACTAAGAAAAAAAGAATCTCAAAGATCTCATGGTGAGACCCTCAGGCCAGTCTTAAAATATGGGAACTGAGGAGATTACTAACAGCAGAACAAGTACAGGTAATAGTGATGACGACCAAAGCCTCGATTTTATTATTGTGGAAAGCCCTGTTTCTGGGCTGTGTAAATATAAATATAAACATAAACTAAGACTAGGAACTTAGAATTTAAGGAGCCTTTATCAGGGAAAACATTTAATGATCAGTAATGAAATGGACTTTATTTTTTTAAAGTCCATTTCATTACTGATCATTAAATGTTTTACCTGATAAAGATAGACATCACCTCAGCGCAAAATAAAGACAAGTGGAACAATATTAAAACAGGTAAATGAATTTAAATATTTGGGAACTTTGTTAACCTCAGACGGAAGATGTAAAAACCAGGTGAGATGCAGAATGGCTCAGGCAAAAGCAGCTTTCCAAAAAATGAGGAAGATACTATGCAATTCATTTTTGACAATAGAAACAAGAAAAAGAGTTCT
Organism: Megaustenia siamemsis; assembly: GCA_032433765.1. Lineage (NCBI taxonomy): Eukaryota > Metazoa > Mollusca > Gastropoda > Stylommatophora > Ariophantidae > Megaustenia > Megaustenia siamemsis. The sequence goes on from JAVIAB010000092.1 coordinate 180,461,736, forward strand.
TAAATGTTATGTAGAGCCAGTCTTAACATATGGATGCAAATTATGGACAATAGGACAACAGAAAATAAAATCACTGAAGTCTGTAGAAATGTGGTTTTACAGAAGAATGTTGAGAATACCATGGACAGCTAAGAAGAGTAATGAAGATGTTCTGAGAGAGGTCAAAGCAAAAAGAGAGTTAATTTCCAATATTAAGAAGAAACATTCATAATTTTTTGGCCATGTAATGAGAAGAGAATAACTGGAATATATTGTAACAACTGGAAAAATGGAGGGACGAAGAGATAGGAGGAAGCAAAGAGAAAAGATACCAGACAGCTTAAGAGAATGGCTTAGCAGAAGGTCAACAACAGAAATGATAAATAGCTTTCGAGATCGAAAGTTGTGGAGAGACATGATCACCTACGCCAGCAGGCCCGGTACTTGATGATGAATGAAATGGACAGATACAATGTAGACATTCTGGGCAGCTCTGAGCACAGATTGGCTGGAAAATGTCATTTTGAGACTCAATCAGGCAGTACATTAAATGTTGAGGAAAAGAGCGGACAAGGAGGTGTAGGGTTCATCCTGACATAGAAAATATAAGCAATTCTACTTGGTTACAATTCAATCAGCAATAGATTACTAATAATTAGACAGAAGGAAAAAGCGAAACATCAAAGGCATACAAGTGTATGCACCAACAACAACAGCACATGATAAACTGAAGAACTCCACACAGGATACCATATATAAATATAAAGGTAGATAGAGACATTTAAATCACCATGGTCGAATTTAACTGAAAATTTGACATGAAAGGAACAATGGAAGATAAAACAGTTTCGGAACCATTTAGCATAGATAAAGGACATAAAGCAGACGGACAACAACAGAAATGATAAATAACTGACGAGATCGGAAGTTGTAAAGAGACATGATCGCCTACGCTAGCAGGCCCGGCACTTGATGAGGATGATGACGATGATGAAAAGACATAAAACGACAGAGCAGAGAAACCTATAGAATTTTGCTGTGAAAATGATCTTGCTCTTCAAAACACTTTTTGTAAACGGTACACCAAACAAGATTAAACACTTGGACCTCTCGAGTTTGCAACACAAGAAAGAAAATCGACTTCATTCTGGTCCAGCAAAAATGGTGATCTGGAGTGACATCATCAAAAACACAACCTGGCACAGATTGTGACGCAGATCATGAACTTTAACAGCAGAGCTCAAAAACAAGGCTTAAAAGTGGTGATCAATACGCTTTAATACAGATGCTATACCATATGTATATAACATAGAAGTTAAAAATACTTTTGATTAATTCATGTCAAGACATATCACCAGACGAGCCAGCCACACAAACAACATCTCGTCAACGCAAAACAGCGTCCCCAGAAAGGCGAACAAGAAACAAATTTATATCTCGGAAAAAAAAAACTCTGACCCTCATAGAAGAAAGAAGAAAACTGAAGCAAATAGTAGCAAATAGTAGCAAAGCAACTACAGAACATACACAAAAGCAGTTAGAACAGACATCACAAGATACAAAAGTAATTATATTATGAACGCCTGTAAACATAATTGAAGAGCTCTATCAACAATGAAATATTCACAAAACAACATGGATATCTCCTGACGATAGAACATCAAATCAAATTGACCACCTATGTATTAAACAACAATTCAGATCATCATTAGTAGATGTAAGAGCTTACAGAGGTGCTGATGTTAATAGTGACCACAACCTGTGCATTGGGAAAATAAGATTAAAATTTAGAAACCAACAGAAGAGGTCAATTACACATAAAATTGATAGTCATAAACTGAAAGATGAAGCCATAAAGGAAAAGTTTAACATAGAGCTAAGTAATTGTTATTCAGCACTCGGTGAAATAGACTTAGATATCAATGAAATGTGGGACTCACAGAGCAAAATACTAATGACAGCAGCAGAAGCAAGTGCCGGACTGAAGAAAATGGAAAAACGAGCTTGGATCTCAGACACCACATGGAAATACATCAAAGAAATAAGAGAAGCAAAGAGAGCCGTGACTAATGTAAAGACAGATCTTGGAAAGGTTCTGGCAAAAGCAACATACAAAGAATTAGACAACAAAGTGAAAAGTTCGGCAAGAAGAGATACAAGAGCTTATATAGACAACTTGGCAGAGAAAGCAGAGACAGCTGCAATTACAGGAGACAGCAGAACTCTCTATACAGTACAAAAGATGCTGACAAACACCTATACATCCAGTGGAACACCAATTCTAGACAAATCTGGATTAATGCTAACAACAAGCGCAGACATAAAAGCCCGTTGGGCAGAACACTTCAAAGAAATTCTTAACCGTCCACTACCTCACAGTTTAATAGATTTTGAAGCTGAAACACCAGCAGCAGAATTAGATGTAAATTTAGATGACTTCACCTTGAGTGAAATAGAAACCACCTTAAAGCTAATGACCAATAACAAGGCTGCTGGAGAGGATAAGTTAACAGCTGAGATCCTCAAGGCAATTGATAGCCATAATTTAATACATCTCCAAAAAATGTTCAACATCATTTGGAAAACAGAGAAGACGCCTCATAAATGGAAAAAAGGAATCATTGTTAAGATCCCAAAAAAGGGCAATCTTAGAGATTGTAACAACTGGAGAGGCGTGACACTTTTGTCAGTTGCCTCAAAGTTATTCTGTAAAATCATCCTAAATAGAATAAAGGATTCAATAGATACAGTAATGCGTGAAGAACAGGCTGGGTTTAGAAAAGGGAGAAGCTGTCTTGACCACATTTTCACTCTACGACTTATATTGGAGGAACATATTGAAAAGCAAAAACCTTTTGTACTTAACTTCATCGACTTCAAAAAAGCATTTGATAGTATTCATAGAGATTCTTTGTGGAAAATTCTGAAGCAATATGGTTTACCATCAAAAATCATAAATATTATCAAAGACATGTATGATGGTTACACATGTGCAGTTCGAACAGAGGAAGGACTGAGCGAATGTTTCCCAATAGAAACTGGGGTTAAACAAGGATGTATTTTATCGCCCTTGTTATTTGGAATTGTTATGGACTTCATAATGAAGAAATGCTGCACTGGTAATAAAGGCATCGAATGGATACAAGGAGACCATTTGGAGGACCTCGACTTTGCTGATGACATAGTTCTCATCAGCAGTCAGATAAAAACGATGCAGGAAAACACAAATGAACTATCATCAATAGCCAGCAAAATTGGGCTTGAGGTCAATCATGAAAAGACTAAAGTCATGAAAAGTTTAATTCCAACAAGTGACAAAATATACATGGAAAACAAACCAGTAGAAGAGATCGATCACTTTATCTATCTTGGAAGTCACATTGATCGAGAAGGGGATACGAGCAAAGAAATTAGAATCAGACTGGCTAAAGCAGCAATGTCTTTCAGAAGCCTTGAAAAGTTGTGGAAATCAAAACTCATTAGCACAAACACAAAACTTAGGCTATTCAAATCAAATGTACTATCAACCCTTACGTATGCGTGTGAAAGCTGGAAAACAACAAGAGATATAGAAACAAAGTTGAACGCATTCGAAAATAAATGTCTAAGGAAAATACTTGGTATAGAATGGAACGAATTCAAAACAAACGAGGAAATTAGAGAAATCGCCAATCAACCACTAATATCTTCAGTAATAAAGAAAAGACGATGGTCATACGTTGGACATGTGATGAGAAGAGATAATAATCGAATAGCAAAGCAAGCCCTCATATGGGAAACAACAGGTAAAAGAAAAAGAGGAAGACCCAGGGAGACACTGAGAAGAACATTGATGAGAGAGACAAGAGCAGCAGGAATCGGCTCCCTCAATGAGATAGAACTGCTTGCACAGAACAGAGACAGATGGCGAGATTTAATAAAATATCTTTAAAAGAAAACTGCTAGAACAAAAATTCATATAGGAGAAGGTGTATCTTGGTCTACGCCCTATGGGCCGGTTACGGCTCGAAAGGTCAATAGATAGATCAACAATGAGGGAAAGAAAAATATTCAGAGAAACTAGATCGACAACAGGCAATTTTAGACAATTAGTGCAAGTAAATAATGACCACAATGACAAAACACTAACCGAACAAATGGATAAATTGCAAAGATGAAGTGATTACTGCACAGCAATTTACGAATATACTTCAAAACACTCAAGTAAATGAAAAGAGAGTGAAGAAATAGAACCAGAGCCTATGCTGGATGAAGTTCATTCTGCAATAAAAAATAAAAAAATCTGAAGAAAGGGAAGTCACTAGGAAGTGATTATATTCCAGCTGAATTCTTCCAGGCTGGAGGGGGGTCCAGTGTTCATATGTACATGCCCTCTGTTTCTAGGTGTGGACAAATATAGATTGGCCAAAAGTCAGGAAATTCGGTATTAACCCCCCCCCCCTTTTCCCTCTTTTCCCCCCATTCCATAGAAAGGAAATCTGAAGCTGTGTTTCAATTACAGAACTGTTGTGATAATAATAAGCCAAACTAGGAAAATACACAAGAAAAGGAGATCAAGAACTTTAGAACAAGAACATTCAGGAGGCTTCAAACGTAGTAGAGGCACGCAGGACCACATCTTTAACATGAGACACCTCTTTGAGAAGTGTAGGGAATACAACATAGAACTGCATACATGCTTCATAGATTATAGCAAGACCTTTGACTGCGGACATCATCAGAAACTGTGAAACATCAAGAAAGATGGCTTTCCAAAACACCTAATACAACTTATCGAATCATTATATCACGAACAGCAATCACCTATTAGAATAGTGGGCGAAACTGTGACCCTCTTTACAAATGTTTTGAGACCACTCTTGCGTGTGTGCCTGCTACTTACACTTGTGCGTGTATACACTCTAGTGACTTTATTGAGAGACTGAACTTGGTGAGAGACTGAACTTTGTGTGTTTGCCTTTCTTTCTCAACAGCTTGTTCCGTTCGTCTCTTACGACCAACTTGAGAGACTTTTCTGCGTGTTATACATAACAACAATTAACAACGCATCGATAATACATTGACCATTGATCGGCTGCCTTTATTTCTTCTTTTCTCACATGTTCTGTCATGACAATTGTTGTTTATCTATTCAATTTCTCTCCTTTCATTCTCTATTATATTATTATATATTCTATTCTAATCTTCCTATTCATGTTCGACACTAACTTTTGTAAGACCGGCCCTCCCTACTCTATCTATTGCTGTTGCCTGCTGGCCTCTCCTTGTCAGAATTCTAATTGTTGCTATTACTAACTGTTCAGCCGTTCTTTGCTTGTTTCACTTTTTTATCTCAAGCTATCTCCCTGGGCTTCCATTTCATGCTTTTGTCACTCGCTTATGTTGGACCGTTCCCCATCGAACGGCCCTCCCTACTCTATCTATTGCTGGTTGTCAACTAAATTAAGTTGGACCGTTCCCCATCGAACGGCCCTCACTACTCTATCTATGGCTGTTGCCGGTTCAGTTACTTCTGTTAGACCAGTTCCTTAATTGTATGTTACTGCTGGCATTTGTTTTATACTCATCTGCTGATTCGACCTCTCTGCTTTTTCCTTCTTTTATCTCAAGCTGTCCTCTTGGGCTTGTATCCCAACTGTTCTCTGCTTATAGGCCTCTATTGTCGTTCTTGATTTACATGACTCTCAATTTTCCAACTGCTCTCTGCGGCTGCCGATCTCTAACTGAATTATATTATGCTCTCCTTTTCAACCGTCCAGCAAAGTACGTCATCCTATTTATCTACGTCATCTCTTTTCCACGTCACTTCTCTCTTTATGCGCACTGTATCGCACCAATTTAGCATCTACCTCCTTTGGTGCGCAATTTTCTTCTACAAAACATCAAATTGGTTTCAAGCATAAGAAGGGGTTGAGAGGGATGCATCCTCTCTCCACACCTTTCCAACATCTACGTTCAGAACATCATGAGAAATGTCAGAATCAATGACAAATTTATGAAGTTCGACCCTTTTACAATAAATGGCAACATAATTCCAAAACTCTTATACACTGCTGACACAGTCTTCTCTCAAACAATGCAGAAGAATTAAAGGAGACAACTGAGTGTGTTAAAAAGTCACAGAGCAAAATCTATATCTAAACACTCAGAAAAAATAAGACAAAGTCCATTTACAAAACAAATAACCAACCAAAAATCATCTTCCACAGTGAAGAACTTGTAATTGTAACAAACTATAAATATCTGGAATCTGAAGTAACTAACAATGGTGACTGCCAGAAATAGATCTGAAGAAGATTAATAATAGCAACACACAAATTAAATGCCACAAAGAGCATATGGCACAATATCAACAAGGTTGTAAAGTCAGAATGACCGAGGACATGTATCTTCCCAATAGCAACATAAGGTTAGGAATCATGGACAATCTCCCAAACAGCAAGGAAGAAAATTGATTCATTCGAAACAAAATGCTGCAGAAAAATCTATTAAGGTACCCTGGATAATGAGAAAGAAAAAGAAATGAAAAAGAGCATTGAAAACATTACAAGATTTGAACATTAAAAGATTTAAACATTAAAAGATTTAAACATTAAAAGATTTAAACATTAAAACGAACTGGCTTATATACATCATTCAACAGAAGATATTAAAATACTATGACCACATCAAAAGACACAGCGGGCTGAAAAGAATTACATCGGAAGGCATGGTTCCTGGGTCTCACATCAAGGGCAGACCAAGAAGAAGGTGGTTTCAAGACATCAAGGAGACCTTAAACATGACAAAAGAGGAATTGGGAGATCTGGATAGAGATATAGATTCTTTCAGACGGGCTGTGATGAATGCAACGTTCTGTGTGGATCTGGCTAGAGACAGAAATTCTTTCAGACGGACTGTGATGAATGCAACGTTCTGTGTGGATCTGGCTAGAGACAGAAATTCTTTTACACGAGTTGTGATGAATACCACTCTCTGTGGGAGATCTGGTTAGAGATAGAAATTCTTTTAGACGAGCTGTGATGAATGCAACGTTCTGTGGTAGATCTGGTTAGAGACAGAAATTCTTTTAGACGAGCTGTGATGAATGCAACGTTCTGTGTGGATCTGGCTAGAGACAGAAATTCTTTTAGACGAGTTGTGATGAGTGCAACGTTCTGTGGTAGATCTGGTTAGAGACAGAAATTCTTTCAGACGGACTGTGCTGAATGCAACGTTCTGTGGTAGATCTGGTTAGAGACAGAAATTCTTTCAGACGGACTGTGCTGAATGCAACGTTCTGTGGGAGATCTGGTTTGAGACAGAAATTCTTTCAGACGGACTGCGATGAATGCAACGTTCTGTGGTAGATCTGGTTAGAGACAGAAATTCTTTCAGACGGACTGTGCTGAATGCAACGTTCTGTGGTAGATCTGATTAGAGACAGAAATTCTTTCAGGCGGACTGTGGTAAATGCAACCTTCTGTGGGAGATCTGACTAGAGTCAGAGATTCTTTCAGACGGACTGTGGTAAATGCAACCTTCTGTGGGAGATCTGACTAGAGTCAGAGATTCTTTCAGACGGACTGTGCTGAATGCAACGTTCTGTGGTAGATCTGGTTAGAGACAGAAATTCTTTCAGACGGACTGTGCTGAATGCAACGTTCTGCAAAGTACATGATGATGATATCTATGATGATCTAAGGATTACTGTGCAGCATTTTGTTCCGAATAAACCAGTTTTCTTAATTGCTGTTTATGATTGTCCACGATTTACAACTATTTATTGCCATCGGGAAGACATGCATTCACTAGTTTTAATGTTACTCTTTAGTTGGTATTGTGCGATATGTACCGCCCAGTATTTAATTCCTATACTGCATTTGATAGTCTTCTATTGATCACCTGCTGGCATTGTTAGATGTTATAGATCTACAATATTCATAATTTGTTACAACTCAAATTCCTCATTGCTGATGATGATTTTGGTGGCTTTTTGCAATGTCGACGGACATTATATTAACCGTATGTATACTTTGAGATTCTGTGTTTCACAATTTTTTTTAAACAAATCATTTGATAAATCCTCTACTCTGTTAGTGGGGTTGACAGTGTCATCAGAATATCCACGTTCTGGAACTATGTTGCCATTTATTATGAAATGTTTGCACTTCACAAAATTGTCACTGTTTTGATCTTTTTGAATAATGTTCTCAGCAAACATGTTGAAGGTGTATGGAAAGTAGTTGCATCATTGACTCACTTCATTTTTCACTATAAATTGATTTGATGTTTCAAAGATTACCTTGACAGCCGTTTGTTATTCGTGTTGTAGTGATTTGGTAAGTTCTGTTACATGTGTTAGATAATTTTACTTCGTACGTCCTATCTTTCATATTGTCCCGTAGTTTTTTATACTGTACACAGTAAACGATATTGCCGTACTCTATGGAGTACATATGCAGTTCTACGTTATACTCACTATGTTAACAAAGATGGTTCTTGTATTAAAGATGTAGTTCTACGTTATACTCACTATGTTAACAAAGATGGTTCTTGTATTAAAGATGTAGTTCTAGGTACATCTACTAAGTCTGATAACTGCCTGAGCCACATGAAGTCTTTCTTTATAAAGGAATGTACACTGTCCTTTACCAAACTTTCGGCACTTTTCCAGATCTCCACAAACAATGTGTGCTAAATGTGAAAACTCTGCTTCAGCCTTGATTAATTCAGCAGTAATGTCATCAAGTCCTGGTGAATTCCCCCTCTTCATAGATTATTTTTTTTTATTGAACAGCACACCATATCTAATATAGACTATCGTTATTTTTCTTCACTTTGGGTAATGTCTGACTGCTTTGAAAAATCTTCTTATATAGCTCTACAGTCTACACTAGTCTACAATATTCGCGTCATCTTTGCAATGTATCCTTTATGTATAGTTAGTGTATTGTCTATGTGGACATTAATTACTTGATCTGATGGTCTGAGATAGCTTGTTATTGTTATGATTTCTCCGCTAAATATTAGACTCAACCTTAATAGCAAAAAGACAGAAGTAATGGTAGCAACATAGAAAAAGACATAATCGCAATGAATAATAAAGATAAGTAGAGCAATGTTGAAACAGGTAGATAAATTTAAATATTTGGGAACAATAACCTCAGATGGTAAATGTACAACAGAGGTGAGATGCAAAATAGTTCAGGCAAAAGCAGCTTTCCAAAAATGTGGAAGATAATGTGCAATCCATTATTGACAATAGAAACAAGAAAAAGAGTTCTTAAATATTATGTGATGTAAATCATGGACAATAAGTCAACATACAAAAAAATCAGTGGAGGCTGTAAAAATGTGGTTTTACAGAAGAATGTTAAGAATACTATGGATGGCGAAGAAGAGTAATGTAAACGTTCTGAAAAAGACCAAAGTAAAAAGAGAGCTAATTTCCAATATTAGGAATAAACAATCATGATTTATTTGGGCCATGGAATGAGAAGGAAATAACTGGAACTTATTGTAACAAATTGAAAAATTGAGGGACGAAAGTAGTGAGGAAGCCGGTATACATACACCGAAAGTATAGACAGTATGTTCAGCGTTATATTATATACATGGCTGCACATTTTTCATGACGCATCTGCACATTTTTTTCGGTGAAGTCCGGGTGGGCGGTGGTTGACCCCGGATGTTTTTGTTCCGGCCGTGTACACGTGTCCTCTCGACGCTTCGTGGGGCGTTATCTCGCGTTGATCAGGTGACCCGAGACTCGGCGGGCATTATGTGAGGTAACGCGGGCGTTATCTCAGGTAGCGCTGCGGCGTCTCGTGATGTAAATACGGAAGGCCAGGGGGGACATTTAAAATTGTTAATATTTTTATGTTATATCAATACAAATATAAATACAGATATACCAACTCTCGAAATAATTAATAAAAGTTAATTTTAAAGATATATATATATATATATATATATATATATATATATATATATATATATATATATATATATATATATATATATATATATATATTTTTAATGTTACATTTAAATAAAATGGGGAAATTTAATGGAATATATTTTAAATGTTGTAGTGATGTTATACCAACTATCGCGAGACTACGACAAAACGTCAAGTATAGTGAAATAGTGCAAAAACGAAATTTATTACATTAAAAACATAGGTGATACAAAATGATTCGATAAAAACCGGTACGGAGAAAAAATCTATCAAAACTAGCGGTCGACAATCCAACACTTCTCGCGTATATGAGTGGTCTATGAACTGGTCGGAACTTACAACGCAGTCCTATATCAGCTGAATACCGGTCAAGTAACGCGTATATGATTGGGTTCACGAAACTGACCATCTGGGGAACGACCACGTGCTATAAGGCTAATGTTTACTTTTCAAATCTATTAGCATGTAGCGGTTCTAAAACTTGGGGAAAGCGGTATTGCAGGGCTGATGTAAATATGTTGTGTGTCATGTGTTTATATTTTCAGGAAAAGAGCACCTGATTCAGTGGTTATCTCTCTCTCTCTCTCTCTCTTTCCTCAATAGGAGTGGACCTTTCTTCCTCTTTTCACTGTAACACTTTAGTAGTCAATAGCAATTACAATAAATAATAAATAAAATACCTCCTTTAAACTTTATCACAGAGACATTATACCCCCTTCGCCCCGTCAACATTCCGTGTTAATAATATACATTATCATGATTATCGTCATGTACCATCATCAATATGTGCCACCATACCCTACCCTCCCGTCAACAGCATCATCAAGTACCAAGCAGGTTGGTGCAGAGTGACCATGTCTCACCACAACTTTCGATCTCGTACTCTAAATAGTGAGGAGGGGAGGGCATGTAAATATGTTGTGTGTCGTGTAATTATATTTTGAGGAATGGAGCACCTGATTCAGTGGTTATCTCTCTCTCTCTCTGTCTCTCTCTCTGTCTCTCTCTCTGTCTCTCTCTCTGTCTCTCTCTCTCTGTGTGTCTCTCCCTCTCTCTCCTCAATAGGACTGGACCTTTCTCCTTCTTCTTCACTGTAACATTTTAGTATTGAATAACAATAACAATAAATAATAGATAAAATACCTCCTTTAGCCTGGATCACAGAGACTGAAGACATTATACCCCCTTCGCCCCGTCAACATTCCGTGTTGATATTATAAATTCTCATCATCATCGTCATGTACCATCATCAATATGTGCCACCATACCCTACCCTCCCTTCAACAGCATCATTAATACCAAGCCGTTTTGTGTAGAGTGAATATGTCTCGCCACAACTTTTAATATCGTACTCTTAAAAGTGAGGAGGGAGAGGGGTGTAAATGGACGTAGTTGAGTATTATCCTGGAAGGTATCTGCTGCTAGTGTGCCTATATAGGTGACCATAAGGCCAGGTGTGCAAATCTAAATAACGTATTGGTTGTGATGATTATAAAAATGGAGATAAGGGGTGTTTTCCCTTTTGATTGGTCGTCATGAGGTGTAAATATGTTGTCGGTGTTATTAGTGTCGAAGTTTTTAGTATCGCTGACATGATAACTTAACGTCATCAGCATCATCATCATGTATCATAGCGGTTGGCGTGTTTTGTTGTAAGGTGGTAATGTGGTCGGTTTGTAAATCAGCTAACTTGGAAATCTAACAGTAACTTTAAATAGTGATGACCTCTCTCTCTCTCTCTCTCTGAGAAGTGAATTAACCAAGTCAAATAAAACAAGATACAGCGTTCCCCCCATTGACATCAAACGCTTTAAAACAAATAACGAGTAGGTACTCCGCAACCTGCTGGGATTAACTTTCCTCTTTCCTTCCTTCCTTCCTTCCTTCCTTCCTTCCTTCCTTCCTTCCTTCCTTCCTTCCTTCCTTCCTTCCTTCCTTCCTTCCTTCCTTCCTTCCTTCCTTCCTTCCTTCCTTCCTTCCTTCCTTCCTTCCTTCCTTCCTTCCTCCCTTCTCCCCAGGAAGGAAGGCCCAGACCTATTGAGGAGAGAGAGAGAGAGCGAGAGAGATAACACTGAATCAGATGCTCTTTCCCTGAAAATATAAACACATGACACACAACATATTTACATCAGCCCTGCAATACCGCTTTCCCCAAGTTTTAGAACCGCTACATGCTAATAGATTTGAAAAGTAAACATTAGCCTTATAGCACGTGGTCGTTCCCCAGATGGTCAGTTTCGTGAACCCAATCATATACGCGTTACGTGTCATGTGTCCAGCTGATAGAGGCCTACGTTGTAAGTTCCGGCCAGTTCATAGTTTTATTTCTCCGTACCGGTTTTTAATCGAATAATTTTGTATCACCTATATTTTTAATGTAATAAATTTCGTTTTTGCGCTACTTCCTTATACTTAACGTTTTGTCGTAGTCTCGTGAAAGTTGGTATAACATCACTACAACATTTTAAATTCCATTAAATTTACCCATTTTATTTAAGTGTAACGTTTTAAAAAATATATATATTTTAAAATTAACTTTTAGTAATTATTTAGAGAGTTGGTATATCATTGATTCAACATAAAAGTATTAACAATTTTAAATGTTCCCCTGGCCATGAGATAACGCCCGCGCTACCTGAGATAACGCCCGCCGAGTCACGGGTCACTTGGTCAGCGCGAGATAACGCCCCACGACGTGTCGAGAGGTCACGGCCGGAACAAAAACATCCGGGGTCAGTCGCCGCCCACCCGGACTTCATAAAAAAAAATGTGCAGATGCATCAAGAAAAATGTGCAGCCACGTATAAAAAATAACGCTGCACATATTGGCTTAGCTTGCGGTGGATGTAACACTGTTTCCTAACTACTGACGAAGAGACAGTGAATCAAAAACAAAAGATTCCAGACAGCTTAAGAGAATGGCTTGGCAGAAAGTCAAAAACAGAAATGATAGATAACTGTCGATAATGAGAGCTGTGGAGAGACATGATCACCTACACCAGCAGACATGGTATTTGATGACGATTTCGTATATATATACCACTAATTGCCGGACTATTGAATGCGACATACTTGACGATTTTATTAACGTCAGGTACACAACAACGGTCGAAGCTTACCTAAAGCAGTCCGTAGGTTTTGATACTCAGTAGCAAATTGTTTGATGGTGTGGTAAATCCCATTGGGATGACTGAGGTTCTTTTCCAGGTTAAGATCATTCTGACGCTCTTTTACTTGCCGTAGACGAGCCAAATAAATCCTGGGATGAGCACAGCAATTATATTGCCATTGATTTTCCTTTTTCATAAATTATTAAAAATATATGTTTTACATAAATAAAAATGTAAAGAGCCCCGTCACGCCCAGTTGCGTATAGTTACTATGGTGTTACTGACCATCATTTTTAGAGACCTTCGGCACATGATTTTTTTGGGGGCTATGTAGTCGGTATTACGCACGTGCCGCTTTACTTTACCAGAAAAAATTCAGTACCCATTTAAGACTGTGTGAACCCGGAAACCGTCGTCCAGGCTTGTCCTTTGTAGTCCAGCTCACTAACAACAGAGCTATCGCGACTCTCTGGTGTTTTATATATCCCTGAATAATTCACGTTGATTTGTATGTCGGAGAATCCTTTGAAAAGTAAATGGTGGATTAGCAATAGGATGTGTACTGTACTTCAGTAATTAAGTAGCTTAAAGTAACTTAAATCAGCAGTAAACGTTGCTTTGAGTTCTATTTCTGAGATCCGATTAGATTTTCTTTTAATACTGAGTTATTGAATTACTTGCGAGTCATCATCACTGCACTCTGAACGTGTCCATAGGTGCTCAGATCCCCTTATCAGCAAGTTTCGCAGTGTCCAGCGACTGACGACTCCCGTTTTGTGTTGGCTGATAAGTCTTCTTATACGCCCACTAAGTTTATCGTTTTTTTCAACTGTGTCCATCTTAACTTCAATCGCATGTATCCGAAGGAGTGACATGGACTCATGGTTGTTGAAGTCCTGTCCCCTTCCCACATCTCGGAGGGTATTACTGATGTCCTCCCGATCAATTGGTTGACCGTCTTCAACGACAGCGCTGTTAGTCAACCTGTCCGCTCTTTAATTCCCCCGTACTCCCGCATGTTCAGGGACGTAGACAAATGTGACCTTACGTATTTTTGACTTCTGCAATGACTCTATCCATTGCCTGCCCACAGTGCCCTCCACTTTATTTTTTATCATGCTCATCGAATCACTTTATATGCAGGCGTGGGTGTAGTCTTGTGACTCTAACCAGATGAATGCCCTGGCCACTGCCATCACCTCTATAGTCATGCTACGAGTGGTCATATTATGCATATATTCTTGCTGCTTTCTTATACCAATATGTCTATCATTTTTGTAGTTCATTCTCTGTCTCTGCTATTAAGACTGCATCATCTGCATATTACAAATTGTTTATGTTGTGACCATTGACATTGGCACTTTTTATATCTACTATTGATCCCACTATGAGACAGTAGACAAACGAATGACTATTAGAGGCCACCGAGATGGAATTTCCCATAAGAAAATTTAGTTTCGTGCACAGCTAAAAAGACCAATGCGGAAATTCTAAAGAGGTCAACACAGAAAAAATATTAGAAAGAAACAGTCAACATTTTTCGGGCACATCATGAGAAGAGGAAAGTTTGAATACTTGGTTACGACTGGCAAAATACAAGGAAAGAGAGATCGCGGACGAAAAAGAGAGAAAATACTGGATAGCTTGCTGTCATGGCATAAAAAACAGTCAACAACAGAACTGATACGATGCACTGTAGATAGAAAATTGTGGAAGGACATGATCGCTTACGCCAACCAGTATGGCACATGATGATGATGATTGATCTCACATTCTCTTCACTGTAAAGTGAGAACAAATCCGGCGACAGAAAACAGCCTTGTCTGACTACTTAATTGTTTTTTTTTTTTTTTTGTTGTTGAGTTTTTAGGGAGAGTTCAACAAGTTCTAGTCCTAGCCATTGCTGCAGCCTCAAGTGATGCTATTCTAGCGTTTCTCGCATGTCCTCAGTCCATCTTACTCTGGGCCTAACACGAGCTCTTCTTCCGTCTCCTCTTTTAAAATATTTGGTTTGGTCTAGAATCTCTTTGACATTCTTTCCAGATGAGGACACTATTGTATCTGATGTCTCTGTATGTAGTTTAGAATTGATCCAATGACTAACCTTTCTCGACGACATTATTTTTGATTCTGTTACAACGCTTTTTTCTTAAAAGTCTCATCGCTCTGATGACTAGTTTAAAAAAAAAAAATTTTAATAAAATTATTAAAGCAATTGTAGCACCTGCAAAACATGGACAATCTCTACTGTTCTGGAAAAAAAAACACAGTTTTGAAAACAAGATGGTATTGAAGTTCGTGGGCATCTCTTATATAGTTCACATGGCAAAGAAGAAATTAGACTCAAGAAGCAACGGAGCATTTAAAATCATTGGGCAAATGTCATTAATGCTGTCCAACAAAGAAATAACACTAGAGGCAAAAAGGGCACTATTAACACAATCCTTATTCTATCGCTGTGCTACCAATGCTAGATCTAGACGCTAAATTCAGGAACAAGGAAAAAGATAACTACTACCGAAGTGGAATGTGCTAGGAACATAACAGGAAACAGCCTGACAGATAAGATTAGAAATGAAGAACTGGGAGAAAAGCCAGGAATAATACCCGCCAACGAATACTTGAATAAATAACAGATAATATGGTTTGGTCACGTGATAAAACAGATAGACTAAAACACAATTCAACGAGCCTTCAATAAACACTACAAAAATACCAGATGCAAGGACGGTCACAACAAATATGAACTGATGGAATATTAGAAATACTAGAAAATATAACAGTCGGAAGTGACAAAATTCCGGCAAAATATCGTAAACTATATCTCCCCATAACGCTGGAATGAAAATGAGGCAGGAAAGAAGAAAATGAAAACAAATGAGAAAGTTCTCAACAAAATTCAACGATTCACAGGACAAATTAAAGATCAACTTTCAACAGTACAAGAACGTATATTATTAATGTAAAGACATGTTAGATGATCTGCAGGCCTTGTTAAAACCATTTTGTAGGGCACAGGAGCAAGCGAAAAAAGAAATGATAGACAGAGAGAGCGATGGGAAGACAACATCAGGTAATGGGCAGAATTAACCTTCGTCGTATCCCAGAAAGCAGCTCTTGATCGTGAATATTGGAGACAAATGTGTGCTGACTCGTCAAGAAGAGTGTCCCAACGACCGGCAAGGCTACGGTACTATTAATGATCAATGTATCAGGACTTGATTTTATGAATATCAACGTCTTTGTATTTTTATAAGTTAACAACACCTCCATTATTACGTTTGTTATAGGTTAACAACACTGACCAAAATGCTTTCTTATTTAATTTATGAGCACTGACTTTACAATATTTGAAATATTTTAACGCTAACTTTGGGCACTTTCATTGATCGCGAAGTCTTCACGGATTCGGTGAGTCCACTTGAAGGTCGTGCTGCCCGCGACCACCGTTACAGCGACGCGGAAGTGTGCATGATGAGCTGCGCACATTTCCCCCCCCCCCCCCCCCCCCAAAACGCAACACGTTCACTAGGACAATATGGATGATCAGTGTGAACACTTTGTTTGTTACTGGAACTAGGTTTGAACAGATATGGGAGTGCTCCGCCTGCAGTGACGCCAATCCGTTCTAAAGTTTAAAGTCTATCAACAACTTTAATGTATTTTAGGCATAATGGAGGCTATACGACAACATAAGTGGATGATTAACTTCTCGTCAGTCTTCTCAAACGTACAATTCTACTTCTTTTAAAAGCTTGCTTGACTTAAGATCCAGATGACTTAAGGTCAAATCCGTTTGTTCTTCAACTTGTAACTATTTTGGCTAATTTATTGTTAAGGGACATGCAGAATTTCCAAGATTATGAAAGTCTTTATACGCTCAAACTATCGGGTCAGCTCGTCTGTCGCGGTGACACACTTTCTCAAAGTGTCTCATTTGGTCTCGTAATTAAGAGTATAAGAAAGGACATAGGTGAAGACAATTACAGCAGTAGAAATAAATGTGTGATAGTCAGTTTTATCCTGCTTCCATAAGGAAATACAAATGAAATACACAGCATCCGAACAATGGCTACAAGATAAACGTTCAAAAGAAATGCAAAAACGACACACATTGCAGTCTATTGGCCACTAAACTGGTAGCTCATAAAATGCAAGTTTCACAAACTAAAAACTTGTTAAGTAAAAAAAAAAAACGCGGTGTCTTCCAGGCCAACAGTATTTGAAACAAAAATTGTAAAATCAAAACATGGAATGAAGAAATCTGTGCAGAAATTCAATAAAGATGTCTATAGCTAGGCCAGTTCTTAGAATACGCCCAAGAGCACAGCCATAAATGGTTCCTGATTGATTACCTATGTCAGGAAAGAAGTTATGGAGACGAAGAGAAAGGCTTCAGTGAATGATAAAGGGCTCTACAAACAATAATATCTTCACTTAAAACAGGCTAGAAAATAGAGAGCTACAGGGACGGTATCTATGGATGGTCATTTATATGTCAGAGAGTATAAATATTAACTAAGTGAGCACTCGAGAATGCCCGCAACACTAAAACACAAATAATAATTACAGGAAAATAAAGATAATTTTTTGTTAATATTGTACTTACTTCGAGAAATAAAACATAGC
This sequence comes from Megaustenia siamemsis, assembly GCA_032433765.1. Lineage (NCBI taxonomy): Eukaryota > Metazoa > Mollusca > Gastropoda > Stylommatophora > Ariophantidae > Megaustenia > Megaustenia siamemsis. Next base: position 180,479,397 of record JAVIAB010000092.1, read on the forward strand.
GGTTTCGTTGCCATGGTTACTAATACTTGTGTGCAATTTATTGAGAATCTCCTCCTCGTGAACAGCCATTTCTATGATCTTCATTGATGACGTGTATATATCTGAGTATGAGACTTCCGGCAGGCTGGCTGTCCACAAAATAACGGTTATTAAAGAGCAAAGTCGTAACCCGAACATGTTACTGCTTTGTATAATTACTAAACCTTTTTGTAAAGAAACTTCTTAAAGTTAAGACAAGATAATAATGATACTTATACTATATGATATAAACTGTTGATGATATCTCTTTTGGCGTTTGACTCAAATAATGAAACTAAACGATCATTGATTCGTTGCAGATACGATGTCGTTGTTAAATATTAGACAAAATCAATCCAAAAGCTTCATTTAGCGACTAAACAGGTGAGTTGTCATTCAGAATAAAGATGCAATGTCAATAGTAAATGATGACGAAGTGATAGTTTGGCTTAAGCAGCAAAAACTATCAAAAAGCTCTCGTGAAATAACATCTGTTGCTTGCAATACCTCAGGAAATAATCACATTTTATAGATTGCACGTGATGGTTTCTCGAGATAGAAAGACGTGGCGGAGTTACGGTGCATGTCAGGGGAAGTGACGGAAAATGTAATCTCCAAACTGTAATTTCAAAATGTTACAAGATCGATATATTGTTGAAAGATTGGTGGAAAGTACAGGCTTTATACTGGAAAATTGGGGGTTGGAGTGGTGGAGAGGCGTTACAGGTTTTAGTAGATAATTCAATTATGTAATTGGGGGGGGGGGGGGGGTGAGGTCATGAGACAGCAACATTTAATTTGAAATAAATTTATTTTAAAAATCCACATTAGTGATGTTCTGCCAAATATTTGATGGCAAGTCAACTGTGGTCGTCAACTTGCTCAATTGGGGTAAGATATAACCGAAATAACACAAGACGTGCTGCAATTACAAAAAAAAAAAAAAAAACACCACAACTTAGTGGTTTATCGTCTGAATACGCATATTAATTGTGATAACAATATACACTTTTTAATAAACTAAACAAGTCATGAATGTAGTAAAACAAGAAGAGGAAACACAAATCTCCATTGAGAACAACAAATTAAGACAAACTAAAGACTTTAAATACCTAAAATGTGTACATCAAACAATGGGGAAAAAATACAGAGATTAACAAGAAAAACTGAAAAGCAAGTGAAATGACTGGACAACTGACTCCAACATTTCGGAGCAAACATGTAACATCAAATACAAAGAGAGGACTAGATAAAAAAAATATCCCTCATATCACTCTGCTATCAGTGCCAGACTTGGATATTAACAAGAAAAAAGAACAAAATCGTCGCTACAGAGTTGAGATGTTTGAGGACAAGTCATCAGAAATGACAACAGAAGAAAACTTGCTGGAGCGACGCCAAAACTGGGTCATATTAGAAAACAACAAGTCAAATGCTTTGACCACGTAACAAGATCGCTGCGATGCCATATCTCATCGAGTGGATTAACGCTCAGAAACAATAGAAGTAAGGGGGAAAAGTAGACATGTAAAGGCGATGGATTAATGAAATAGCAGACATCACGATGGGCGCATGTAGGAGACACATTATACGGGAGTGACAATAACACTCACATGATGGAAGACAACAGATGCAGCGGGAAGTGATAATCAACCGTTATTAGCGTGATCTTTCCCAATGTGATTAAAGACATCAAGTTATTTTATAACTTAGTTATAGTCAATGCAAACTCTGATCACTTACTCTGAACTCTTATTTCTAGTAATTGCTCACTGTCACTTGTTATGTCTCATGAACTAAAATTTACATTATACACTTCTATTCAACTACCGTGGACATGAGACTTATATTTCTAACAGTCTTTCAATTTAACTCCAAGAAATGGAATGATATAACAGAATTAACAACAATATTTCAGAAATCTACAGCTTCCAATCATGCTAAAAGAAACAAAAGAAACAAAAAAAACTACAGTATTTACTGAAGTTCAGCATTTCGATAAATTTCACATTTATTTGTACGTGATCATCGAGTCCTAAAGTAATGGCCGTTCCTATTCGAGTAGACAATCATGTCTCTCCACAACTGAATCTCTCTGCTCTACTTTTTAATCTATGTTGTTGCTTTTCTACCAAGTCATTCTATTTCCCTCTATTTCTTTGAAATATAACTTTCATCACGTTGCTGGGATAATGCCCAGCAGCATTACTCGTTCAGCCCAGTATACCAACTTTAGAGAGAACATCATAACTATAGACGGCAGAGAACTAAAACAACTAGAACAATTTAAATACCTAGGAAATCTAGTGAGAAACTATTCACAAACAGCAGAAGTAGACTCAAGATGCAACAAAGACTTTCAAATCATTGGATAGCTATCATCACTATTGTCCAACAAGGAAATAACTCTAAAGGAAAACGGGGACTATACAATACAATATTCATCTCAACGTTGTGCTATCAATGGTCCTGGACCCTAGATGCAAGAACAATAAGAAAATAACCTCTACTGAGATGAAATGTGTGACGAATTATAGGAAACAACCTGAGAGATAAGATCATAAATGAAGAACTGAGAAAAAAATCTAGGAATAACCCTCGCTATTGAATATGTAAAGAAACAACAGGTAACATGGTTTGCCCACGTGACAAGGCAGAAAATCAAACCAAAACACAACGAGCCTTCAATAAACGTTGCGAGAACACCAGACCCAAGGGCCGACCACAATAAAATGGACTGATGGAGAATATTAGAAACATAACAGCAGCAGTGGAGAACAGAAGCGCAAAAGATCGCAACTATATCTTCCCTAGACGCTGAAGGCAAATGAGGAAGGAAAGAGGAAGAAAAAGATACAAACTTGGTAGAACTTGTCAGAGTATTCGAAGTAATTTTAGAAAATATGTTAATTTTTGTGAAACATGATAGGTAACGTGTGTATTTTTCTGAAATTTGGTCTTTGTAATAACATACAGCCTTCAATTTTCGATTTTCAAATGTCAACGGTTGTTTTACGTGCTCAATTTGAACCCGGAACCTATTTTTATCGCTCCTCTCTGATAGGACTAGGTACTCGATTTCACCTACTTTCAGGTCAGGGGTCAATGGGGAAAACAAAAATAGATCTTTATAAATGCGGTTTGAATATTTCTATCTTTTTTTCCAGTCTTTTTTGTTCTTTTCTGTTGTCACAAAATATTCCTCCAGTTTCTCTCTCATTGGAGCCGCGATAGCTCAGTGGTTAGTGAACTGGACTACAAACGACAAGGGGTAGGGTTCGATCCCAACCGACGGCTTTCGGGTTCACCCAGCCTTAAATGGGTACAGGATTTTTTTCTGGGAAAGTAAAGCAGCACGGACGTAATACCGACCACACTACCCCAAAAATCATGTGCTGAAGGTCTGTAAAATATAGGGTCACCAACACCATATTATTATACGCCACTTGGCGTGACGGGGGTACTTTACTTTTTTTTTTCTCTCTCATTACTACAAGAAATCATTGTTTACTTCTGATGTTGGTAATAAACTCTCTTTATTTTAATCTCTTTTAGAAAGTACTCGTTACTCTTTATTTTTTTCTGCCTTTAGTATTATCAACATTTTTCTGTAAAACTATTTTATATTTGCCTCCAGGTTTTTTCCGATTTTTCAAGATTCACTTCCAGGTGTCATGACTGGCTCAACATAGCACTGAAGTACTCATTTTTTAAAAGTTCCCTTGTGAAAAATTAGTTGAATATACATTGCATTTATTTCCTCCAACAACATCATACTACCCAGCTTGACGTATACAAAGTCGTTATTAATGTTATTGTGTATGGTAACAACAATATTAGATGCATAACTGCACGTTCAGAGAACTTCTCAATGCACGCGCTAATTAATAAACTTGCTCATATACATCGTTGAAGCACAAAGCAAGTTACAGTTGTTACGGCAGGTCAAGATGTCCGCCTAGTCAAATCAGGTTTGGGACTGGTAGCACTTTTCTGCAATGTGTTTTCAAATGACTCTTTCTGATCTAGATTTTCGTTTGCGAAGACAGCGGTAGTCCGGTCACATTCACCTGACCACAAAGTAACATGGCACCAGCAATCGAAGATTCGTGCTGCAAGCGACAGACCGTTGATTGAAGATTACCGGTACCAGACCCATGTTATATCCTGGGACGGGATGTAAGATTTGTGTTGACATCAAATCCGCCACAGCTGGATTGCGGTCCGATCCAGCGTATTACTGATGTGGGTGGAGGTCTGACTTCATTTATTTGGACATCGATTCATTTGTCGCGCTCACTGACCATGGAGTCTACACGGATTCAGCGCAGACCCTTGAAGATCGAGCTGTTACATCGACCCGTAAGAATGCTTCATGAGTCAAGCACAAACACTGTGGTAAGAACATCGAATATTTGATCATTCAGTTTGCAATAATCTAAGTGCTAGATAGCGTGGAAAAATAATTATTCTAAAAAATAAATCGTTATTCCTTTAAGCTTACTATGATTTTATCACAACTTAAACCATTCGTGAATGTGTGTGAATGCAAGAGTCGGGATTTTATATTAAGGATTTATATATTTGAAATTAAGCTGACAGTTGCACAATAAGTAATCGTTTTAAGTTTGAATTGATCTCGTCAGTTAACTTCATGGAGTGTAGAGGCGGGAATTAAAACGGCGATATCTTAATACGTTTTGACCGTGCCAATTTATCAATATATTGGTGTGTTTGATTATATAAAGTTATGCGGGTGTTTATGTCAGATATTACGCTTGATCACACTATGAGTGAGCTATGTTAAAACGTGCAAACGTAAGCCAACAATGATTATGTTTGAAAATTGGAAAGGGAAATATTCGATTCAAATTTAGCAAAATGTTTATAGAAAGTTATAATAAGAAGAGAACATGGAAAGAGCTGAGAATTGGTAATGTGAGTAGTAGTGTAATGATAAGTGATGATATAGTGTGAAATGTAGTGAGTAGAGAAGTGATGATATAGTGTGAAATGTAGTGAGTAGAGAAGTGATGATATAGTGAGCAGAGAAGTGATGATATAGTGTGAAATGTTGTAGTGAGCAGAGAAGTGATAATATAGTGAGAAATGTTGTAGTGAGTAGAGAAGTGATGATATAAGGAGGAATATTGTATTGAGTATTTGCATTCTGTGAAGTGATAAATTAGACATGTTGGACACTGAGAAGTTACCTACAAAGAGTGCGATGGTTTGAGGAAAAAATGTCTCTAAATTTATCAAGCAGGGAAAAACATCGCTGAGAAATTCCATCGCAGGTAAAATTTAACACAAGAAAATTCATCGAAGGGATATTCATTGCGGGGAAAAGTTATCTACGGGAAAATTAATCGCAGGTTTGATGTAAACAGAAGGAATTATAATATTTGATGGTGCAATGGTAGCAAGAGCCAAGAGCTATACTGTTACTGGCGAACTCGTCTGAACCAAGGACGTCAATATTATGATTCTCGTAATCACAGGTCACAATTCAAAGTAATCAAGAATGCACGAAATCAGCACGTTGTATTGATGAAATAAACTATGACAGAAATAACTAGAATTACTAGCACACAAATGTTAGAAGGAAGGTTAAGTTATAAGTTGTATACATCAAGAACAGAACACATATGTATATGCTGATGTTTTGTGCGGATCGCTGCGTTCACACAGAACTCAGCAGATGGAATGGGACAACACGTGGGTTACGGCGAAATCCACTGTTTCGCAGGCTCTAAAGACTGCTGCACGGTGTTCGAAGTCCGTGGTAGAGATAAAGCATTTTTTTTTCTATCTGGGGTGAAATAAAAGTCCTGTGTCTCACACGTCGTGACGACTGCTTTCACCAAGCAGCCTTTATTGCGCTGGTCCTGTGATGACACCCCCCCCCCAACACACACCATTGGATGTCTATGGTAAATGTGTCGTAGGTTAGTTTTTTAATTTTATTTTTTTTAAACGGGACAACAGAAAAACACGCCTTTTAAAACGGACTAGGTTCTGTGTAGATGTTAGATAACGCGAATTACAATATTATATCATTTTTTTTTTTTATAATGAGAGCAAGCAGTTGTATAAAAGTCATAATTTCCAGCAATGCAACAGTCAACAGCCTTTTTAAAGTAGTGACCAGTGTCTTTTTAATGTTATTGGATTTTATCTAAATATAAACTCTAGCACCATCTCCAAATATTTATTTTGGTTAGAAAAAGTAAACCCTTAGTTACAGCTGAAATATTAAATACACAAATTTTTTTTTTTTGCTTATTTAAAAATAGTTTTTACATTAAATGTTTAATCTGGGCTCTAATCGTTCCAGAAGACAAGTTAAGTAATAAACAACAGGATATCAAGAGCACACAACAGGGAAGAAGTGTATGATACAAATGTTTGATTTGGAGACGGAAGTCCCACAAACGCTTTAATTATCTTTTTTGATAGTACCCTCATCGTTTCAGGGGAAAAGTAAATTAAAAAGCTGTCAGATAAGCTGTCAGATAAGCTGTCAGATAAGCTGTCAGATAAGCTGTCAGATAAGCTGTCAGATAAGCTGTCAGATAAGCTGTCAGATAAGCTGCAGATAAGCTGTCAGATAAGCTGTCAGATAAGCTGTCAGATAAGCTGTCAGATAAGCTGTCAGATAAGCTGTCAGATAAGCTGTCAGATAAGCTGTCAGATAAGCTGTCAGATAAGCTGTCAGATAATAATGATTGAGTTGTCGGTGAAAGTCCTATAAACATTCTATTCGCCACTCCCGGCTTTGCAATTTCTACAATTATAAAATCCATAGATGAATTTTCCCGGAGATGAATTTTCCAGTGATAACTTTTCATGCCACAAAATTTCTTGCATTATATTTTACCTGCGATTAAATTTCCTGTCGATACTTTTTTCTTTCCATGAATTTTTCGCGTTATTTTTTTCCATGAATTTTTCTTTCGCGATATTTTGTTCGGCTCAGGAGTGCGATGAATGAAAGGCATTAACAGGAAGCAACAGGCACAATTTGAGAGCACACACGATGTCTGTTAATTAATTATAAAATAAACGAAACAAAATTTTCACTAGTAAATGTTTAGACTTATCAACTAGTTGGTTTTATCTCCTGTAAATTATTGTAACCTTCCTGGCAACGACGAAAGTACATCTGGTAAACATGCTATATGGTTATCCCTTATTTGTCTCGTCATGTTGACTTGAATTTTAATTTAATCGAAATGGCGACTTTTAATTATTGTCTTCATTTATGGGAACAAGAAGAGATCAAGAGGTTCAAGGTTTGATGAATTTCAAGCGTGAAAGAGCAATTACATGTTTAATTCACAAAAATAAACAATTACTTGTCTTAAGAGATGTTTGAACATGGCTTTGTCACGGTGAATAATAGAATGGTCTAAATAGATGTTTGACCAGGGCCTTGTCACGGTGCATAATAAAATTGCTTGTGCACCACTTATCAGAGTGATGTCTGTTCACAGCTTCACGTTGGCGCTGTCAAACTGTTCTAGCACCCACCAGTGATATTGCAAGGACCTCTGAAATATTTCTGACAGTCAGATGTTGGTCAAAGTTCTGATTCCTTCCTCACGTGCCACGGTCTTGTCATGTGGTAGATGCATACCTTTATGATGGTTACCTTTAGAGGATCGCCTCCACTTTTGAAACGGGAACACCACTCATTTGTTTTAGAACCTCTAAGACATAAAACCTTCTCAAACTGATTGCAGCATTAACAAAAGTTCCAGAACATTGTTTTTCCGAGACGAAAGCAAAAATCGTTGCACGCACATTCCTGAACGTCCATTTTGTAAATCCTTCGAAAAACTGCAAAAAAAACTTTCACTTACAGTATTCTATGAGGTGCGCGAGCAGGTCTATTGACATCCGGTTTGACACAGCTAGGTATACATTGTCACGTGAGGTTCATTGATGCTACTTCACTGCATACTATAATGTCTCGAAAAACAAAATTCCCGTAATTGTATTTCTTATAGCGGAGACATGAAAGCTTGACAGAACATAAAGAGATTGAGACTTTTCAATATCCACTAATTAGTAAAGCTGAACTAGGACAGAAACCACGGGACAGCCGTTACGTCCTGGAATAAAACTGTAAGTTCATTCATAAAACGGGGCTGCAGATCTGATCTCATGAACCAAAGACCAGGTGGAAGGCCTTTCCTACCATGACGGGGTGGGTGAAACAGGTAGAACTGTTGCATCAGTTAAAAAACGTTCCATGTGTTGAACAACGGGGTAACAAAGCAACCACTGCTGTCTAGTAGTTACCATCGGGAGAGGAAAAGACAATTAGAGAACTCTCAGACAGAAACCACTAGCAGGGTGCATCCAACAGCTGTGACGGTCATACACCATACAAGAAGGAAAACTTCTACGTCAAAATAAGATACCGTCTGTCAATGACAGAGTATATCTGCCACGGCGCAGGTTTAGGTTACTGACCAAGTACTCACCACTTGACCAGCTCATCTTGTGTCATAATGTCATTTTACTCCTCTTTCATGACAATGGGCAAAGAGTCAAGTACTCATCATCATAAGACTTGAAAGTTGAAAAATGTATAGTGACTAGTAAATAATAAATCAGATTTGTTTTGTTTACTGTAAGATTAAAAACCATATACATGGAAGCTCATGTAAAGCTGACGTTTAAGAAGCAAAGGAAATGAAAACAATAATAAAACTTGTAGCATTTTGATGATACTTTGTTTTCTTTTCATCCTTTGTCTATTGTAGATTGTCAGCTAATGAAAGAATAGCAGATCATGCCCACTACACAGCGGAATACTACATAAGTTGTTGTTAGGTTCATCATCACTGTACACCAGTCGAATCCATAGGTGTTCCGAGATCTCCCTCGAGAAAATCCGAAGAGAACCATGACGCAAGTGCACGATCTCTGTGCACCCTAGCAGATATGACAGTAAACCACATTCTACAAGACTGCCCACAGCCCACAGACTTGAGGTAAATGTGACACACACCAACTACCTTGGAAGACAAACTATACTGTAAAATCAAATCCCTGAAATAGACAACAGACTTGAGGTAAATGTGACACACACCAACTACCTTGGAAGACAAATTATACTGTAAAATCAAATCCCTGAAATAGACAACAGACTTGAGGTAAATGTGACACACACCAACTACCTTGGAAGACAAACTATACTGTAAAATCAAATCTCTGAAATAGACAACATACTTGAGGTAAATGTGACACACGCCAACTACCTTGGAAGACAAACTATACTGTAAAATCAAATCTCTGAAATAGACAACATACTTGAGGTAAATGTGACACACGCCAACTACCTTGGAAGACAAACTATACTGTAAAATCAAATCCCTGAAATAGACAACAGACTTCATAAGAGAAACCGTAATCCCAGTCTGAATAAGACAAGACTTCAGCAGAAGAAGAAGAGTTTATATAAAACTGTTCAAACAAATGTTTAAAATACTACATTACAGAGCTTTTTACAGATGACCAAACCACTAAAAGCAACCACAGAAAACTATTTAAAATAATATATAAATTCTTTGAATAAAATGTGCAAGGAACACAATATGAGAATTAGCATAGACAAGACCGAAGTCATGATTATAGGAAGATAAAATAAGGAAACAGGAGAGAACAACAAAAGGCAAATGATAAACTTTAAATACTTAGGAAGTGTCATATCATGAGATAATATATACATTGATAGACAACAGATTCAGCAAAGCAAGTAATTGGACAATTGGATCTTATATTATAGATCAAATATGTAACATCTAGCACAAAGAAAGCACGGAAACGTACAAAGAAACATTCTTCCAAGACTAAGCAAATAAATATGTGCCATACTTCAGTAAAATAATTAAAGAAAAAAACACAATAATCACTACAGATATTAGATGGCTAAGAAGAATTCTGAATGTGAAATATGCTCTATAACAGTGTCAACAAAGTCAAAACCTATCCAGGAGCACATATTAACTCGCATCACAATCCTGAAATGAATAAAATTAAAGTAAAACTAAAGAGAAACAAACAAAAGACTACCTGAAGATAAATGCAGATAAAGAGCATCCATTGCATCACGAGTCAACACAGGGAAGGGTGTCAGGCTAAAAAGAGGCAAAATTTGAGTGGGTCGAGCAGAAGATATCATCAAACAGGTCTTTGGGCTTATCCATATCAAAGCTGGCAAGGAGTGGATACCGGTGCCTACGTCATTTAGGGTGGCATTCTAGTGTATCGTGACACTCGACAGGAAATGTAAGTGCGGAGGTCAACGGTCTCATCTGGGATAGCACCAATGAGAATGATGCAGTCACCTATACTGACAGATCTGTAATACGACACAAAAAGAGAGCATGGGTATTTACGGCACGTTCAGCAGGCAGAATAGTCAAGGAAGACAGTGGTGCATACGTCATGACCACGAGTAGCAAAAAATATGGACTAGATATTAATATCAAAAAGACTAAAACTATGATAATAAACAAAGCAAATTCTCAAGACCTACAAATAAATATCAAAGTTGAAGGAATGCATCTGGAGACAGTTCAGAACTACATCTACCTTGAACGTACTGTAACCAGTGATGGAAAATGTAAAACTGAAATAAACAAAAGAATTGGTATGGCAAAAAATAAATGTAATTCCATGAAAAATATACTAATATTATAACTTAAAAGAACTGAACCAAAGATCACATTTGAAAACTTAAAACAGATCGAACAACCATTTTAAGTGTTAGCTTTCTTTGATTTTGGTGACACATGTGAGCCAGTTTATTGATCAGTTGTCATTTCATTCCGCCGTCATCGTGTACTCAAGGGAAATCTAAGTCTTAAAGTCAACCATATTTACACACACAGATTGGAAAAAACGGCGGTTTGTTTTCTCCAGTCTGTTGTTACGGACGCCTAATTCATTTATTTGTCAAAAGCTCACAGTGTATCCGCGTGCTGCAGAGCGATTTACTGGAGTTGGCCAGTCTATAATGTGGAAACGGGTTCTTGACCGTGCGACTGAGTAATTGCACATGAGTCTAGACCATCCACAGTATCGACTTCCAGCGACAAAATCATCTATGATACTCAGACGACGGTAAGTATTCAGACGCAGCCCAAACGACAACATCAACAAAGGAGAACAAGACCAGGTAAGAGAGGTGTTAAAAAACTATCGTAGTGTGAGAGGCTAGGTCTTAAGTATGTGCACGTTTTACATATTGTAATTGTGGGTAAATAAATGAACGATTACCCACTCTTGATAGCTACTGTGCGTCGCCGATCTAATGATTTTCCAAGAAACTCTTCTTGGTAATAAGACAGTTAATGCCCCTGGATTTTATTGTTCCTACAATAGACGACACATTGGGCAGGCTATCCTTGTGCGCAACAATATGTTCGCAGCTGATGTTGATATGTCTGCGTGGGACAATGCAGAATTGCAGGTACATCCGGTTAGGGTGCAGACCCCAGTTCATTTCGTGATTGTAAATGTGTATGCCTGTAATGGGAAGGTGGACACAAAACAATGGCAGAATCTCTTCGACTTCGAGGAAGAGAACGCCATTTTCTGCGGAGACTTTAATACTAGAGGTAACCAGTGGGGTAACGTCATAACCAACAAGCAGGGAGAAGACCTAGAGAACGCATTAGTATCAGTCGATTTAGTTTGCTTGAATGATGGAAGGGCAACCACAATGGCTTTCGAACAGAGGACTCTGATTGATAGTGTCAAAGACCTCGCACTGGTGTATTCCACCTTTGCACCGGTGTGCAAGTAGAGTGCACTGAGATTCCACTGAAGTGATCACTTTCCATGTGTCCTCCTAATTGATAAAAGCAGAAATAGAAGCCAGAAAAGAAAGTTCCACACATTCAATTACGAGAAGACAGACCAGGATGACATTAGAAAAATCAGACATAGGAAACAGAGCGCCCCTCGTAGGAGGCAGGAGAGATGGACGCAGCCACCTTGGTGGAACGTAGAAGTCGAGGAGCCTTGGCGGAACAAGAGACAATCGGCCAAGGCATGGCAGAAATCCATAAAGATTGGAATAATACAACCTGAGCTCTTGAAGCATCTGAAAGAAGAGGTCGACCAAAACATAATGCACTTTAAACTATGTGCTAAGCAGGCTAAGGATGCCAAATTGAATGATTTCTGTTCAAAGTGTGCTCAGAAAAATCGCTAGCCACAATCTGGCATCTTCATCTGAGCTTGAATGGCACAACACCACACAGAGTCATACCAGACTGTCAGAGTACAGGCCAGATATGGCACAAATCTGATGAGAGCAAAGGGAAGGCCCTGCTTGTCCACTACATTGAGCAGACTGACCAAAGAAATGAGGCTGTAAGAATGAGGCTACGGGGATCGCTGTCAGAATTGTGTGAGGATGTGTAGTGCCTGGAGAAGATCTCACAATCACAACCGATACCCTTCGCACAACACTTAAATGGTCACACAACACTTAAATGGTCACACAACACTTAAATGGTCACACAACACTTAAATGGTCACACAACACTTAAATGGTCACACAACACTTAAATGGTCCCACAACACTGCTCCTGGTCCAGATGGTGTTCGGTACGACGACATAGGCGATTTAGCCGATGACGACTTGAACAAACTGGTCAAAGAGTTTAATGCCAGCATTTGGAATTACCAGATTAAGGAGGAGTGATTACACAGCTACTTACTACCGCTACCGAAGCCAAACAAGGACCATTCGCAAATCAGTGCCTACAGAATCATCACAATGCAGAACACTGCGGGCAAGCTGCTGGAGAATATAATCGCCCGTATCCTCACCTGTCACATTGAACAGAAATGCGCATTCCCATCCACACTCGGAGGTTATAGATATAACAAAGAGACATGGCTCACTGTCCTTGCCTTTGACGTCTTCAAAGGCTTCCATAGACGAGCGGAGACATGTTCTGCTGCTATAGATTTCAGGATGCATACAACAGGGTTTCATTTCAATACCTCATGCACATGCACATCAAAAACTGGCGGTGCACCCCTTCCTCATTAGATGGATTGCCGCGGCACTGTTTCAGAGGAAGGTGATACTCAGATGTGGAAGTTGGTCTTTCGAGCCAACATCCATTTGTCCAGGGCTGCCACAAGGCTCACCATTGTCACCAGTTCTATTTAACGTGTACACAATAACGATCACGGAACAACAGCTGGATGGGAGAGGAAGAACTATGCCATTTGCTAATGATATTCTGGTATATCGACAGGGAATAGACAGATGGGAAATCGCCACAACAATGCACGACGAACTCGAATTAATTTCTTCCTGGTATGAGGTCAGGTGCCTTGGTTAATCCTAATGAAGCATCAGTTTCATGGTTTTCCCTTAACAACCATACCGTTAATACGGACACACCGGTAGTACGAATGGGAGCTGAAGAGGTGACCAGAAACAAGTTGATGACATACCTCGGAGTTAAGTTTGATCGCAGCCTGTGTTTTCGGGACCACGTTGATCATGTGATAACAATATATCGCAAAGGATTAGCCGTCTTGAAGGTCATGGCAGCTGTCAACATTGAGCAGATGCTACTTACTCTTCTGTTCCAGAGACTAGTCCTCGCCCCAATCGAGTATGTCCTGGCAATTCTTACTGTCAGTACGACTCAAATTGATAGGCTGGAGAAAATACAAAATGAAGCCATGCGCATTATCTTGGGATGTACAAGGGACACTCCCTGTGTAGCAATGAGGTATCTTCTTGACTTTCCAACCATGGATGACAGAATAAATATCTGGAGGGCACGAGCATACCTGAAGATTAGTGCAGAAAAAGAGCATCCATTGCACCACGTGCTCAACACAGAGAAAGGTGCCAGCCTAAAAGGATGCAAATCATGGGTGGCTCGAGAAGAAGATGTCATCAAACAGGTCTGTGGGCTTACCACTATCAACGTTAGCGTGGTGTGGATACCTGTGCCTACGTCATTCAAGGGGACGTTCTCGTGTATTGTCACATTCGACAGTAAAAGTAGGGAACAGGACTCAGTCGTAGTCACAGCGGAAGTCAACGGTCTCATCTGCGATAACACCGATGAGAAAGATGCAGTCATCTATACAGACGGATCTGTAAGACGACACCAAAGAAGTGCATGGGTATTTACAGCACGCTCGGCAGGCAGAATAGCCAAGGAAGACAGTGGTGCATACGTCATGACCACGAGTAGCATGACAATGGAGGTGATGGCAGTGACCAAGGCATTCAAATAGTTAGAGTCACAAGACTACACCCACGCATGTATACTGAGTGATTCGATGAGCGTGATAACAAAAAAAGTGGAGGCGGGCTCTGTACGCATGCAATGGTCAGAGTTATCGCAGAAGTCAAAAACACGTAAGGTCACCTTTGTCTATGTCCCTGGACATTCGGGAGTACAGGGAAATGAAAGAGCGGACAGGTTGGCTAGCTGCGCTGTAGTTGAGGACGGTCGACCAATGGTTCGGGCGGACATCATCAATGCCCTCCGAGATGTGGGAAGAGTACAGGATTTCGACAACCACAAATCCACGTCACTCCTTCGAATGAAAGAGATGGGAGTTAAGATGGGCACAGCCAGAAATGAGAAACTTAGTGGTCATGTAAGAAAACTTATCAACCAACATAGAACTGGAGTTGTCAGTCGCTGGACACTGCGGAACTTGCTGATGAGGGGATCTGAGCACCTTTGGAGATGTTCGGAGTGCAATGATGATGACCCGCAAATAACTCAATAACATAGATTTACTCACTCGATTTTATATACGTTATATTATAATGTTCCTCTCTCTCTCACACTCTCTCTCACACACACTCTCTCTCTCTCTCTCTCTCTCTCTCTCTATGTGAGTATGTGTGTGTCTGTATGTGTGATGTGTGTATATATATATACATATATGGGTACTGCGATAGCTCAGTGGTTAGAGAACTGGGCTATAAAGGAGAAGTTGTCAGGTTCGATACAGATCGACGGCTTCCATGTTCGCCCAGCCTAAAATGGGTACCGGATAGTTTCTGGGAAAGTAAAGCGGCACGGGCGTAATACCGACCACATTACCCCAAAAATCATGTGCCTACAATGTCTGTGAAAATTATGGTCACTAACACCATATTCTATTCCATATACGGCACTAGGCGTGAGGGGGCTCTTTACTTATATATATATATATAGCGATTTTTTATTTAAAGAAATCATGTTAGTAGATATTCATTTGGAGAGAGACACAAGGCGTTTCTTAAATACAAACATGTATTTGCATGTTTGTGACGAATTCCGCAGATATAGGGTCGACGTGAGCCGCCCCACCCCCCACACACACCCCCCCCTATTTCCTTCCCCACTTAACATACACCAGCAATGGCAAAATGTGTCGTAGGATAGTAGGTTTCACATATTTTAAGTTGTCAAAATGTTCGCTAAAATAATTCCTTTATTGAAAGAAAAAAAATCATAGTTACTTCTATTATTCAAATTAGTAGAATATAAGAATGATTAAGTAGAGTGAGGATCATCATCAAGTGCCGTGATTACTAGCGTGGATGATCTTACGTCTTCACAACTGTTCACTCTTCAGTTGTTTACCAATTGTGTTTTTGACTTTCTTAGCATGTCCGATACTGGCCTAGCAATGTTGGCGGTGGATATTATACCCACGCCACATATACAAAAAAAGAAGATGGGATAGGACGGGCTTCAAAAGTAATCAGTCTTACAACGTTAATAAATCAAGGGACACAAAAATGGCAACAATTATTGCAATAAACGTGCAGTTTTGAAGACATGAAGCAGAACGAAAGAAAGATCCACGTTCGGGGTAGGATTTAATCTTTTGTAATTGTTGATACACTCGTTGTATTGTAAGAGTAACATACCAGTCAGCAAGAGTAATGACGACAAAAATTATATGCATGATACATTCAAGTATTTGTATGCCCAATGCAATGTCCACTAATAACAAAAAGTAACAGATGCCTAAGAAAATTAATTAATGCGAAAAGAAGAGATAGAATCAGTTAAATGAAGAATAGATAGAATCAGGATAATGAAGAAGAGATAGAATCAGTATAATGAAGAGATAGAATCAGTATAATGAAGAAGAGATAGAATCAGTATAATGAAAAAGATATAGAATATTTATAATGAAGAAGATATAGAATGGGAATAATGAAGAAGAGATAGAATCAGTATAATGAAGAAGATATAAAATCATTATAATGAAGAAGAGATAGAATGGGAATAATGAAGAAGATATATATAATCAGTATAATGAAGAAAAGGTAGAATCAGTATAATGGAGAAGAGATAGAATCAGTATAATGAGAATATAAAGGAAAGAGTTGGGTTAGCACTGGTGCTGGATCACGCTCTAACACGTAACACGATCACCATCAGACAGCATCACCCTAAACGCTTTAACACTCAGAATCAAAAAGATAAAAAGGTAGAAATGAAAACGCAGTTTTATTAAATACCAGAGAAGGCGGTGAGCATCTTGTTCACTAAAGCATTGACTCGAATATTTCATTTCCCCTCGACGCTGGAAGACAACAGAAGGTAGGAGAGAGTTACATTCCACTCTCATCATACCTTCGGGTTCGATGTTCTTTGTTCCATTGTTCCCTATATTTCTTCTACTTTGTTTTTTGTTTTAGAAGTAGAAACGTTCTCTCCTTGCCTTGCTAGGCGTATGAAGAATACGGAGTTAGTGACAATATGTTACATGAGCATGGAACATTTTCAGAAGATGTGGTCGGTATTATAACGGGATGTTTCTTTATGTCGTCTAGAGCCTCAACGCTTTGATTTGCGTTGCATCACATGCATGTATGTCAATATAACCGATAACCAGCCTGCGATCATTGCCACACACTTGCATTAGACTCGAAGATGGGTGAGCTGCCTGTGTGAACTGACACGTCGAGTCGACCTCTGCCTGCGATGGTTGGCCACTGCTCTGACTGTAGCCGCGTTTGATTCTGCCCCTGTATAACACCCCTTTGAAATGTAGATTTATAGAAGAATAGGTAGAATTGGATGGAAAGAAAAGAAAACAAACGAAGAAGTTTTAAAACAACTAAAATTGAAAAAAGAACTACTAAACACAATTAGAGCAAGACAAATGAAATTTTTTGGTCATGTTAAAAGACACAACATTCAAATAAAAGTAATATTAGAAGGGAAAATAAAAGGTGAAAGAGGCAGAGGCAGACCAAGACTAACATGGACGAGTAACATCAAAAGATGGACAAGTCAGCCTATGACAATCTGCACGATCAAAGCAAGAGACAGAGTGGAAAGGCGCTCCATGGTAGCCAACCTTCGATGCGGAGTGTGCACTCAATGATGATGATAACACCCATTGGCCGGGTTGATCGTGCTGTTGTACTTCGCGTTGTTAGTATTACGCCTTCGGTTATTTGCAACCCAATTTCGTTCTTCATCAGTGGCAGACAAAGTACAGCTCACGCTCGAACAGTCATTGACTAAACACCAGATGAAAGAAACACCCACCTGTAGTTTTATTCTTGACAATCTCCACTTCACAAATTACATTGAATTTTACAATTCCAATATTCTGCTTGCACTCTCACATATAGTTGCCGCTTACTTTTGCGGCGTTCCCTAACATTGTTCAATAACACTACCCAGTTATAATGCTGCCCGATCTCTCGCCACTCGGGCCTCTCCTATCTCCCTTTAACAGCAGTGTTTAGGATTCTGTCCCTAGTATCCCACATCAGCTAGGTTGCTACTCATGAATCATCGATATTGGGTTCACTCCCTTCGCCTATCTTGTTGTCTCCTAGAGCCTCATACTCCGTGTCGAGCCCTGTCCTGGTTGATAGGGCTTCTGGAAAACTATTCTCATTTCTGTTGTCACTAGACTGGTAGTAGATGCTACTGAGAGCACTACCTTTCAACTCGCTGCTTCTCTTGAAGCCTACGTTGATGTGAGTCGTAGATGCTACTGAGAGCACTACCTTTCAACTCGCTGCTTCTCTTGAAGCCTACGTTGATGTGAGTCGTAGATGCTACTGAGAGCACTACCTTTCAACTCGCTGCTTCTCTTGAAGCCTACGTTGATGTGAGTCGTAGATGCTACTGAGAGCACTACCTTTCAACTCGCTGCTTCTCTTGAAGCCTACGTTGATGTGAGTCACTCAAGAACTGCCACCACTTGTTCGTTGCGCAACTTGCCCAACTACATTTCCATCCTCATCTGTCTGATGAAGATGACGTGAACTCAATCACAATTGAACTGTCACACTACATAATCCATTGAACTTGGGTTTTCATCCTCATCTGTCTGATAAAGATGACGTTGTGAACTCAATCACAATTGAACTATCACACTACATAATCCCATGAACTTGGCCTTGTTCAACCTTGCACGTTAGTCTCATCCTCACGTTCTTGTTGCTCACCCCCAACTCTCTCCGCTCACGTCACATTTCTCCTAAAGTTTCACTTGGTGCACCATTGCACACACTGTCTCAACTTGCTCTCTGTTGCGAACTGCGCAACAACATACCAACTTCATTGCCACTCCCTGAATAAGATCTGTTCCACTATGATGTGATCGATATTACGTCAGGCGTTATTATTTCAGTGGTGGCATATAGATTTCGTCTGTTTCCTTCTCATTACATACTCGACAAAAATAATGATTATCTCCTCCTGATGTTAGCAATAAGCTCTCTCTCTCTCTCTATCGTAGCCTCTGTTAGAACATCCTCGTTAATCAACTTTAGCTGTCCATAGTATTATCAATATTCTTCTATACAATCATTTTTCTTTTGCGTCCACAGCTTTTCTCGGCCATTATGGGATAGTAAACATATTATCAAGATGTTACAGCCCTCGCAAGACTAGCAGATGGTCTATATTTCTAGATGTTATCACCACATGGCAATCAAATTAGAGCAGGTTATCTCCCATGTTTAAGCTGTAAAAGTTTCTATATCTGACTTCAGCTACCTAAAATCAAGGGCGTGAAGTGTGGGAGAGAAATGCTCAAGAATGTTCTATGCAACAACAACGCGGCGCAACATTATCAACAAATATAACTCTATGAACAAGCGAAAGAATATTAGCTTTATAACTTTAGACAAACAGAAATAGGAAAAAAAAAACACAAGGAAAACATACGAACACAAGGAAGAAATGTTAAACTTTCAGACAAATCATCTTTATCATTGAGTGCCGTCTCAGTATAGCAGGTTGGCGACCATGGAACGCCATTCTGCTCTCTCTCTCTCTTGCTTTGATGGTACATGTTGTCATAGGCTGATTTGTCCCATCTTTTGATATTACTCGCCCATATTAGTCTTGGTCTGCCTCTTTTACCTTGCATTTTCCCTTCCAAGAATTACTTTTAGCAGGCTGTTGTGTCATTTAAGATGAACCAAAAACATCATTAATTAGATAGGAGTGCATCCTATCATCAAGCTTGTTGAATATATACATTGGACAAATCTTTAAAAACATTAATGAGATAGTAGGCCTAAACATTAATGGAAAGATAATCAATAACATAAGATACGCTGATGATACTGTATTGTATATAGCCAGCCCATAGGGCGTAGACGAAGATACTCCTTCTCTTATCTGAATTTTTGTTCTAGCAGTTTTCACTTCTTTTAAAGATGTGTTATCAAATCTCGCCATTTGCCTCTGTTCTGTGCAAGCATCTCTATCTCATTGAGGGGGCCGATTCCTGCTGCTCTTGCCTCTCTCATCAATGTCTTCTCAGTGTCTTTCTGGGTCTTCCTCTTTTTCTCTTACCTGTTGTTTCCCACATGAGGGCTTGCTTTGCTATTCGGTTATTATCTCTTCTCATCACATGTCCAACATATGACCATCGTCTTTTCTTTATTACTGAAGATATTAGTGGTTGATTGGCGATTTCTCTAATTTCCTCGTTTGTTTTGAATTCGTTCCACTCTATACCAAGTATTTTCCTTACACATTTATTTTCCAATGCGTTCAAATTTGTTTCTATGTCTCTTGTTCTTTTCCAGTTTTCACACGCATACATAAGGGTTGATAGTACATTTGATTTGAATAGTCTAAGTTTTGTGCTTGTGCTGATGAGTTTTGATTTCCAAGGCTTTTGATTTCCATTTTTCTCAAGGCTTCTGAACGACATTGCCCGCTTTAGCTATTCTGGATACTGTATTACTAGTTGGAAATCCTAAAGATCTACAACAATTACTTAATGGAAAAAAAAACATGACAAGCCAAAAATATGGATTAGATTTGAATATCAACAAGACTACAACTATGATCGTAAACGAAGCAGATACTCGAAACCCACAAGTGGATATCAAAATTGAAGGAATAAACCTGGAGACAGTTCAGAGCTATAACTACCTTGGACATACAAAAACCAGTGATGGAAAATGTAAAACTTAAAAAAAACAAAAGAATAGGAATGGCAAATAGTAATTTAATGACGTCAAAAATATCATCATCATCATCATCATCAAGTACCGGGCCTACTGGCGTAGGTGATCATGTCTCTCCACAAATTTCGATCTCGGCAGCTATTTATCATTTCTGTTGTTGACCTTCTGCCAAGCCATTCTCTTAAGCTGTCTGTTATTTTTTCTCTTTGCTTCCCTCTATCTCTTCATCCCTCAATTGTTCCAGTTGTTACAATATATTCCAGTTCTTCTCTTCTCATTACATGGCCAAAAAATGATGATTGTTTCTTCCTAATATTCGAAATTAGCTCTCTTTTTGCTTTGACCTCTCTCAGAACATCTTCATTACTCTTCTTAGCTGTCCATGGTACTCTCAACATTCTTCTGTAAAACAACATTTCTACAGACTCCAGTGATTTTCTTGTCTGTTGTCCTATTGTCCATGATTCGCATCCATATGTCAAGACTGGCTCTACATAACATTTAAGAACTCCTTTTCTTGTTTCTATTGTCAAAAATGGATTGCATAGTATCTTCCTCATTTTTTGGAAAGCTGCTTTTGCCTGAGCCATTCTGCATCTCATCTCTTTTGTACATCTTCCGTCTGAGGTTAACTTCTTCTTCTTCGTCCCCTTTCCTTCATCATCGGACTTTCAGCGTCGAGGGGAGATGTAATTTGCGGTCTTTTGCTCTTCTGTTCGCCTCTGCTGCTGTTATGTTTCCTAGTGCTTCTAATATTCCATCGACCCATCTTTTTCGTGGTCGATCCTTGGGTCTGGTGTTTTCACAACGTTTGTTGAAGGCTCGTTGTGTTGTGTTTTGTTCTTTCTGCCTTTTCACGTGGCCAAACAATTTTATCTGTTGTAGCCTTATATGTTCTATGGCAGGGGCTATTCCTAGCTTGTTTCTCAGTTCTTCATTTCTGATCTTGTCTCTCAGACTGTCTGAGGTTAAAAAAGTTCCCAAATATTTAAATTCATTTACCTGTTTTAATATTGTTCCACTTGTCTTTATTTTGTACTCAGGTGATGTCTTTTTCTTTGTTTTTACCATTACCTCTGTCTTTTTGCTATTAAGGCTGAATCCTTTATTTTTGCTTTCTTTCACTATAATGTGCAACCTTTCTTGTAACTCATTTTCACTCTTAACTGGACTACAAAGGACAAGGGGTAGTGTTCGATCCTAACCGACGGCTTCCGGGTTAACCCAGTCTTAAATGGGTACCTGATTTTTCTGGGAAATTAAAGCGGCACGGACGTAATACCGACCACATTACCTCGAAAATCATGTGCCGAAGGTCTGTAAAATTTGTGGTCACTAACACCATATTCCCTATAAGCCACTTGGCGTGACGGGGGTACTTTACTCTTTTTTTTTACTATTTTCACTCTTAGTTATTAAGACTGTATCCTCAGCATACCTTAGATTATTTATATTATGACCTCCGATTGTTATTCAAGGCATGCCCCTTATGGATCTTAAAATAATCTCACTGTAAATATTAAACAAATCTGGTGACAGCACACAACCTTGTCTAACACCCTGTTTTATTTGTTGAAACATTTCCAATTGGTTTCCAGTTCTTATGGCCGCTGTTTGTTGCCAGTACATGTTCTTTATTATTCTTAGATCTTTGCTGTCTACGTTTATGCTTTCTAAAATTTTGATTATTTCTTTGTGCTTTACTTTTTCAAATGCCTTGGTGTAATCTATGAAACATAGGTATAGATCTGTTTTCACCTCTATTGCTCTTTCTACTAAAGATCTTATGATATAAAAGGCATTGCTTGTTCCTTTATCTCTAACAAAACCACACTGTTCATCGCTAATTTCTGGACTTATTTTGTTTTGCACTCTTCGCATGATGATTCTTAGTAATATCTTAGTCATATGACTCATAAGGATTATTGTGCGATGATCATCGCATTCAATCGCACCCGATTTCTTTGGTAGGGCTATGAATATTGATTTGATCATGTCGTCTGGTATATATCCGCTACTGTAGATATCATTCAATATTTTTTTTATTATTTCTATTTCAAAATCATCCCATGGTGAAAAATATACTAACATCAAAACAAATGACACCAGGGCTAAAATTAAGAAAAAGTATGTTTACAGCACTCGGAAAAAAATGACAAATAATCAACAAGAGAAAAAAATATGGACCAAAGCAGGATCGAACCAGTACTCAGTGGCACAGTGCCTTGCCACGAAAAGCCAAACGCTAGGGAACACTGCCACTCAGCTAACTACAAAATTAGCTATCGTGGACAATGTCTTTTCGCGCAGGTGTTCTCATGACTCTAGCATAAGGCTGCCATCAAATATGTTATAGTCATGAGAAACAGTACCTTCAGTCGACTTTCCAGAAAATGAAATGCATGACAAATATGTTTACATGAAGCAGTTTGTTCAATTTCAGAAAATTAATGAGTGTAGTATTAATAAAACATTACCAGGGCAGCGTTGGATTGAAATGGCTTCCCACTTCAAAAACAGGCATGTGCCAATTTCACATATTCTGAAGCTGGCAGAGTTCTTTTTGTGTCTACCGGGAACAAATGCTACAACGGAAAGATTGTTTTCACTGATGAACAGCTTGTGGACAAATGATAAAACACATCTAAGTGTGGACACTTTAAAGGCCATGTTGGTCTTCACTTCCATTTAAGTGAGTATCAGTAATGTTTTCTTTTTTAATCTCCTGATAACGTTTTGTAAATCTATATTGTTAGGTGTTTTAATTAGTTTTAAAATATATGTATTATTCACTTGAAAAAGACGGAAGAAATTTAATTTTATTCATGGACAATTCAAGTTAAATTAACCCGTCCCGGATTAGGGTTTCATAAATATGGTCACCTCCCTTTTGTTCAAAATCAGGCCACATTCATTGTTAGAGCTGCCATCAAACTGTTCTTACCGTGCACATCAGCAACGCAACGTGAAGCCACAAAAATATATAGTGTGCACTGAGCGCACATTAAATAGAGCAAAAGTCAGAATGAGTAGACCAAATATAGCCGGTACTGATGCAAAGTAAACCAAGAAGAAAATAAAATCTACTTTGCCTCCAGTCTTTATTTTCAGGTCACCGCTGGTGTTGTGGAGTTCGTGCACCTGATCTGACAAAGGTCAGTGCTTTCACTAGTGGTGACGGCGGTGACTGGGATTGTCTCTATCTGCACTATGGTGGAAGTGCAAGGGAGAGAATCTGAACATTACAGATTACCCAATGTAGAATGAAGATTATCTGCCCATGAAAATGAGTATCTTTGTTTGACCTGGGAGACTAAATTCTCACTCAAACAGATTAACTACTGGTCAAGTGAATACACCACTGCTCAAGTGATTACACCACTGCTCAAGTCATTACACCACTGCTCACGTGATTACACCACTGCTCAAGTCATTACACCACTGCTCATGTCATTACACCACTGCTCAAGTCATTACACCACTGCTCAAGTGATTACACCAATGCTCATGTCATTTTACCACTGCTCAAGTCATTACACCACTTCTCAAGTGCTTACCTCACTGCTCAAGTGATTACACCACTGCTCAAGTCATTACACCACTGCTCAAGTCATTACACCACTGCTCAAGTGATTACACCACTGCTCAAGTGATTACAAAGATGTGAACACTGATTGTTGATTAACTACAGAAAGTGTCTGTACGGACAAGATTCACGAGTTAGGACAAATTAAGAAAAACATTACTAAATTTACACAATTATGAACTAAATGTTCAAGACGTCATGAAACCTCAAGTTATCTGAAGAACAATGATTTGACTTTTGAGATTTGAGGAAGAATAAAATATCTACGATTGTAGTCACAATGACCTTCGAAGTTTTCATCATCATTATCGAGTATCATCGCCGCAACGAAGGTTGGCTACCATGGAGCGCCATTCTGCTCTGTCTCTTGCCTTGTTGGTGCAGGTTGTCATATGCTGATTTGTCTATCTTTTTATTTTACTCGTCCATGTTAGTCTTGGTATGCCTCTTTTACCCTGTATTTTCCCCTCCAAGATTAATTTAAGTAGTAAAAAGTAAAGAGCCATGTCACGCCAAGTGGCGGCTAGGGAATATGGTGTTGGTGACCATAAATTTGACAGACTTTTTTTTACAATTTACAGAAATTTTACAGACTTTACAGCACACGATTTTTGGGGTAATGTGATCGATATTAAGCCCGTGCTGCTTTATTTTCCTAGAAAAAAATCCGGTACCCACTTATGGCTGGATGAACCCGGAAGCTGTCGATTGGGATCTAAACCTGCCTCTTATCCTTTGAAGTCCAGTTCACTAACCACTGAGCTATCGCGGCTCCCCTTTTAGTAGGCTTTACTTTTACTTTTAATTTTAGAAGTTTCAGAAATATTTTTTTTTATATTCTAGAACTCGAGAGTCGTGTATGCCATGTAATTAATTAGTAATCCAATATCGTTCCAAATAGCCCACTCCAGATACAAATAGGCACATAATTCAATAACTATTCAGATCTCTTTCATTTGTTAACATGTTTATATTTGATAAAAATGACGTCCGATCGGGGTCATTATTTTAAAAATATTTAGTTGTGTCTAGTTAGATTGGCATGTGTAGCATAGAGTAGCTTCCCTTACTCGCAGATATCGTCACACCACAACCGCCATTATTTAAGCTACTATAGCTTGTTTTTTTTTTAATAGTTCTGTTAAGCTGGGTCTTATATTTTATATTTATCTACCTTTTTTATATTCTCTTGGAATTTTTGCTTCATGTTGAGATATTCAGTGATCATATCGTGAGATGCTTCTGTTGAACGTGTTCCCTCCTTGCCTTTAATTCTTCTTCTTAAGCTTTCAAGTCTTATAACCACACGAACTTAATTAACTCTCTGTGTTGTTTCATGATGGAGGGGTGAGGACTTCATCACGACACACGATGAGATGGCTCTATGATCAGTACCTATTATTGGCTTCCATTTTTGTTCTTGTTTTGCCTGAATTTTGTTTTCTGAAAAATACGTCTTGCAATAAAAATCTCATATTTTAGTTACTACAAGTCACAGACACATGTACTAGGTATCACATGAAAGGGGAACGGATATCACTTCATAATCACAGAAAATAATGAGCAAAAACAAAAATATGAAGGATTGGATTACGAAAAATAGTAATCAATATTTTTTTTATTAAAAAAAAGTTATTTTTTTTTAATTGATACTAAACATGTTATAAGAATCATAATGAGACGTGTATCAGTATGAAACAAAATAAAACGGGAAATAAGTGAGGAACGATGTGGGTTTGTGGAAGGAAAGGGCGCTAATAATGCAATATACATCTTAAGAACATTGATAGAAAGATCTATAGAGGTAAAGAAAGACCTATATATGTGCTTTATAGACTACACGAAAGCATTTGACAAAGTAAAGCATATGGAAATAATCAATATGCTGGAGAAATTAAACATTGATGGCAAGGATCTGCGGATCATAAAAAAAAAACATGAACTGGCAACAAACAGCAGCAATACGAATTAACAACCAAACAGGATAATATCAACTTATAAAACAAGGAGTCAGACAAGGCTGTGTTCTGTCGCCGGATTTGTTTTAACTTTGCAGTGAACATATTATGAGATCAATAGTAGACAAAAAAAGGAATTGAAGTCAACGGTCACAACATGAATAATTTGCAATATGCGAATGACACAATCTTAATGGCAGTAACATAGAATGAACTACAAGAAATGATAGACATAATAGTAGAAGAAAGCATCAAAAAAGGTCTCAGTCTGAATAGTAAGAAAACAGAAGTAATGGTCACATCGAAGAAAAAATCATCACCATCATGCAGCATAAAAATATACAGAACAAATTTGAAACAAGTGCAACGCGTCAAATACTTGGGCACAATAATAACATCAGATGGGAGATGCACCACGGAAATAATAAGCAGAACATCTCAGGCCAAAATAGCATCTAAGAAAATGAAAAATATCTTTTACAACAAATCTATGTCAATAGAAGTGAGAAAGAGAGTTCATCGGTGCTATATAGAACCAACTCTGACCTATGGAAGCGAATCAAGGACAGTAGACAAATAAATGAAAAGACGATTAGAGGTCACAGAGATGGGATTTGTCAGAAGAATATTGAAAGTTCCCTGGACAGCTAAAAAGACCAATGAGTAAGTTCTCATAGAGGCCAACACAAAAAGGCAGCTCCTAAAAAAAATCAGAAAGAAATAATCAACATTTTTCGGGCACATCATGAGAAGAGGAAAGTTGGAATACTTGGTTACAACTGGCAAAATAAAAGGACAGAGAGATCGCGGACGACAAAGAGATAAAATACTGGATAGCTTGGTGTCATGACATAGAAAACAGTCAACAACAGAACTGATACGATGCACTGTAGATAGAAGATTGTGGAAGGACATGATCGCCTACGCCAACCGGTATGGTACATGATGATGAAACATGTTAAATAATTATAAAATTGTATCACCAGGTGTTACTAAAACTACTAGTCCTCTGCTACCAGCCATTTTCCACTTTTACAATGGAATTAGCCGATTGAAAACTTTCAAAGCACAATATCGTTTATACTGTGAACAATATAACACAAGGGAGATCATTCTTGCCTTGCCACAAGACAGGTTATTATATTTTGAATCTCTTGAAATACGCTAATTTAGCACGTGCTATATTTAAAATGCTCAATGGTTAGTGAACTGGACTACAAAGGATAAGGGGTAGGGTTCGATCCCAACCGACGGCTACCGGGTTCACCCAGCCTTAAATGGGTACCGGATTTTTTTCTGGGAAAGTAAAGCGGCACGGGCTTAATACCGACCACATTAACCCAAAACTCAAGTGCCGAAGGTCTGTAAAATTTATGGTCACTAACACCATATTCCCTATACGCCGCCACTTGGCGTAACGGGGGTACTTTACTTTTTTTAAAAATTTAAAATACGGGACAAATTTAAAAAGTACCGTTTAAGCGTTCGCTGAGGAAAATAGGACTTTATGAGTAATGTTGACAGCATTATGCCGAACTGAAGGATTACTTGGATATGCTTTTGTGTTCTGATTTTGTTCTCATACCTGACACACTCCGTCTTCGGCAGGGCCTCATTGACATGTTTCAGTGATCTTATCGTCCCATTGAAGTGTCTTTCAAATGTTCAGCTGTTGTGCAATTTTTAAAAGAAAATTATACTTTTCTATATCTTGATAAATTTGAGTGTGCGATTAGTGAGTTAGAAGCTGCTTTTCCAAAACTATTTTTGTTGTGACAAATATAAGAACTGAGAACATCAGTTGAAATATTTAAAAGTAAAGTAAATAAAAAAAACCCAGCAGAATTGGAACATAAACAGTCCACAAAATGTAATGACTCCTATTTTATTAATTTGGTAATATGAAGTAAGAAAGAGTGTTCTTCCATTTTATTGTGATCCAATTTTGACTGCTGTTATGGACTGTTGATTAATATTTTAGATAAATATATTGAAGCAAAAGAGGACTGACTTCATAGATAAGTGTACACAATCCCACAGACATTTACGAAAACAGGTGAGCAGCTACAAAGCACGTTTTTTATGGACACATTTTCCCATTGTAGGAAACCTTCCTATTTCAGACAGTAATATATTAACAGAGAAAGCACAGAGAAACGTGTAACAAATTGAAACGTTACAATCAAACAAACAATCAATCAATCATAGCTATTGAGACAACTTTTGTGAGCGTAGGCGAAGAGCAAAGTCTCTTCAAACATTCTAGTTAAACATTTATTTCTATTCCTCGTTTCGTTATTCCATATTGACTATACTATAAATAACCCGACTAACTTTTGTTCTGTATTTTCCCAGGTAGTTTTATTTCAGACCTTTATAGATTTATAGATATCAGAGCTTTCCTGAAATAATTGATCATAAATCTTGGTATTCTTTGTTCTCATGTATTGTAACAATATCGACATCTCTGAGCCTTACAATAAAACTGTTTCTACGTTTGTATTAGATGCTCCAAGACGATGGCGATAGGTTTGATCCATGATGGATCCAGTAGCTCGCAGGCTAATTACATCGCTCTATCATCCATACCAAATGCATGTTGTAAGCTTCTTTTGAGCTGCTTTCAGTTTCGATTACAACAGAGAAAACGTAGATCGCTGTGTTTAAACATGCACATTTTAATGACCAGATACATTTTAGTTGTCAAGTTGTGTTTAAACATGCACATTTTAATGACCAGATATATTTTAGTTGTCAAGTTGTGTTTAAACATGCACATTTTAATGACCAGATACATTTTAGTTGTCAAACTTTTCAACATTAGTTACATGAATTTTTATTACACATTTGAAGTCATGTTTGTTACATTAACACAATAGAGAAAAGTTTGAACTAATTTAACGTTCATTAACAAATATGGTTATCATTAGGAGTATGTTTAGGTTTATTCGTTGCAGATTATTATTTGTAGATCCCTGGCTGGGATCCCTGACACCAGACTGTTTAAGCCCACCCTCTTCTCATATATTTCTCAACATCCAAATGTGTCGCCTCTTGCTTCTTACCACATCGGCGGCTGAAAGTATTGCAGTACAACCAGATCCATTTGTTGCTGACTGTAAGAGAAAGAAATACACAATTACGCTTTTTATTTCTTGTTATTTTTTGGTCACTTGAAACAATTTTATTTTTATGTGAACTAAAGTAGATGTGAGATTATGGTGCTCACATCGCGTTAAAATATACTTGGTTCAAATCCCGAATGTTAATATTGGGTGTTTCCTTGGTATCTGGTCTCAGACAGAAATTGGGTGTGTATTCCTATAGAAGATCGACTCTGACATGTAAGAACAATGATTACGTTGAGCACCTAAAGAGCCATTGGTATTTAACAATCGAAGATTGTGCATCGCCGGTTGGCTATGTTTCCAAAATGAGAATTTCTTTTTACCACTATTGGTTAAATTAGAGTGAAAACGAGCGCTTGACCATCGATGGTGTAACATATTTCGTGGGTGTGTCAAATGTTCGTTGTAACTTGCTTATTTACCCAATACTAGAGAGTGAAGTATTTGTCCATGCAGGTCTGGACCAGCAACGTTCTTCACAGAACGATGTGACATTGATCAACAACTCTGAATGGCTTCTCATTAGCATAGCTACCATTTTATTATCCGCGCACTATTTTAATATCAGTTGTCTGTATGTTTATGCCTCACTATATTGTGTTCCTCAGGTAGTGTTAGGATCCACTATATAAGTCAATTATGAAGGAGCCTCACATTGGCAACATTGGATACAAGGTGGGTCTTGTGCAAGGTCTGACACTTGGCAAGAAATATTTTCAGTTATGAAGAAACTAGAACATTTATGTCCTCTGTGAAGTCTTCGGCCTGAAATGACAATAGATATACAGATAGTAGAAGCTCCTTTTGTAGACTTCTGTTACTGTGATTTGGTGTTTGCGTGAGATACATAAGATCCCATGGTAACTCTTCATTTACACAGCTTGTACTCTCCCCACACCCACAAATGATGCATTAGGGTTCATGTTGTACAGGGCAATAATGATATCGATATTTCCTGTGTAAAAGTAATCGAATCTATTTTTAAATTTGCAGTGATAAGTGAGTAATAATGATAAAAGAAAGGTTCCGTAACAGCGTAAAGAAAGCCAAAACCTACCCAGGAGCAGATATTAATTCTGATCACAATCCTGTAATGATTAAAATGAAAATCAAACTAAAGAGAAACAAGCAAAAATCTGATTCATCAACAAACCCACTCGACATAACAGCTTTAAATCAAAAAGATATTAAAGATACCTATACAATACAAGTAAAGAACACATACCAGAAGCTGCTAGAGGAAGGAATTGAACAATACAGAAGAGAAAATCCTGATGAAAAAGTAACAACCAAATGGCAATGCATAAAGAAAAGCATACAAAAAGCCTGCGACACCTTACCCAAAAGAGAAAAGAACAAAAAACAAAAATGGATAACTAACACCATCTTAGAAAAAATGGAAGAAAGGAGACAAGCGAAGAACACTGCCCAATACAATAAAATAGATAATGAGATACGCAAAATGTGCAAAAAGGCAAAAGAAGACTGGCTGAGCCAAAAATGTAGAGAAATAGAAACTATGGAAAGCAAACAAGACCTAAGAGGAATGCACACAGAAATAAAGAGAATGACTAATAAAAATAAAAAAGCCACAGAAGGTGGATGCATTGCAGACAAAAAAGGAAAAATGCTAACAGACAATAAGGATATCATAGATAGATGGCAGGAATATATAACAGAACTATTTCATGATCAAAGGGACAAGAAACCAGTTATAAAATGTACATCAGGCTATAAAATCTTAAAATCTGAGGTGGAAAAAGCTATAAAAACAATGAAAAGGGGAAAAGCAGCAGGACCTGAAAGCATACAGATAGAGATGATACAGGCACTTGCAGATTTTGGCATTGAAGTGATTACAGACATATGCAACGACATATACCACACAGGATACATACCAAATGAACTAAAAACATCAACTTTCATTGCATTGCCTAAAAAGAATGGTGCAGTTGAATGCAGTGACTTTAGAACAATAAGCCTAATGAGCCATGTTACAAAAATCTTGCTAAAAGTTATACAAGGAAGGATTCAGAATAAAATCAATACTGAATTAGATGAGCAGCAATTTGGATTTAGGAAAAATAGCGGGACAAAAGAAGCCATATTCTGCATGAGAACATTAATCGAAAAATACACAGAAGTAAACAAACCAATATATGCCTGCTTCATAGACTACACCAAAGCTTTTGATAGAGTACACCACAAACAACTTATAGAATGCCTAAAAGAGATACATCTAGATGACATGGATATACGACTAATATGCAATCTATACTGGGAGCAAACAGCAATAATAAAATATAACAAAGAGTTCTCTACACCCATTGATATAAAAAGAGGAGTAAGACAAGGATGCATCCTATCACCAAGCTTGTTCAATCTATACACTGAGCAAATCTTTAAAAACATCATAGAGATGCCAGGCCTACAAATTAATGGAAAGATAATCAATAACCTAAGATATGCTGACGATACTGTACTACTAGCAGAAAATCCTAAAGACCTACAACAATTACTTAATGAAATAAACACGACAAGCAAAAAATATGGACTAGATATGAATATCAAAAAGACTAAAACTATGATCATAAATAAAGAAAATACCCAAAACCCACAAGTGGATATCAAAATTGAAGGAATAGACCTTGAGACAGTTCAGAACTATAACTACCTTGGACATACTATAACCAGTGATGGAAAATGTACAACTGAAATAAACAAAAGAATAGGAATGGCAAAAAGTAATTTTAATGTCATGAAGGACATACTAACATCAAAACAAATAACACCAGAGCTAAAACTAAGAATAGCAAAATGTTACATCTTCTCAATATTCCTATATGGTGCTGAAACATGGACATTAGACAAGAAAACAGAACAGAGAATTGAAGCCTTTGAAATGTGGATATATAGAAGAATAGGTAGAATTGGATGGAAGGAAAAGAAAACAAATGACAAAGTCTTAAAACAACTAAAAATGAAAAGAGAACTTCTGAACACAATTAGAACAAGACAAATGCGATTCTTAGGCCATGTTAAAAGACACAACAGCCTACTGAAAGTGATCCTGGAGGTGAAAATACAAGGTAAAAGAGGCAGAGGCAGACCAAGATTAACATGGACGAGTAACATCAAAAGATGGACAAATCAACCGATGACAACCTGCACCATCAAAGCAAGAGATAGAGCAAAATGGCGCTCCATGGTAGCCAACCTTCGTTGCGGAGACGGCACTCAATGATGATGAAGTGAGTAATCAGATCAACAGATAGCGAGAAGTAGAAAGAAAAGGGGGAAAAAAACTATTTTGAGGTTAAACTAAAAATAAAAATGAAACAGGAGATGAGGATCAACATAAGGATAACTTCAATGATAATGTAAGAAGGTGAACATTAGGAGACGAAAAATGAATTTTAATAAATAAATGTAAACTTAAGAAAGAAGTGGGTATTCATATATCAACTTTAGCAGTTTAAAGTTTTATTTTGAAGAAAAAAATGAGAGGATATTAAATAATGAGAGATAATCCAGAAAATAGTCAAGTATTGCCATACTCCATTTGTGTCCATAGACCACGGGACAGCCTGCATGCATAGTTAAATCATCTCGCTCTCCCGACGGTTTAAATGTGTACCACAGCAACGCCATTCCCTGTAAACGAAAACATTATAATCTGCTAGTAGTCAATGACACTGCTGACAATCTGTAACACCAGACAGTAGTAGCGCCTTATTATCTATTGTATCATCATTGTTCTTCTTCCTCTTCTTTTCTCTTTTCACTGATACCTAAAAGGTGTCGTGGTTTATATTGTTTGTCGTTCTTGAGCTGCTCGAACTGTCTGAATTAGTGATTTCCCTTTGTTGTTACATGTCTCTGTCACTGCATCTATCCATCTTCTTCTGGGTCTTCCTCTTGGTCTTTTTCCATGCATTCTCGAGAAGAACGCCCTTGATGGTGATTGGTGAGGATTCATTCTGACCAGGCGGCCAAACCATTTAAGTTGTTGTTCTATATATTCTAGGCAGTGTTTTGTTCCTACCATTTTTATGTATACAAAACACATTATGAACACAAAATGATGAACACCAATGGACACACCAATATATATCCTGATGTAATTAACGTATTAAAATAAAGTAAGTTATATGTCACTGATATATAAATATTATTTGGTTATTTGGTTTTGGAAGGCCCCGGTATCACTGCAAACGAATTAAAATCCATAATTGCTCAACCGTCCGTGCCAGTGGATTCATCCGAATTACTAACTCATCTCCAAAACAAAGAAAGGTAGCTGTAGTCCTGATCATAGCAGTCTCAGCACACGCCAAAAGACATAAGGTGAAACTGCACAGAAAGTGAACACAGCCAACTGTTCCCTGTCATACGATATCAGCATTCATCGTAAACCATTGATATAAATATTATGTCATTTGTAAGTAACCAATATAGTGAAATAATATATTTTCTTTATCTCAACGCAGCATATACAGTCTCTCGTTTGAATGACATTTTTTTTCTCAAAAAAGCTCTAATTTAAAAGAATTAAGTTACAAAACAAAATTAATTGAAAATAGTTTAGCTGCAGAAAGTATTTGTTTTAAAATATCTAATGACATAAAACATTTACTTAAAAGTGCTTGGTTACATAAGTCTTTTGTTAAAAAGTCATCATCATTATTTAGTGCCATCTTCACATAGAAGGTTGTCAACTATGGAGCGCCATTCCACTCTGTCTCTTGCTATGATGGTGCAGATTGTCATACGTTGACTTGTCAATGGGTTTTTCAGGTTGCGGAAAGGTATGTGTGTTGTGACGGGGTGGTGCAGAGTGATCGAAAAATATACAATAATAAAATATGTCGGACCCAAAGGTGATCGACTGAATTGTTAAATTTGTAATTTATTGGCTATTGATGGGTCTTTAGGGGGCGGAATTGCGTCAGAGTGGTAGTCGTATTTGTGAGGATGGCGTAGTTGTAAAAGGTGATAAACGACGACTCATAGTCGACCGATTGATTTTTTCTAAATTACATTTTAATGTAAAAAAACGTTGACATTTTAAAAAGTTAAAATTTTGATTAAAGAAGCTAACCAAAACACGTGGACAAAATTCGGATAAAACTCAAGAGAGCCACAAGAGATTTCTACAAAGCAGTAAAAGCAACAAGAGCGAGAAAGGAAAACCACAATCCTACTCAGCTCATAAA
Organism: Megaustenia siamemsis; assembly: GCA_032433765.1. Classification (NCBI taxonomy): domain Eukaryota; kingdom Metazoa; phylum Mollusca; class Gastropoda; order Stylommatophora; family Ariophantidae; genus Megaustenia; species Megaustenia siamemsis. The sequence goes on from JAVIAB010000092.1 coordinate 180,513,776, forward strand.
TTACAAAGACTGACAGCCAATGTCGAATAACCAACATTTGCATCAGAGATGGAAAGAATATTTTGAAGACCCTATTAAACAGGACACCAGTTATATATAACACAACATAAACCATGCACGAATGCACAAACACTGAACCCAACATCATGAAAGAGGAAATCGGCGAAGTAATTAAATATGCGCTAAGAAATAAAGTACAGGGATATATAACTTACCAAAACAAAATAAAAGCAGCAGGTGAAACAGGAGTGACATGATTCCACAGAATATTCAGTGCATTATTTTACCAACAGAAAGCCCCAGAATACTGGCAACAGACAATCATCGTACCATTATGGAATAACAAAGGTAGCAAGAGAGACTGCAATCAATATAGGCCTTCCTTATATTCATCTTCCTTCTCAGCCATTTGGGAAAGTAATAATAAAAAAAAATAAGGGAAAAAGCTCATTACAAAATAGAAATACATTTAAGTGATGCTCAAATGAAGTTCCGAAAAAAAATAGAAGTACTGACCATTATTCATTCTAACCATCTAGCAGAAAATAAAACGACAGAACATGACCACAATTTGTATAAAGCTTTCGTTGACCAGGTAAAAGTATTTGAGACTGAATAAACAGAACTATTGGGAATACTAACAACATACGGTGTGATCCACCATCTAACCAACCGAATTAAAAGTTTCTACGTCAACAGAACAGGCACAGTCACAACAGCATTAGGCTACACAGATCAGTTCGAAATTAAATCAGGAGAATATTAGATCCCCCCTATTACTTACTTGGCCTACATATGTAAGTTAGCCTAGTTGTCGGAGACAAATGAGGTTAACGAGCTTCTTTCTATTCATAGACGATCAGACACTAATGCAGGGGAAAATAGAAGACCTACAAGAACATTTAAATAGACTTAACAGCACAGGCACTCATGCAACATGAAAATAAAAAAATACTGAAGTTATGAAAATTGCAAAAACAGAATAAGCAAATTAACATAATTAACATAACTATAAGCGATAAAACAAAAAAAAACAAGGGAATTAATTTACTTATATAGGAAATCTAATGAGAAACGAAAATTCACAAGCAGCAGAAATAGACTCAAGATGTACCAACGCTTGTGAAATCTGAGAATAGCAGTCACCACTATTGTCCAACAAGGAAATTACTTTAGAGGCAAAACGGGTACTCTACATTACAATCTTCATCCCAACGTTGTGCTATAAATGGACACTGGGCCCTAGATGCAAGAACAATAAGACATCTAAACACTACCGTGATGAAATATGTTAGACGAATGACAAGAAATAGCCTGAGAGATCAAAACAGAAATGAGGAATGGAAAAAATGTTAGGAATTCCCGCCTTAGAGTACATAAAGCAACAACAGATAAAATGGTTTGGCCATGTGATAAAGCAGAGAAATTAAAGCACTACACAAGCCTTAAATAAACGTTTCGGGAACACCAGATTCAAGGACCGACCACTAAACAGTTGGATTGATTAAATATTAGGAACACTAGGAAACATAACAGCAGGAGATGCCAACAAAAGAGCAAAAGAACGCAAACGATATCTCCTTTCGACGTTGAAAGGTAAATGAGGAAGGAAAGGAGAAGAAGAAGAAGAAAGAATACATCAATGATTTATAAATGATGCCTCATTAATGTAGCAGCTACCGTGTAGTCAGCTTGCACTAATGGTGAAAGTCATAGTTCTGATTTGTTAAGGTAAAGTTCTAGATTTGAATCAACGTCTTAGCACGCGAGTTTGCATACATATGTGCTCGGCCGCCTATCCAGAAGTGTACAGAGACTTCTGGATAGTGTCGCTTTAAGCATAGAATCTCACCATGGGAGGTGGCACTCCTCACATTCCCAATGTGCTACCCTGTACCCTTTTTTTGCCAGCGGCTGGGTCAACCGCGGGGGTATTTTTTTCCAAACCACGAATACAGTTCACACTGCTTGAAGCGGGAATCGAACATGGTTTGTCCGAATGCCGGTAGCCCAGACGGGTGTTTCTGTCTACTGCCTTGATGTTTCCATTGTCACGCTTTTTTACTTAATGACTTTTCTGTTCTAGATATCAGATGTTGATGCTAATTTCAGTTTAATAATTCACTTTGACACCCCAGAGAGCTGAGGACATTCTCTAAGAGCTATCTATGTTGTCCAGGGTTTGTCTCGAAATCCAGAAGCCATTGTGAAACGTTCTTCCGATTATACACCAGCTCATTTTAAGCTCACGATCATTTCCATTAAAACAGGAGGAAAATAACAAACATTTCCGCAAACAATTGTTTCTGAAATTTTGGAACCATCATATCGGATATTTAATCTAAACAATTTTTTTACACAGACCTAAACTTTAGAGCATACAAGAGACAAGAACTTCATAGCAGACAAAAGCTATTATCAGAGACATCTCTCATGTGAAAGTATTAGAAGACCAACGAGTCGTTCCTAGACATGTTTTTATCAAGTTATTTTTGTTTTTGTTTTACCTCAGATGGATAGTCTACCTCTAGACTACAATGTTTCATCTGCTTGTATTGTCCACTGAGTTTTCTCGTCTGTGCTTTCTTTATCACCAGATTTCACATACATCCGTTTGTTAGAGATATCCAGTTTTCGCCAGTAATTTTATTATATAAAACAATATACAATAGTTGAATGTATTCTATTTAATAAAAAATAAATGTTTACCTTGACTGGGGTGATCGCCAAATTAGCTTTTGGGAAGACCGTAGACCCACCACGTTCTACGTCCGTTAGCTGCAACATTGTGTACGAAATGGTAGATTAATTTGAGTTATTCTACATGATAAACACCATCGTCAATGACAGAGGTAATGGACACGGTGACAGAGCGAACAGCGTCAATGACAGAGGTGTATGTGCCCTAGTGGTAACGAATGGGAATAGAGTAGCAATAATCTATAGATTGTACAACCATAATGACCTCTGTATAAACATACACAGTTTATGCATCATCATCTAGGCATATGTCTTTTGTCAAACGTTGTTCTCACCACAGCCCATCTGAAAGTATCTCTGCTTCTAGCAAGATCTTCCACTTCCTCTCTTGCCAGGTTCAAGATCTCTTTGATGTTAAAAAACCACCATCATCTTGGTCTGCCCTTGTCTCGACTTCCCATAACTTGTTTATGGCTTTTAATTTCCCAAGGCATTTTTGGAATGTTCCAAATACTTTTACTCAACATTTTTTTTTCAACCAATTATTTCCGTTAATGTTTGCGTTATTATCCATGATTTGCTTTCATATTTTGTTATCGATAATATCCACAGTAGTTTTACGTTAACTGCCCTGTTGGTACTCGTGCCATTATTTCTTCATGACATTTATAGTCTGTGCGCAAAAAGCACCGTAAACATTAACAAACAAATGTGAATCACTTCAAACAGGCAAATGGAAGGGAATTGGATAAATATTCTCTCACTGATGCTGTATTGCATTGTTAGGATAAAATAAAATATTACTAAGATAACCAGATTGAGAATGTTCTCCATGCTAACTTTAATTAACTCTCTCGGAATCGACATAATGTCCTTTTCTGTTTCCGCTTTCAATAGAATAAAATGAGCAGACTTCACAGAGTCAACATCCAGAAGAAAGCATAAGTTGTAAAAGTAACTCTGGATTTAAGTGTTAGATTAGGTACCCGATCGGCGTTTGGATAGAGAAGCACAACCAAAGAGCAGCTAATGCAATGTTATGTATATCTGGCTGTCTATGTGCCTGACTATAATTATTAAGTTATTGAGTTATTTGCGAGTCATCATCATTGCACTATGATCATGTCCATAGCAAGTCCCGCAGTGTCCAGCGACTGACGACTCCAGTTCTATGTTGGTTGATAAGTCTTCTTATACGGCCACTAAGTTTCTCATTTCTGGCTGTGCGCATGGCTTCATTTTGTATTTTCTCCAGCCTATCAATTTGAGTCGTACTGACAGTAAGAATTGCCAGGGCATACTCGATTGGTGCGAGGACTAACCCTGGAATAGAAGAGTAAGTAGCCTCTGCTCGATGTTGGCAGCTGCCATGACCTTCAAGGCGACTAATCCTTTGCGGGATTTTGTTATCACATGGTTGACGTGGTCCCGAAAACACAGGCTGCGATCAAACTTAACTCCCAGGTATGTCATCAACTTGTCCCTGGTCACCTCATCAGCTCCCATTCGTACTACCGGTGTGGTCGAATTAACGATATGATTGTTAAGGGAGAACCATGAAACTGATGCTTTATTAGGATTAACCAAGGCACCTGAAACCCCACACCAGGAAGAAATGCGATCGAGTTCGTCTTGCATTGTGGAAGCGATTCCCCGTCTGTCTCTTCCCTGTCGATATACCAGAATATCATCAGTAAAAGTCATAGTTCTTCCCCTCCCATCCAGCTGTTATTCCGTGATCGTTATTGTGTACACATTAAATAGAACTGGTGACAATGGTGAGCCTTGTGGCAGCCCTGGACAAATGGATGTAGGCTCGGAAGACCAACTTCCACATCTGAGTATCGCCTTCCTCTGAAACAGTGCCGTAGCGATCCATTTAATGAGGAAGGGGTGCACCGCCAGTTTGAAGAGCATATGCATGAGATATTCAAATGGTACCCTGTTGTATACATCCTCCAGATCTATAGCAGCAGCACATGTCTCCTCTAGTCTGTGGAAGCCTTCGAAGACGTCATAGGCAAAGACTGCCGCATTGAGCCATGTCTCATTGTTATATGTGACACCTCCGAGTGTGGGTGGGAATGCGCGTTTCTGTTCAAGGTGACAGGTGAGGACACGGGCAATTATTTTCTCCAGCAGCTTGCCCGCAGTGTTCTGCATTGTGATGATTCTGTAGGCACTGATCTGAGAATGGTCCTTGTTTGGCTTCGGTAGCGGTAGTGAGTAACTGTGTATCCACTCCTCCTTAATCTGGCCACTCCGAATGCTGGCATTAAACTCATTGGCCAGTTTTGTCAAGTCGTCGTCAGCTAAATCGCCTATGTCATCGTACCGAACACCATCTGGACCAGGAGCAGTGTTGTGTGACCTTTTAAGTGTTGTCCGAATGGTATCGGTTGTGATTGTGAGATCTTCTTCGAGCACTACATCCTTACACAATTTTTACAGCTATCCCCGTATCCTCATTCTTACAGCCTCATTTCTTTGGTCCGTCTGCTCAATGTAGCGGGCAAGAAGGGCCTTCCCTTTGCTCTCATCAGATTTGTGCCCTATCCGGCATGTGCTATGAAAGTCTGGTATGCCTCTGTGTCGTGTTGTGCCATTCATGCACTGATGAAGCCGCCAGAATGTGGCTAGAGATTTTTCTGAGCACACTTGAAGTCAGAACCATTTGGAATCCTTAGCCTGCTTATCGCATAGTTTAAAGTACTTCATTTTTTAGTCGACCTCTTTTTTCAGACGCTTCAAGAGCTCAGGTTGTGTTCATTCATTCTGGCTTTGTGTCATGTCTTGGCCGTTTGTCTCTTGTACCGCCAAGCTTCCTCGACTTCTACGTTCCACCAGGGTGGCTGCGTCCATCTCTCCTGCCTCATACAAGGGGCGCTCTGTTTCCTATGTCTGATTTTGTTAATGACGTCCAAGTCTGTTTTCTCGTAGTTGAATGTGTGGAGCTTTCTTTTCTGGCTTTTATTTCTGCTTTGGTCAATTAGGAGGACACATGGAAAGTGATCACTTCCGTGGAACCCCAGTGCACTCCACCTGCAAACCGGTGGGAAGGTGGAAAACACCAGTGCCAGGTCTATGACACTATCAGAGTCCCCTGTTCGAGTGGCCATTCTTGCTGCCCTTCCATCATTCAAGCACACTAAATCGGCCGATACCAGTGCGTTCTCTAGGTCTTCTCCCTGCTTGTTGGTTATGACGTTACCCCACTGGTTTCCTCTAGCATTAAAGTCTCCACAGAAAATGACGTTCTCTATCGACCTCAAAGAGATTCCGCCATTGTAGTGTGTTCACCTTCTCATTACAGGCATACACATTAACAATCACGAAATGAACTGGGGTCTGCCCCCTAACCGCATGTACTTGCAATTCTCCATTGTCCCACGCAGACATATCAACCTCAGCTGCTATCATATTATTGTGCACAAGGATGGGCTGTCCAAGGTGTCGCCTATTGTAGAAACAATGATATCCAGGAGTACTTACTGCCCTGTCACCAAGTAGAGTTTCTTGCAAAACCATTATATAGCCGCCGCACAGTAGCTTATCAAGAATGGGCAGTCGTTGATTTATGGACCCACAATTCTAATATGTAACGCGCACATACTTTAGGCCTAGCCTCTCACACTTCGACATTTTAACGCCACCTCTTTTACCTAGTCGTGTTTTCCTTCTTCGGTGTTGTCGTTTGGGATGCATCTGAATACTTACCATCGTCATAGTCTCATAGATGATTTTGTCGCTGAACATCGATGCTGTGGATGGTCTAGACTCACGTGCACTCACTCAGTCGCACGGTCCAGAACCCGTTTCCACGTTATAGACTGGCCAACTCCAGTAAATCGATCTGCAGTACTCGGATACACTGTGACCCTTATACAAATTAAATTAATTACGCGTCCTTGACGACAGACCGGCGAAAACAAACCTCCATTTTGTCACGCGTTCAATAGCGCATTCAACAACAAGGATGAGTATAAGTGATCAAATAAGGAAATTGTAACAAAATTCAATGGAGCAAAAGAAGCATAGTGATTTACATCAAATAGAAAGCGATTACAATCATATGATCCCTTCAAATATCAATAAAAACAAACAAATACAAAGAAAAATTCACTGGAAATCAGTTCTTATCTGTGAGACCTCTGAAGAAACCACGAACAGGGCGCCATGTTCCCCGGAAGCTCCTTTTATTGTCTTTATTTTTGTCTTTATTGTCTATTATTTTGTCCTTATTGTCTATTATTATATGACCACATATGTCGTCACCAACGGTTAGAGTCAGGAAGATGTCAATCTTCAATAGCAAAACTTTCTAGTGCTGTTGTAATGAGTATCACAGTGACATTTACAAAACTGGAAGGTATAATACAATTAAATGCAGGAGACAGCGAAAACATAAGAGCATAGTATGAATGAAGACAGAATAATGGTGTCAAAATAATGAACATGTCAAAGCCCTTCAAACACAAAAACGATAAAATAAAATAAACTACACATGGAAATAAACTACGCAAGAAAATAAACTACGCAAGAAAATAAAATACGTGAGAGAATAAAATACATGAGAAAATAAACTTAAATTACTCAAGACAAAAAGCACAAGAAAATAAGCTACGCAAGAAAATAAACTACACAAGAAAATAAAATAAAATTACTCAAGACAATAAGCACAAGAAAATAAGCTACGCAAGAAAATAAACTACACAAGAAAATAAAATAAAATTACTCAAGACAATAAGCACAAGAAAATAAGCTACACATGAACTTTCGATGTTTTATAAAATATTTGAATTAAGGAGATGAACATAAGAATAAACTGTAAGTGGGACACCGTTGAACACAGAATGTATGAGGAAATTCTCATAAAAAATATGGCAACAATAATAAAGGAGCAAGAAGAGTTTAAAAAGTGCAGCTATCAACGACATAGCAATAATCGAGTTGAATAGGCGAGGAAATCAGTAGAGATTGAGGAACAGGTTCAAGGACTGTCAGGCGGTAGACAGAGAGACTGAATTAAACAGAGAATAGTAAAAAGGAAGTCGAGTAAACAGCCCCGGCAAGCCAAGTGGCGTATAGGGAACATGATGTTAATGAACATAAGTTTTAAAGACCTTCGGCACATAATTTTGGAGTAATGTGGTCGGTATTACGCCCGTGCCTCTTTACTTTCCCAAAAAACATCCGGTACCCATTAAAGGCTGGTTGAACCAGGAAACCGTCGATCAGGATCGAACTTAACCACTTGTCCTTTGTAGTCCAGTTCACTAGCCACTGAGAAATAGAGATTAGTAGTTTGAGTTTATTTCTGCTCTATGGAGGCTAAGGCGCGCCTACCAGCACCAGAGCTGGAAGTTGTCAGCGACCCACAGCTGATGGCTTGCGCCAGGATCGGTGAACCAAAACCATACAGACCCTGCTCCACCTCTCCGTGGTGCCTCTAGTAACAGACTAACCTGTCTAGTCTGGCCAAGAGAGCAGGGATTAAAAAGTGAAGACAACCCGGTACTCAAAAATGTCGTGCTGAAGTCGGATGTGTTGGGCCGAAAGGCGCAAATATAACAGTGTTACACTACAACCACAACACAACGCAGAGACATCCACTTAACGTCCTTTTAAGGGCGGATGACGAAGAAGAATTCTACAATCTATTTCATAATTCTAGAATACTTTAGTCATCGGGCGAACGAAAGCAAGCAAGCAAGCAATTTCTGCTCTATAAAACGCAAAACTCGTTTTAATCACAGTCCCTGTTGTCCACCAGAATCAAAGACAAGAAACAAATTATCACGTCAACAAAGGTAACTCATAGATATATGATTGAATAACTAAGCTAATGAATTATCTGCTACCTGTAAGGGATAAGAAGAATTACCGCTAACAATATTCTTGTCCAATGCTGTTTTTATCAGTCTGGTATAATGACAGTAAAATAAGATGTACAAAAGAGGTGAGATGCAGAATGGCTCAGGCAAAGGCAGCTTTCCAAAAAAAATGAGGAAGATACTATGCAATCCATTTTTGACAATAGAAACAAGAAAAAGAGTTCTTAAATGTTACGTAGAGCCAGCCTTAACATGTGGATGCGAGTCATGGACAATAGGACAACAGACACGAAAATCACTGGAGTCTGTAGAAATATGGTTTTCCAGAAGAATGTTGAAAGTACCATAGACCGCTAAGTAGAGTAATGAAGATGTTCTGAGAGAGGTCAAAACAAAAAGAGAGCTAATTTCGAATATTAGGGAGAACAATCATCATTTTTTGGCCATGTAATGAGAAGAGAACAACTGGAATATATTGTAACAACTGGAACAATTGAAGGACGAAGAGATAGAGGGAACCAAAGAGAAAAAATAACAGACAGCTTAAGAGAATGGCTTGGTAGAAGGTCAACAACAGAAATGATAAATAGCTGCCGAGATCGAAAGTTGTGGAGAGACATGGTCACCTACGCCACTAGGCCCGGTACTTGATGAGGATGATGATGATGATAATGACAGTGACATAGTCATACAATAGCGGAATAAGTCACGTGGTTTTTGTTACTGGGCATAACCCAAAAATACTGATGTCAATATCAGGTGCTCTCTTTATTAATTATATGTTATTATAAGTTTATTAATTTGTATCTTTTTCATTCAGGTATTTGTGACCTTTCTCAAATTTTAATTTTTTTAAATTTGCTTAAATACAAGAATGAACTGTTACGTGTTCACAATAGATCCTATTAATATGAGAAACATAAATGAAAAATGTAGAGAATGCGACATAAATCTGTTTATATGTTTCGTTGAGTACTCCAAAGCTTCTCACCGTAAACAAAATACGATCATTAATATTTCAGATACTGTGGAAATGACTATAGATATTGGGGTTTCACGCCACCTAGTATCTATGATAGAAATGCTTCATAAAGACTAACAAATTGCTGTGAGGAAAATGATACTCAGACTGATTTTGTACAGGACAAGGTGTAGTCAAGCGGTTCATCTTAAAATATATATCATTTGTTATATCTGTTGTAAATATTGTCATTATGTTGCTTTGAGAAAGATAGATTTTTTCACTATTACACTGAACTGGTGTTATCATACATTAAAGATCTTTATAATGATGAACGAACGGAAGTAAATATTAAGGATAATGGAGAAGGACCAGAAATACTCAAAGAAGAAGTGGAAGATGCCTTCTGCAATATGAAAGCAGGAAAAGCTCCAGGACCAGATAATATAACTAAAGAAGAGATTGAAGCCATGGGTGATTTTGGAATAGAAATAATAACAAAAATATTGAATGATATCAACAACAGCGGATATATACCAGACGACATGCTCAAATAAATATTCATAGCCCTACCAAAGAAATCGGGTGCGATTGAATGCGATGATCATCGCACAATAAGCCTTATGGGTTATATGACTAAGATATTACTAAGAATCAGCATGCGAAGAGTGCGAAACAAAAAGTCAAGAAATTAGCGATCAACAGTGTGGTTTTGTTAGAGATAAAGGAACAAGCAATGCCATTTATATCATAAGATCTTTAGTAGAAAGAGCCATAGAGGTGAAAACAGATCTATACCTATGTTTCATATACTACACCAAGGCGTTTGATAAAGTAAAGCACCAAGAAATAATCAAAATTTTAGAAAGCATAAAAGTAGACAGCAAAGATCTAAGAATAATAAAGAACATGTACTGGCAACAATATTATTTTTTATTTCAGAAAATGAAAAATATCTTATGCAACAAATCTATGTCAATAAAAATTAAAAAAGAGAGTTCATCGGTGCTATATAGAACCAATTCTGACCTAATGAAACGAATCATGGACAGTAGACAAACAAATGAAAAGACGATTTGTGGCCACAGAGATGGGATTTCTCAGAAGAATGATGAAAGTTCCCTGGACAGATAAAAAGACCAATGAGGACGTTCTCAAAGAGGCCAACACAAAAAGAGAGCTCTTCAAAAACATCAGAAAGAAGCAATCAACATTTTTCAGGCACATCATGAGAAGAGGAAAGTTGGAATACTTGGTTACAACTGGCAAAATAAAAGGAAAGAGAGATCGCGGACGACAAAGAGAGAAAATACTGGATGGCTTGGTGTCATGGCATGGAAAACAGTCAACAACAGAACTGATACGATGCACTGTAGATAGAAGATTGTAGAGGGACATGATCACCTACGCCGACCGGTAAGGCATACGATGATGATGATGACTGGCAACAAACAGAGGCCATAAGAACTGGAAATCAATTAGGAATGTTTCAACAAATAAAACAGGGTGTTAGACAAGGTTGTGTGCTGTCACCAGATTTGTTTAATATTTATAGTGAGATTATTTTAAGATCCATAAGGGACATGCCTGGAATAACAATTGGAGGTCATAATATAAATAAACTAAGATATGCTGATGATACGGTCTTAGTCGCAAAGAGTGAAAATGAGTTACAAGAAATGCTGGACATTATAGTGAAGAAAAGCAAAAATAAATTACTCAGCCTTAATAGCAAAAAGAGAGAGGTAATGTTAACAACAAAGAAAAAGACATCTCCACAGTGCAAAATAAAGACAAGTGGAACAATATTAAAACAGGTAAATGAATTTAAGTATTTGGGAACTTTGTTAACCTCAGACGGAAGATGTACAAAAGAGGTGATATGCAGAATGACTCAGGCAAAAGCAGTTTTCCAAAAAAATTAGGAAGACACTATGCAATCCATTTTTGACAATAGAAACAAGATAAAGAGTTCTTAAATGTTATGTAGAGCCAGTCTTAACATATGGATGCGAATCATGGACAATAGGACAACAGACAATAAAATCACTGGAGTATGTAGAAATGTGGTTTTACAGAAGAATGTTGAGAGTACCATGGACAGCTAAGAAGAGTAATGAAGATGTTCTGAAAGAGGCCAAAGCAAAAAGAGAACTAATTTCCACTATTAGGAAGAAACAATCATCATTTTTGGCCATGTAATGAGAAGAGAACAACTGGAATATATTGTAACAACTGGAAAAATTGAGGGACGAAGAGATAGAGGGAAGCAAAGAGAGAAAATAACAGACAGCTTAAGACATACTTCCATATGTGTTGAGTGCGTGGCATCCTGATTGTTGTGCGCCTTTTGGCTGGTTGCCTCCGACTTCAGCACTTGAACTTGCTAGAGCAGACTGTGGTCTTGCTTGGTTGTAGGAAGGCCTGGCCAGTCTTAGTTTTCAGTCCCTGGTGACTGTTAAGCCCCATCCCCACGACAAGGAGCTGGCCTTGATGAGGGAACTGAGAGACTGAGAGAACGGAGAGACACAAAGGTGCTGATACAGGCAGAAAAATGTGTATGCATGCCGAGACATCCAATGAAGGACAGATTCCAAAATCTTGCATTGGGACGACTTAAGAGAAGCAGCTTTATCCACCAAGCCAAGCGTATTAGTAGACAAACACCAGACATGCCAAGAGTTGTTAAACCCCTTCTGCCCATACCAGAACAGACTCCCTGGACAGATGAATCAGGATTATCAGTTCAAATACGGACAGAAGGGAAAGGAATAGTTGACAAAGAGGAACAAAATAGTCTACAGCGAAAAACAATAGCTCTCAGTTTCCTGGATGAAGAATACCCACAAGACCTATGGATTCGTGTGTACACAGATGGATCAGCACAGAATGCAGTAAAGAATGGGGGAGCAGGTGCATATATAGAGTACCCAAATAACACTAGGGATATGGATAAAATAGCAACAGGGAAATATTGTCACAATTATGATGCAGAAATACAAGCAATAAAGTTGGCAATAGAAAAACTGCTGAACAGTAATCTTAGCCCACAGCCTGTAGTGTTTTTGACAGATGCAAGATCAGTACTCCAGGCACTACAATCCAGAAAATTACCACATCTGCAGACCTTATTGACTGAACTCTGCAAGCACCACAGGGTTGCCCTGCAGTGGATCCCGTCTCACTGTGGAATACCAGGAAATGAGAAAGCAGATCAGTTGGCAAAGGAAGGTTCAACAGGCACACAACTAGATACACCAGTTACATACCATCATAAGAAACAGATAATCAAATCAATCAGAGGACCACAAGCCCCAAATCAGGATGCCTTTCATAATATGAATAGATATGAACAAGTTATCATTATACGCCTAAGAACAGGACACAATCGACTCCATAGTCACATGTATACAAAATTCAAGATCGGCACATCAACTACTTGTACATGTGGACAGGCACCCCAGACTGCTGAACACATACTTCAAGACTGCACTGAATATAGTAGACTGAGGAAAATCCATTGGCCCATAGATACAACACTACAGACAAAACTATATGGGCCACTGCAAGAATTACAAAAGACAGTAAAATTTATACAGGAAACGACATTGCAGATATAGACAATACTTCAGGCGAACGAAAGATAGATAGATAGACAGCTTAAGAGAATGGCTTGGCAGAATGTCAAGAACAGAAATGATAAATAACTGCCGAGATCGAAAGTTGTGGACAGACATGATCACCTCGCCAGTAGGCCCGGTACTTGATGATGATGTTATCAACTCATCGATGTATTATTATTCGCTTCTCTGACATTTCTTACTATATTTTCTCCATTATATGCTGATTAGATAAAGTTCTAACGAACAAGCATTGGAAAGGATGGAGAGTTTTTAATATCTTGGCGTTTTGATAACAAATGATAGGTAGTCTATTACGGAGATCTATCAAAGAACATTGCTATTTATAAATTAAAACAACACAGCATATGGCAAGTAAAGAATATAGCAACTAAATAAGGTTTTTATCATGTAGTAGTAGCATCCGTCAGTCATAGTCGACTATGGATTTTTCATTGCCCCTAGAAATGTTATTTTTTATTTTCTTTCCTTTCGTCGTGTATTCTCTTTCTCAATGACTCTATCTGCTTCTTCTTTGAGGTGAACCTTTAGAGTGTGTTTCCAGGCTGCAGGGTTTATGTTCAGAGTCTTCATGTCGCGTTTACACACATCTACAAATCGAAGTTTTGGGCGCCCCCTAGTTCTTTTACAATCTGCCAGTTATCCGTAGAGTATATCTTTCGGTATGCGGCCATCTTTCATACGGTGTACGTGGCCAAGCCAGGGTAACCTACGTTATTTGAACACCGTGTAGATATTATATCCTTCCAAGTGATACCAAGAATACGACGCAGACATCGCATATGGAATGCATTTAGCCTTCTCTCCTGCTTTACATAGGTTGTCCAAGATTCGCTGCCATACAGGAGGATACTAATTATGCAGGAATTGTACACTGCTTTTGTTTTAATTGTCAGTTTGCTGTTTTCTCAGACACGCCTAGAAAGGGCGGGCAAAGGTGGTAGCAGCTTTACCAATGGGGGTGTCAATTTCTTTATCTAAATATAGTGTGTCGCTGACAATGTACCCCAGGTAGTTATACTCTCGCTGATGATGGAACCCAGGTAGTTATACTCTCGCTGATGATGGAACCCAGGTAGTTATACTCTCGCTGATGATGGAACCCAGGTAGTTATACTGTCGCTGATGATAGAACCCAGGTAGTCATACTGTCGCTGACAATTGGCTCCAGGTAGTTATACTGTCGCTGACAATGGACAACAGGTAGTTATACTGTCGCTGATGATAGAACTCAGGTAGTTATACTGTCGCTGATGATGGAACCCATGTAGTTATACTGTCGCTGACAATTGGCTCCAGGTAGTTGTACTGTCGCTGACAATGGACCCCAGTTAGTTATACTACCGCATGACATCACGTTTATACTTGTGGCAGGTGTGGATGGTAACATGTCGTCACAAAAATGGCGATTCTGGAGTCTTGCATTTTAGGCTGAAAAACATGTCAATGTTTTAGAATCCAAATATAGAACACTCAGAATACTACGGACGGAGAAAAGAACAAAATGTAGAACACTCAAAATCTATGGACAGAGATAAAAACAAATGTGTCAATTTTGCAAGGACTTTTAACTTTCAAGGAACAATTTGACGAAGAACAAAGAACAAAAAAATGTGTTTGTCGTGTAAAACGATATAAATGATAATTATGGAGCGCATAGTTCCAGGTAAACAAAAGGAGAAGAAGAATTTGAAGAAGGTGAGTGTAAGATATCACAGACGAAATGGGATTGGCTGCTACAGAGGCTGGACATTTGGTACAGGATAGAGAATACATCAGAGTAGATGTTATAGGAGCCAGGTTAAACCGAAATAAGTTAGATGATATTGATGATAATGATAGTGATGATAATATTGATGATGATGATAGTGATTATGATAGTGATGGTGATAGTGATGGTGATAGTGATGATAATAGTGATGATGAAGATGGTCGTGATAGTGATGGTGACAGTGATGGTGATAGTGATGGTGATAGTCATGGTGATAGTGATGGTGATGGTGATAGTGATGGTGATAGTGATGGTGATAGTGATAGTGATGGTGATAGTGATGGTGATAGTGATGGTGATAGTGATGGTGATAGTGATGATAATATTGATGATATTGATAGTGATGGTGATGGTGATGGTGATAGTGATGGTGATAGTGACGGCGATGGTGATAGTGATGGTGATAGTGATGGTGATAGTGATGATAATATTGATGATATTGATAGTGATGGTGATAGTGATGGTGATAGTGATGATAATATTGATGATATTGATAGTGATAGTGATAGTGATGGTGATAGTGATGGTGATAGTGATGGTGATAGTGATGGTGATAGTGATGGTGATAGTGATGGTGATAGTGATGGTGATAGAGATGGTGATAGTGATAGTGATGGGGATAGTGATGGTGATAGTGATGGTGATAGTGATGATAATATTGATGATATTGATAGTAATGGTGATAGTGATGGTGATAGTGAAGGTGATAGTGATGGTGATAGTGATGGTGATAGTGATGATAATATTGATGATATTGATAGTGATGGTGATAGTGATGGTGATAGTGATAGTGATAGTGATGGTTATAGTGATGGCGATAGTGATGGTGATAGTGATAGTGATGGTGATAGTGATAGTGATGGTGATAGTAATGGTGATAGTGATAGTGATGGTGATAGTGATATTGATGGTGATAGTGATGGTGAAAGTGATGGTGATGGTGATAGTGATTGTGATAGTGATAGTGATGGTGAAAGTGATGGTGATAGTGATGGTGATAGTGATGGTGATAGTGATGGTGATAGTGATAGTGATGGTGATAGTGATAGTGATGGTGATAGTGATAGTGATGGTGATAGTGATAGGGATGGTGATAGGGATGGTGATAGTGATGGTGATAGTGATGGTGATGGTGATGGTGATAGTGATGGTGATAGTGATAGTGATGGTGAAAGTGATGGTGATATTGATGGTGATAAGGATGGTGATAGTGATGGTGATAGTGATAGTGATGGTGATAGTGATGGTGATAGTGATAGTGATAGTGATGGTGGTAGTTATGGTGATAGTTATGGTGATAGTGATGGTGATAGTGATGGTGATAGTGATGATAATATTGATGATATTGATAGTGATTATGATAGTGATTATGATAGTGATTATGATAGTGATTATGATAGTGATTATGATAGTGATTATGATAGTGATTATGATAGTGATTATGATAGTGATGATGATAGTGATTATGATAGTGATGATGAAGATGGTCGTGATAGCGATGATAATAGTTCTGCTGCTACTGATAATGGTGATGGTGATAGTGATAGTGATGACGTTGATGAGGATGATGATGATGACGATATTGAAGTTGATGATGATGGGTATAGTGATGATTTTAGTGATGATGATAGTTCTAGTGATGGTAATAGTGAAGATGACAGTGCTGGTGATGATAATAGTGAAGATGACGGTGAAAGTGATGATGATGGAGATAGTGGTGATGATGATGATGATGATGATGATGATGATGATGATCATGTATTTGCAACCAAGATGATTTAATGAAACCATTTGCTAATGGTGTGTGGCGTAGTACTATCGTAGAGATGTGAGCATCCCTTGAATGTTTTAATGAATGTATAAACAGATGAAAAAAATGGCCTCTGTACTCACATAAAGGAGAAAAGTAGCAAGTCGGTTCCCGCCACGTGTAGCTTGAACATCCAAACGTTCCTGCTTTAGCGACTCCTGGGAAGATATTACACAAACATTATGAACGTCATCATTCCTTGTTTCATGCAAACGTTCCTGCTTTAGCGACTCCTGGGAAGATATTACACAAACATTATGAACGTCATCATTCCTTGTTTCATGCAAACGTTCCTGCTTTAGCGACTCCTGGGAAGATATTACACAAACATTATGAACGTCATCATTCCTTGTTTCATGCAAACGTTCCTGCTTTAGCGACTCCTGGGAAGATGTTACACAAACATTATGAACGTCATCATTCCTTGTTTCAAGCAAACGTTGGCATCATAATTTCATTACTTTCGCTAACAAACTCCAGAGCCATTAACAGATCGTTAATATATTCCCCAAATATTCTTCTTCCTCATTTTTTCCTTCCTCATTTGCCTTTCAGTAGTGAGAGGAGATATAGTTTGCTATATATTACCAGTTGTTGGCTTCTCCTTACTGTTGTTTCCTTATGTTTCTAATATTCCATCAATCCATCGTTTTCCTGGTGGGCCTTTGGGTCTGGTGTTCCTGTGGCATCTTCAGACTGAGAACCCGTCGTGTATCGTTCAACAAGCACAACAATAGAATACAACGAAACCAAACTACAACATGTCCACTCTGTGAACACCCAAATGAAATATTAGAACATCACCTTTTTGACTGTCCAAAACTCACTGACATCAGAAAAACTCTACTAACTCAAAGTTCTTATTTTTGGAAAACCCTGTACAGAATTACAAGTGAACCCAGAAATACCTGCAGATGTCATTACATGACATTTGGTCGAAGGGCGACAGCTTACGGGTTCTGGATTCATAAGAACAACAATAACGATGACAAAACATCTATATCTGAGTATCACCTTCCTCAGGAACAGTGCAGCAGGGATCCGTCATATGAGGAAAGGATTTACCGCTAGTTTGAGGAGAATGTGCACGAGGTACTCAAATGGTACTCAGTTGTATGCATCTTCCAGATCTATTTTAGCTGCACATGTCTCATTTATTCTGTAGAATCCTCCGAAGAATGTCTTAGGCGAAGACTGTAGCATTTGAGCCATATATGTTTTTTGTATCTATAACTCCCGAGAGTGGGTGGGAATACATGTCTTCGTGCAAGGTCATAAGTGAGTATACGGGCAGGCATTTTCTCCAATAGTTTGTTCGCAGTGCCCTACATCGTGATTATTCATTGTTTGGCCCCGGTAGCGGTAGTAAGTAGCTGTGTAGCCACTCCACCTTAATCTGACCACTGTGAATGCTGGCTTGAAACTTTTTAGCCACGTCCTCCAAGTCGTTGTCAGCTAAATCGCATATGTCGTTTTATCGAACACTATCTGGAGCAGGAACAGTGTTGCGTGAACTTGTAAATGCTGTGCAAATGGTACAGATTGTGATTGTGCGATTCTCTCCCAGCGCTACATCCTCACACAAGTCTGAAAATGACCCCCACCCCCAGTATCTCCATTCTTACAGCGTGATTTCTTTGGTCAGTCTGCTCAATGTAGCGGGCAAGCAGGGTCTTGGTTTTGCTCTTATTAGATTTGTGCCATATCTGGCCTGTGCTTTGAAAGTCTGGGATGCCTCTGCGCCCTGATGTCCCATTCATGCTCTGATAAAGACGCCAGAATGTGGCGAGGGACGTTACTGATGTCGAAGTTTTTAACAGAAAAAGAGTTAACTTCCGAGTAAATTCCTAGTTATATTAAACACAGCAGTACAAACTGCGTGTCCGTTACAATTTAAGACATAGGAGTTTTGCAAATTCGATGTTGCAATGTAATTGTAATGAGTCTCAAGACGAAATATTACACTCAACAAATAATCGCAATGAATATATATCAATACTTCTGTAGGGAGAATAAACGGAGGATTTGTTATCGTTCTATATTCTCAAACACCGAGAACAGAACAATGCATATTGTGGGGTTAAGTAAACGGTCATCTCATCGCTGGGTGGAAGGATGTTGATATTTATGTTCAAGGAATACAAGACCGCAAGGAAGGAAGGAAGTTTTAGACATTTTTTATCATAAAATAATAAGAAGAGAAGTTTATCGAATGTTAGCTTAGAACGGAGCAGTGGGACTAAGGAAATTAAAAAAAATTGGCTAAGAACGAAAAACGGTATTAAAGTTTCAAAATGTACATTATGGAGAGTTGTGAGAAAGTATGTTAGCTGAAAAAAAAGTTATTTGTGAGAAGCCACATCTACTAGCCATGAGAAGCAAGCATTTACGTCAAAGAAATGCGTAAATATGTTATGGTACTGTCTATTTGGATGAAACATCGATCACTGCTCACCACACAGGTGAACAGAAATTGCATTTATCAGATGAAAGTATTAAGAGATTGGCATCTAGCAACATAGGACAGCACGTGCAGGTAGCAGACATAATGAGCTGTTGCCAAATGCTGAACTCGTTTTTCTTTCAAATCCAACAGACAGTCTGGACTATCACTCCAAGATGAACGTAGAAAGTGGATTGAAAAAACTGTTCTTCCATCATTGGATCGACCCTCTTGTCTGATAATGAACAATATCACAACTTATGACAAATGAAGATAAAGTCCCGACATGATCGAGTACGAAAGATGCAATAAAAATGTGGCTCACATATACCATATGAACGATATGTACATGAAACCTGAATTGATATCCCTTGTAAGGCAGACACAACGGAGAAAGATATTTCAAATTGACAAGTTAATCCAAGAGCATGGTCATAAATGGTTGAGGCTACCAACTTACCGTTCACATTTAACCCAACACAACTAGTTTGTGGAAAAATCAAAGGACAAGTAGCAGCTGAGAATAAGTCATTTAAATTATGATACGTTATGACACTTACAAATCACGCCTTCTCAACGATATATACAGATTACCGGGTTAAAGGTGAAGACCATGTCTTTAAGTAAGGGACAGAAATATTCGATAAAGGACGGTTTCTGCTTTGTTCAGCGAAGCAGTAATCAATCTGTAGGACTCTTTTGGTTCTGAATGAAAATCATTATTCTGAATAAGTCTGCCGCTAAAAGAATTTGTTTGCCATTATGTTGACTTCGAACATGTCCTGTTCAGTATCCTCATCATCCAGAAGTCCATGTTGAAAACTGAATATAACCATTTATAATTTACTTGAAAAAAAAAAAACATTTCAGCATATTCAATGACTATCCTTTCTACTGCTTTTAGTTTTCACTTACTCAGTTCCTTCTAACATTCACAACCGGTTTACTAAAAATTGTACAAGACGAAATCAAAGCATATTATTCAATTCTAATTCAGACGTTTCGGCAAACAAAAATTTGATGATACGCCTATGTTTTATCAAAAGTCTACATGTTGTTAAATATCTTTTTTTAGGGACACAATAGTTACTAGGCCGACACAGATCAAAGAAAGGTGCCGCTTTAAAGACATCGTATCATCTGCGTTATGTTAAATTATAAAATCATGACGTCATAGAAAATCTAAGACTTCATGCACAATTTCATGACAATCCGGACGATATACGGAGATATTAGATAACGTTTGAGGGCACGAGTTTGGGAACACAAACCTGCCATGTCAATATAGATAAAGGAGAGCAAACTGTTGCTATGAAACGTCGCGCTGACGTCGGATATGTTCAACGAAAAGATCCAGATGCATCTTTCTGTGAAAACAAAGCAACTATCTCACGCCCGTTAACGCCACTTTAAAGGCGACGATGAAGAGCTGTAGGTGTCGAACGAAGGAAGAAAGAAAGGAAATTCAAGAAAGTTGGAAAAAGAATATAAACTTTTATTGGCATTTCTCACCAACAAGTTGCAACTAATCCAAGCAATGGCGCGATAACTTACTCAAAATAGGGTGCATGGGGCTATCATTCAATACACGAAAAACAGTTTAGTCGGGTGACTCTTGGTGCCAACATATATTATATGGTAATATATATTATGCTGACGTTAACGTATTATACATGAGCTGTACCCAACTTACATTATGAGAGTCTTAACAGTTGTGAAAATAAATGATGATATAGTAAGATTACAGTGGAATAGAGCGATATATATATATATATAGAGAGAGAGAGAGAGAGATGATACCGGTGATGATAATGGTGATAGTAATGGTGATGTTATGATGGTACTGCTGAGCCACCGTTGCTGCTGCTGATGGTGATAATGGTGGTGACAAAAAATAGTAAATTGTATTTAAAGAAAAAAAGTGCAACAATAAAATACTGCAGACAGACCTCTTCAAATGAGTCGTAATGCATTGCATAGTGACCTCCCATACCATAGTTCACAACCTGTCATAGAAAATCAAACAAGAGCTAGTATTCATAAACATATCATGGATAAGATAGCAAAGACATAAATTGTTCAATTGAAACAAAACTGGACGCAGCTTTAAGGAATCCTCTCTTCTCTCTTATCCCACACCGCTCAAGTTTAACGATCTTTTCAGACGTGTAACTACACAAATTGCTACAACAAATTATCACAGGACTTAATCTAAACCGGCTTACTGCCGGAGCTACTGAGCTATCGTATGACCAAGGACAGTTCAGGTGCGTTCACTGTCGGTGCTCTAATACGACTTGTTTATTTTGACGTATGCTGTGTTTGCTACGATGGGGACAGCAAAAGCCTTTTTTTTTTCTATTGGATGAGATGTAAATTCGGTTGATTCCAACAGCACGGGCGGTTGAGGAATTATGGATTTCCATTCATTTGCAGTGATACCGGGGCCTTCGAATAACCATAACCATAACATGCAAAATGTTTATGAACATTACTAGCATCAAATTAATCTTTACAGATGTAGCTACAACATTCATGAGTCCAGATTATTCAACAGTCTGTACTAGCTAACAGTTTCAGTTGTTAATATAGTATGATCTATTTCACTGTGTCATCAACATCAAGTACCGGGCCTGCTGGCGTAGGTGATCATGTCTCTCCACAAATTTTGATCTCAGTTATTTATCATTTCTGTTGATGACTTCTGCCAAGCCGTTCTCTTAAGCTGTCTGGTATCTTTCTTTTTGGTTTGCTTCCCTCTATCTCTTCGTCCCTCAATTTTTCCAGCTGTTACAATATATTCCAGTTGTTCTCTTCTCATTACATGACCATAAAATGATGATTGTTTCTTCCTAATATTGGAAATTAGCTTTATTTTTGCTTTGGCCTCTTTCAGAACATTTTCATTACTCTTCTTAGCTGTTCATGGTATTCTCAACATTCTTCTGTAAAACCACATTTCTACATACTCCAGTGATTTTATTGTCTGTTGTCCTATTGTCCATGATTCACATCCATATGTTAAGACTGGCGCTACATAACATTTAAGAACCCTCTTTCTTGTTTCTATTGTCAAAAATGGATTGCATAGCATATTCCTCATTTTTTGGAAAGCTGCTTTTGCCTGAGCCATTCTGCATCTCACCTCTTTTGTACATCTTCCGTCTGAGGTTAACAAAGTTCTCAAACATTTAAATTCATTTACCTGTTTTAATAGTGTTCCACTTGTCTTTATTTTGCACTGAGGTGATGTCTTTTTCTTTGTTGTTACCATTACTTCTGTATTTTGCTATTAAGGCTGAGTCCTTTATTTTTGCTTTCTTTCACTATAATATCCACCATTTTTTTAAAACTCATTTTCACTCTTAGCGATTAAGACTGTATCATCAGCATATCTTAGATTATTTATATTATGGCCTCCAATTGTTATTTCAGGCATGCCCCTTATGGATCTTAAAATAATCTCACTATAAATATTAAACAAATCTGGTGACAGCACACAACCTTGTCTCTAACACCCTGTTTTATGTGTTAAAACATTCCCAATTGGTTTCCAGTTCTTATGGCCGCTGTTTGTTGCCAGTACATGTTCTTTATTATTCTTAGATCTTTGCTGTCTACGTTTATGCTTTCTAAAATTGTGATTATTTCTTGGTGTTTTAGTTTGTCAAATGCTTTGGTATAATCTATGAAACATAGATATAGATCTGTTTTCACCTCTATGGCTCTTTCTACTAAAGATTTTATGATATAAATGGCATTGCCCGTTCCATTACCTTCAACAAAACCACACTGTTCATCGCTAATTTCTGGACTGATTTTGTTTCGCACTCTTCGCATGATGATTCTTAGTAATATCCTAGTCATGTGACTCATAATGCATAAAGTTTAATGGACAATAGAGCAAGTAGGATTTATCTAGACGAAAAGAACCAAAGAATGAAAAATTAGAAAAATGAAAGATGTCCCATAGGGTACAAAGAAAACGGGAATAAGAGTAAAAGAAAGGGACGAAAGGAGTGGCAGGGGGGAAGAAGGGCAAGAGAGGTAATAAAGATAACGCAGGGAGGAAAGAAATAAGATACAAAGTCATGGAGAGGAGATCAGAGATTAAAGAAAAGAGTGAAAGAGTTTAATCATCTCGGCTGGAGAGTATCAATGCGGGATATGAGTCGGTTTTCCAACGTGAAACGGCTATGAGTATCAGATAAAGAAGAAATAAAAGTAAAATGAAGGTAAAGTACGAGACTTGAACTGCGTCTTAGCACGCGAGTTTACACCCATATGCGCTCGGTTGCCTATCTAGAAATGTTCGGAGATTTCTGGATAGTGTCGCTTCAAGCATCGTAACTCAGATGCCAAGCGACATTCCTCACCTTCACATGGTAATACCCTGGTACCCATACAGTTTACACTGCTCCCAGTGGGGATCGAACACGGGTTGTCCGAACGTCGGTAGTCAATTCGGGTGATTTTCCCAAATCGTCTAACGAGGCCCCCAAAGAGGAAATGATACCAGTAACACGGAAGTCATCAGAGGTCCTGGCAATCTAAATTGGGAGGACAAATGAGTGCCAGAATCATGTTTGATGTTACATAAGTGTTCAGTGTTCACATATATTTTCTCCCAGGCGTCTATCTGTTTGGTTAATATATATTGTGAGACAACGTTCGCAGATAATGGTGTATATCAGATTCAGGGAAATGCACGTAAAGCCTTCCTGGATATCAAAAGGGCTATTTCGGGAACAAGACTGTGTCCCCTGTGTATCTAGAACTTCAAATCTTTATTACACATTCTCTGCTGTCCATCAGTTTAGGGCTAGAGGACACGAACGTTTGAAAATACAAACCTACAACTAACGCTCTTTCTATATTTCTCTCTCTCTCTCTCTCTCTCTTACACCCTCTGTGTGTGTGTGTGTGTGAGTGTGTGTGTGTGTGTATGTGTGTGTGTGTGTGTGTGTGTGTGTGTGCTTGTATCTTCCAGCTGTGAAAGTAGTTGTTCATCTAGCAGTTTATTTGGCAAGTTTTCTGCACTGAAAAGTTACATTCTGTCGCCGATACCTGGAATGGTTCGCAGCAGTAATCACTTCCTTCTACATAAGGCCTTGTGACCAGGTTGGTGACCGCTGCAACCCTCCTGGATATCTCGGCTACCCGTGGTGATGCGTCATCAGTGACAAACAAACTGTGAACAAGAAAGCAGGCATCGTTTGGTCTTCTTCTCCCTGTTAACTCCCGTCTCATTAATTAAAACACGAGAATAAACTTCTCTCTCACTCCCATAATACACCCACACACACACACAGGTACAAACATACATCCCCATGCCGCGCAATATTGGGAGCATGTTTGTTTCTTGTAGCTGTTTCCGGTCACAATCATCAAAGATTTCTTTCTTGTAGCTGTTTCTTTTCAAAATCATCAAAGATTTCTTTCTTGTAGCTGTTTCCTTTCACAATCATCAAAGATTTCTTTCTTGTAGCTGTTTCCGGTCACAATCATCAAAGATTTCTTTCTTGTAGCTGTTTCCGGTCACAATCATCAAAGATTTCTTTCTTGTAGCTGTTTCCTTTCACAATCATCAAAGATTTCTTTCTTGTAGCTGTTTCCGGTCACAATCATCAAAGATTTCTTTCTTGTAGCTGTTTCTTTTCAAAATCATCAACGATTTCTTTCTTGTGGCTGTTTCCTGTCACAATTATCAACCATTTGTTTCTTGTAGCTATTTTCTGTCACAATGAATCATCAAACGATTGTTTGTTTTTGCTGTTTCCTGTCACAATGATGAAACATTTGTTTCTTGTAGCTGTTTCCTGTCACAATGACGAAACATTTGTTCCTTGTAGCTGTTTCCTGTCACAATGATGAAACATTTGTTTCTTGTAGCTGTTTCCTGTTACAATGATGAGACATTTGTTCCTTGTAGCTGTTTCCTGTCTCAATGATGAAACATTTGTTTCCTGTAGCTGTTTCCTGTCACAATGATGAAACATTTGTTTCTTGTAGCTGTTTCCTGTCACAATGATGAAACATTTGATTCTTGTAGCTGTTTCCTGTCACAATGATGAAACATTTGTTCTATGTAGCTGTTTCCTGTCACAATGATGAAACATTTGTTTCTTGTTGCTGTTTCCTGTCACAATGATGAAACATTTGTTCTATGTAGCTGTTTCCTGTCACAATGATGACACATTTGTCTCTTGTAGCTGTTTCCTGTCACAATGATGAAACATTTGTTCCTTGTAGCTGTTTCCTGTCACAATGATGAAACATTTGTTCCTTGTAGCTGTTTCCTGTCACAATGATCAAACACTTGTTTCTTGTAGCTGTTTCCTGTCACAATTATCAAACACTTCTTTCTTGTTCTTGTTCTGTGCGCAAAAGTTACAACTGTAAAATGAGTCGTCACAGGGATCTCGTTTGAGCAACGCGGTCGTCATTTCTGCCCCATAGTTTCTCTTATGATCATATCTTTTACAAACTCTATGACATTTTAATAGCTCAGAATTATGTTGAATGTCTTCTCCACTTTAGGAGATTTTACTAGAGCATTGTCGAGTCGTTGAATCTGGCGCCAAAAAAGCGAGCTGTACTCACCAAATGGACACTGTAAACAAACACAAATTGAGTTATACTCGCATATGGTGACTGTCAACAAACACAGTTTGAGTTATACCCACTAAAGGACACTTTCAACAAATACAGGAAGCTATACTTACAGGTCGCTTACTCTTGACTCCACGATGATTGTTGACTTCCCATCATCGGCCTCCACTACTCCTCTCTCAAGCTGCAAACAAACAAATAACTATCAGTAGTAATAGATATAAACTATAGTAGATCGGCATGTCGATCGTTCAGACATTCAGCGAAATGGATACGGATATTTTGTATTTAGCTCTCTTTACAACTAAACTAGCGGACGGTATTAAACCGCTAATGATAGACGAGTTTTATAGAGTTTACGACAAATCGTTCCCGTCTGAGGTCTGCCCGAATATTGTGGGGAATTTTTAAAACTAAAGTTAAAGTGCAGTTTGATTGTCGGAGCTGTCAAAAGAAAACGTTAGACGGTGGAGAACCGCTAGTTTGTTTCATTTAGAACAGTGTAGTCCAAAATATGGCCCGCTGGTGATATGTGGTCCGTAAGACCAATTTTTAAGGCCGCGGACCTCTTTGACGGTTTTCATTCATCATCATCGTCATCAAGTGCCATGCCTGCGGGTGTAGGGGATTGTGTCTCTCCATAACTTTCGTTCTTGACAGTTATTTATAATTTCTGCTGTTGACTTTCTACCAAGCCATTCTCTTAAGCTGTCTGGTATCTTTTCTCTTTGTTCCTCTCTATCTCTCACCCCTCAATTCTCCCAGTTATTACAATATATTCCAGCTGTTCTCTTCTCATTACATGACCAAAAAATGATGACTGTTTCTTCCTAATATTGGAAATTAGCTCTCTCTTTTGTTTTGGCCTCTTTCAGAACGTTTTCATTACTCTTCTTAGCTGTCCACGGTGTTCTCAATATTCTTTTGTAATTTACATTTCTACAGCCTCTAGTGATTTTCTTGTCTGCTGTCTTATTGTCCATGATTCACATCCATATATTAAGAGTGCCTCTAAATAACATTTAAGAACTCTTTTTCTTGCTTCTATTATCAAAATTGATTGCACTATATCTTCATTTGTTTTTTTTCTTTCTATCCAATTCTTCCTATTCTTCTATAAATTTACAATTCAAAGACTTCAATTTTCTGTTCTGTTTTTTCTTTTCTAATTTCCATTTTTCTGCACCATACAGTAATATTGTTGAGATGTGACATTTTGCTCTTCTTAGCTTTAGCCCTGGTGTTGTTCGTTTGTATGTTAGTATATTATTCATGGTATTAAAATTACTTTTTTTCCATTCCTATATTGTAATTAATATACTATAAATAATAATTGTTTCCAATAGTTAATAACAAAACCCTGTCAGAAATATATAGAACAACAACAACTTAAATGGTTTGACCACCTAGTCAGAATGAATCCTCACCAATCACCATCAAGGGCGTTCTTCTCGAGAATGCATGGAAAAAGATCAAGAGGTAGACCCAGCAGAAGATGGATAGATGCAGTGACAGAGACATGTAACAACAACGGAAAAGTCACCTTGTCTTATTCCTCTGTTTATATCCATGGGTGTAGAGTTCTCCTTGTTATATTTTATTATTGCTGTTTGCTCCCAGTACAAATTACATATTAGTCGTATGTCTGTGTCGTCTAGATTTATATCCTTTAGGCAGTCTATAAGTTGGTTATGATGTATTCTATTGAAAGCTTTGATGTAGTCTATGAAGCAGGCATATATTGGTTTCTTTACTTCTGTGTACTTTTCAATCAATGTTCTCATGCTAAACATGGCTTCCTTTGTGCCACTGCTTTTCCTGAATCCAAATTGTTGCTCATTTAATTCAGTATTGATTTTATTCTGAATCCTTTCCTGAATAACTTTTAGTAACATTTTTGTTACCTGGCTCATTAGGCTTATTGTTGCACATATAATACTAATCTTTAATCGTCAAGGGTTTTCTTAAATGCTTCACAAGCTCGTTATTTATGTTTTATCATCCGTTTTCTAAACCAAGTTATGCATTCTTGTTAGACTAAACTAAAGTTTTTGCCAGAATAAACCATAAATAAATTGTAAAATGCATGAAAGATATACATCTGTTCATAAATATCTATTATATTATAGCACGCAGTGCTGGATATTTATGGATTTTATATCCACCATAAGCAGCAGTGGTGAGGTGGCTAGTGCAATCAGTTACTTATAAGTTGGATCCAATGTTCAATTCCCTTAATCCAGCAAATTGTTGTAGGACCAACAGGATTAGGAGTTCACCCTGCCTTGGAGAGAATGGGTGGTCTACAGGTAAAGCGCCAGCCTATGGACAATAAATTTTCTGGTTTGATTAATACCACAGGTGGTGGACATTAAAAAAAATGAACCTGTAATTCCTCAGGTCGTCACCCTCCCCTTGTCTTCGGATAGTGAAATCCGATGTCTGGCCCTCTCGAATAACGGAAACAGGATGTCACGTGTTTATTCTGCGCATTTTAAAGAACCGTTGGTAGTTGGAAATCGATGGAAGTGGGCCATAAACGTGAACTGCACTGGCAACATTGATAGAAGATAAACTTAGCTAAAGCTTCAAAATTCTGATATTTGATGTGTCAAATATAACTACATAGTGATAGAGTCCTGTCAGCATTCGTTTGCAAATGTCAGTTAAAAAGTAAAAAGTAAAGTACCCCCGTCACGCCAAGTGGCGCATAGGGAAATCTGGTGTTAGTGACCCTATATTTTACAGACCTTCAGCACATGATTTTTGGGGCAATGTGGTCGGTATTACGCCCGTGCTGCTTTACTTTCCCAGAAAAAAATCCGGCACAGTTGCTATGAGTCATTACTTCTATCCTGATGTCATCAAAACATTAAGTCACTGCTAATTTGATGCATGCTGCAATGAGTCACATACTGCTATCTTTGTGCCATAAGTAACTTGTGAGTCATATACATTTATCTTAGTATCATCAGTCTGTCATGATTACGTGCTACTGACTGCTCATTTACTTTCTCATATTTCCAGACATATGACATGGCTAGCCACATCTCCACTAAAATCTCCCATGAACATAGATCTCGAACAGCTTCGCTTACACAAATAACTGTAAATCTAACATCCACATTTTATTGTGATACATCACAAATTGGAACCACTTTCAATCAATCACTTTTTAAAGTGTCAGTGCAATGCTTCATATAGCAGGTAAAGTAGGGTGTAGAGGAATTAGGTATTCAGCTTAACAATTGAGATTGGGGGAGAGGTAGGTAATGGTGCTCTACCTTCTTCAACACTTACAGCAGTCAGATGAACATCTTAAGTTTTTACTGGACGTCAGACTGTGACTGAACCAAAGCTCACTTTATGGCCATTTAGCGTATTAACGACCAAGTTATTGATACTATCTTTAATCCTAGATTTCGATACATCATTTTAAATCACGTGTTTAAAATGCTGTCCTAAAATTTACTACTAAAAAGCCCGTGTAACTTGAACAAAAATACAGTTTTTGCATTTATTTAAAATTCTTTGAAGAGATGATACTTGGGAAGAACTATAGTTTTAAAAAAAATAATTGAAACAATTAAGGAGGACAGCCAGAACATACCTGAAATGACCGAGACACCTGATGCAAAAAGTAAGAATAATACAAATGGTTATAGGATTACTACTTTTGTACAAATCACTAATTGTATTTAAAAAAAAAAAACATGTCCGTTCGCAGTGATGCATCATGGGTGACTGGCTTGAAAAGGCAGGTAGGTACATGTCGGGGGAAAAGCAAATATGCGAGACAAACTGTGAATCTTTACAAAACATATCTCTGAAACTCTAATTGTTATGACTGAATCTTGGTTTAAATATAATTTGTTGACCATAACTAAAAAACTTCATTACAGTCACACGACTACACCCACGGCTGCATACTGACTGATTCGATGAGCATGATAAAAAACAAGTGTAGACGGGCTCTGTACGTATACAATGGGTAGAATCATTGCAGAAGTCATAAATACGTAAGGTCATCTTTGACCATGTGCCTGGACATGCGGAAGTACGAGGAAATGATAGAGCGGACAGGTTGGCTAGCGGCGCTGACGTTGAGGACGGTCAACCAATGAATCGGGCGGACATCATCAATGCTCTCCGAGATGTGGGAAGGACACGGGACTTCGACAACCATGAGTCTACGTCACTCTTTTGGACGAAAGAGATGGGAGTTAAGATGGGCACAGCAGAAACGAGAAACTTAATGGGCATGTAAGAAGACTTATCAACCAACAAAGAAGTGGAATCATCAGTCGCTGGATACTGCGGGACTTTTTGAGTAGGGGATCTGAGCACCTATGGACATGTTCGGAGTACAATGATGATGACCCGCAAGTAACTCAATAACTCAATAACTCAATAATTTAATAGCGAAAACTTCACTTGTAAACCTTTAAAGAAAAGAACTACGTTTACATGCCATAAATGTCGCAAAAGACGACTAAGGGGATTTGGAATCCTCGCCTCTGCAGTCGGGTAGGACGTGCACGGAGCGACTTTGTCAACAGAATTTACCCTGAATTTTGGGGAATTCTGTGACAAATAGTGGCGCGTATATGGTGAGTTCCTGGCGGAAATGAAACTGGTTCCATGGATATAACACAACAGAAAAACCAAAGCTTTTGACAGAATACACAGTAAACAACTAGTACAATGTCTGAATGATATACACCTTGATATTGCTAACTTACGACTAATATATACTTTATACACTGAACAAACAGCTATGATCAAAACGAGAACTCTGCACTGATATAAAATGAGGAGTAAGTCAGAGCTGCATTTTATCACCAATGTCTATTCAACTTATACAGTGAGCAGATCTTGAAAAAATATCATGGGGATGCCAGAACTAAATACCAATGGATATATAGTCAATAATATAATATATGCTGATGATACCACACTAATGGCGGAAAGTCCAGATGACCTACAACAACTAGTGAACAAATTAAACAAGACAAGCAAAGAATATGGATTGGAAATAAATATTTGAACGAATAAAACTATGATTATTAGCAGAAAAAAAGACTTCAAATATCCAAATATATATTGAAGTAGATGGGAAGACCTAGAAAGAGTTCAAGAACATTGCTACCTTGAACTTACAACAAATGATGGAAATATAAGTCTAAAATAAATCAAATAGGATTGACAAAAGCAATCTTAACAACATGAAAAATATACTCACATCAAAGCAAATATTGTCAGAAATAAAACTACGAATTGGAAAATGCTACATTTACTCAACCTTCCTGTATGGTGCAGAAACATGGACAGTAAATAAGTAAACAGAGCAGAAAATTGAAGCCTTTGAAATATAGATCTATAGAAACATGTGGGGAATTGGAAGGAAAAGAAGACAAAGAATGAAGTTCCGAATCAGCTGAAAATGAAACAAGGACTAATTAACACAATTCGAAAAAGACAACTGGAGTTTTGTGGACATGTGAAGAGACATAACACTCTTCTAAAAGTCTTTTTGGAAGGGAAGGTACAAGGTTAATGATGCAGGGACAGACCAAGATTGAAGTGGACTTATACCATCAATATGTGAACGGGTGAACCTATGACAACATGTACCATCAAGACGAGAGTGTAAAACAGCGCTGCTTGGTAGCCAACCATGGATGTGGAGACAACACCTGGTGAATGTCCATCTTCTATAGAACTTGGTTCTCCAATTTACGTTACGTGTTTCCAATGCTTTGTCACGCACCATGGTTATTTCCTTCTACATTTATTTCACTTAAAAGTGGGCGATCAAAGACAAAAGTTATCGTTTCAGTTAATTGTAATCTTTCAGTGAACATTTGAACTTTTGTTAAAATGCCTGTTGCAGCAATGTAACCTTCAGAATTCCGTTGAAATAATTCATTCTCTAAATTATGTATTTTCTTTGAGATATTTTACTTTCTTCTTCCCTTCTTCCCCATTATCCCTTCAGCGCTGCGAGTGTGAGATGTAATTTGAAGTCTTTGGGTTATTGTTGGTATCTTCTGATGTCTCATTTCGAAGTGCTTCTAACACTCCATCAATACATTTTTTTCTCGCGCATTCCCTGTCAGTTTGTTGTTGTAACATGTGTTGAAAGCTGCGTGCGCTGTGTTTAGCTGTTTCTCTTTTGTTACGTGACAAAACCATTTCATTTGTAAATGTTTGCTTCTTTTACCTTTTGAATTACATTCGCACAGACCTTCAAAACTAATTTCTTCCTGCATTGATAGAACTCCATTTCGTGGCTCACATCAAGACCAGATTAACTCTTTTGATACTTCTAGAAGCAGAAAAACATCATAATAGTGAGCAAGAGGGAGACCAAGAAATAGAATGGTTTGACAGAATAAAAGACATATTTAGGAATCAAAACATTTATATCCTAACAGCGTACATATACGTCCAAGAAAGGCACTACATCTAACAGGGAAGTGACCAGGCGAACAAGCAATTCAACATGTACAAACGTCATGTTATATTATACATTGCTTCTTTCACCTGCTATTCTTTAAGGCAATAGCAGGGAGACAATAGAAGAGAAATGTCACAAATTAACTTACGTTTCCCCTTGCGATATCAAGAATAGTCTGGATCTCACCGTCCGAGATGAAGTCATAGAAAAGAGCCACGTAAGGTGAGATTGACACGAGCTCCATCTTAAACCTGTAGTAGGGTAGAATGACCTTCTTGTATTTACAAACTAATCTGATGTCAAAATGATCCTGAAAAAAACAGAAAAGTGTTAGTACAAAATAACAAATAAAAGAAAGCTCGGTGATGTCCCGGGCGAGATGTGCAGGATAAATCGGGATTAATAAGGTAAGTAAAGTTTAATTTTTGCCTTAATGATATAAAAGACAATCTCTCGATTTTAACTCATGTACAACAAAATAAATAACCATCTCTAAACTATTAACTCATGTACAACAAAATAAATAACCATCTCTAAACTATTAACTCATGTACAACAAAATAAATAACCATTTCTAAACTATGAACTCATGTACAACAAAATAAATAACCATCTCTAAACTATGAACTCATGTACAACAAAATAAATAACCATCTCTAAACTATGAACTCATGTACAACAAAATAAAAGACTATCACTAAATGATTAACTCATGTATAAAAAAAACAATGACCATGTCTAAACTTTTAATATAAAATAAACAAAACAAAATAAAATATTAAAAAAACAAATACTAATTAAAAAGAAAATGAAATTACACTAAACTCTTTTCTCACGTATAACAAAATAAAAGACCATCTATAAGCTATCAGCTCAACGTAGGACACAATGATAGACCAACTGTTAACTATTAACTCATATATAACAACATGAAATACCTCTACTAAAATATCAACTCATAAAGAACACAATAAAAAAAAAAGATCATATCTAGACTATCAGCTCATGTACAACTAAATAAAAGAGGATGTCCAACTATCAATTCATGAACAACAAATTGAGGAACCTCTCACAGCTAAAATACCTTTGTAATTGTATTCTGCAAAAGGCACAATCTTTGAAAATCCGCATCTTCACCTGCAGGTTCTTTAAGCGCTGGCATTGTTTCCAGTTCTTTTTTTAGCTCGGCCACATGTTTATTATTTGGATCTGCTTGTTCCAAAAATAAGAGAAATACAAACCATTGAACCAACAATAAGAGAAATACAAACCATTGAACCAACAATAAAAGAAATACAAACCATTGAACCAACAGTAAGAGAAATACAAACCATTGAACAAACAATAAGAGAAATACAAACCATTGAACCAACAATAAGAGAAATACAAACCATTGAACCAACAATAAGAGAAATACAAACCATTGAACCAACAATAAGAGAAATACAAACCATTGAACCAACAATAAGAGAAATAAAAACCATTGAACCAACAATAAGAGAAATACAAACCATTGAACCAACAGTAAGAGAAATACAAACCATTGAACCAACAATAAGAGAAATACAAACCATTGAACCAACAATAAGAGAAATACAAACCATTGAACCAACAATAAGAGAAATACAAACCATTGAACCAACAATAAGAGAAATACAAACCATTGAACCAACAGTAAGAGAAATACAAACCATTGAACCAACAATAAGAGAAATACAAACCATTGAACCAACAATAAGAGAAATACAAACCATTGAACCAACAATAAGAGAAATACAAACCATTGAACCAACAATAAGAGAAATACAAACCATTGAAATAATAAAACACATTCAAACATTTGATACCTAACTTCTTTACTAACTTTACTAACTTTACTAACTTCCCTATCTCTCAATCAGCTGTTTTGGCAATTTCTGGTTTTATTTGTTTGGTTTAGGATAGTTAAGTTATCAGTGAAGTAGTAAATAAACTAAAAGTAACCATACAGATTATAGAGAATACGAATGTTTAGATATCATAAGTAAAACAAGAAGAATTAAAGAATAAAAAATAGAAGAGAAAAAAAGAAAATGCAGTGGCAGTGGTGGTAGTAGTAGTTGCAGTAGTAGTATGATAGTTGTAGTAGTGGTGTTAGTAGTAGTGGTAGTAGTAGTAGTTGTTGTGGTACTTGTAGCAGTAGTAGTGATAGTATTATGGTGGTATTAGAAGTAGAATTTGTAGTGGTGGTAGAAGTAGTATGAACCGTAATAGCAGGAGTAGTGGTTGTTGCAGTAATAGTTGTAGTTGTAGATGTAGTAGTAGTAGTTGTCGAAGTAGTAATAATAATGCTTGCAGTAGTAGTGGTGGTAGTAGTAGTAGTTGTAGCATTAGTAGAAGTAGTAGTTGTAGTAGTATTAGTAAGTGCAGTAGTTGTGGTAGTATTTTTAAGTGCAGTAGTTGTAGTAGTATGAGTAGTAAGAGTTGTAATAGTAGTAGGAGCAGTATTGATTTAAGTATACATAAATATGAGAATACAATGAGAGAATAGTGTAGACGTAGTCTGGGACATTATTAAAGTCAAGGTCAGAGCAATGTATTTTTAGATGGTTGCCTGAGAAACCAGAGGAGAATGGTTAAAAATAGATCATATGTCAAGGTCACGAGTGAGTGTTTGAATTATTATAGATATAGGCCAGACACCACGTCACTAGACGTTACGTCACTAAGAAAAGAGATACTTAAACGCGTGACTGACTGAGAGAAACGCGACACTTAGCGCAGAGAACCAGAGAACCGGGAGAAGCTTAGAGATGCAGTTGACACAAGATGAGTCGCGTAAGATGAGTCGCCGAAATAGCAATAACTAAGTCGACTAGAATCAAAGAAACGCTTGGAGAGAGAGATAGCACTGTCAAGCACACGGAGAGAAAGACAGAACCTACGAGCTAGAGTAAGAATATTCGCGAAAACAGTCGCACCGATCACAGGACTACATTTCAGATTCCGAGATGTAGGTTAAGCATATATCACTGGTTTTGTGAGGTGTGAACTATTTGAGTTATGTACACAGAAACATTGATGATTAGAATAGGCATAGACTCACTATGAGTGTGAGCTGTGATTTATGCTGAGTTTGTGTACATAGATACATTTTTTGATTAGTGATTATGCGGCTATTTAGAACTACCAAGTAGTTGTGACCTGTGCATTTCAGTTGGACTTTGTAATAGACAGAAGTTATCTGTTATTACACCTTAAGACTTTTCAACTATATATATATATATATATCAGTAGCATCATCATCAAGAAACCTGGCCTACTGGCGTAGGTGATCATATCTCTCCACAATTTTCGATCTCGGCAGTTATTTATCATTTCTGTTGTTGACCTTCTGCCAAGCCATTCTCTTAAGCTGTCTGTTATTTTTTCTCTTTGCTTCCCTCTATCTCTTCGTCCCTCAATTTTTCCAGTTGTTACAATATATTCCAGTTGTTCTCTTCTCATTACATGGCCAAAAAATGATGATTGTCTCTTCCTAATATTGGAAATTAGTTCTCTTTTTGCTTTGACCTCTTTCAGAATTTTTTCATTACTCTTCTTAGCTGCCCATTGTACTCTCAATGTTCTTCTGTAAAACCACATTTGTACAGACTCCAGTGATTTTCTTGTCTGTTGTCCTATTTTCCATGATTCGCATCCATATGTTAAGACTGGCTGTATATAAAATTTAAGAATATATATATATATATATATATATATATATATATATATATATATATATGTGTGTGTGTGTGTGTGTGTGTTGTAGACATGATGTTTACACAAAGAAGTGTTCAGGAAGGCACCATCGAGAAAATCCTACTATAATAGAAGAAAGAACAGATAAAAAGAAAACAAGGTATAGGAAAGAATCGAGTCACGTGCCATGACGTCCAGGGAATGTGGCGTTAATGGTCATTCTTTTAACGTCGGCAGTTTTGTTAGTGATGTCATCAACATTATGTAATTTCTGTCTTTCTTTTCTAGAAAAGTATAGTACCCATTTCTTGCGGAGCTTTGAAGCACGGGAATTTTGTCCTATTCTGTTAATTTCAAATGTTCACATTTGTTAAGTTAAAACAAAATTTGTTAAGCATTGTTTCTCTGTCTAGTCATTCCAACATTACTTGCAAAATAAACATAAAATGGTATGGAGCTGCTAAACTAAAAGAAAGACAAGGCAAACTACGACATTTCGGCAAAAGCCATCATCAGATATAATAAACAAAATAGTATTACCAGCATGTGTTTATTTTACATGTTCTCTGCAGCTTTATTCGCTGCCACAGTGTTTCATATTGTGTATATTTCATTGTATTGTGCTTATCTCTATTTATACAATGCGGTTACTTATTGCTTCTTTCTCTTATCATCTCTCATCGTCACTCGTCTTACTTGTACCATGCCCATTCCCCCTCAATTGTCGATCTCCATTCGAAAAAGTAACCAATCTCTACGTAAATCCTAGCCACCATCTAATTTGCATAGTTGTTTCTTTTACCTGATGAAGACTTTGGCCGAAACGTCGCTGTTTATCTTATTTTTCTATACGTTTAGCTGCTGTACACAATTTTATGTTTATTTTACATGTTCTCTGCAGCGTTACTCCCGGCCCTGCACAGTATATAATATTTAATATATTTGATATGTGTCCTTATCTCCATTCTAGCATTACTACCGCGCTTCAAAACTGGACACGTTTTGTAACATAACATTCCAGGCATGTTGTAAGAGGCGACTAAGGAGATTGATTGATGGCTTGACAAGCTGTCATTGTAATAGGTATTGTTATGGAAACAGAGCCATATATTTTAGAAGCATCGATCTCTGCAATATGCGCTATTTTGGCACGCAAGGTTTCTGTTTTGGAGATTGTGGTTCTGCCCTGTGTGCCGTCTTCGACTCGAAAGGACAATAGATAGATAGAAAGATAGATAGATAGATAGATAGATAGATAGATAGATAGATAGATAGATAGATAGATAGATAGATAGATAGATAGATAGATAGATAGATAGATAGATAGATAGATAGATAGATAGATCGATCGATAGATCGATAGATCGATAGATAGATAGATAGATAGATAGATAGATAGATAGATAGATAGATAGATAGATAGATAGATAGATAGATAGATAGATAGATAGATAGATAGATAGATAGATAGATAGATAGATAGATAGATAGATAGATAGATAGATAGATAGATAGATAGATAGATAGATAGATAGATAGATAGATAGATAGATAGACAGACAGATAGATAGATAGATAGACAGACAGACAGATAGATAGATAGATAGATAGATAGGCAGGCAGGCAGGCAGGCAGGCATGCATGCAGGCAGACAGATAGATAGAGCTAATGGCGGTGCCATAAATCATTGACTATTGAGTTAGAGAGCTAATGTTGGTACCATAATTTATTGAGTTAGAGAGCTAATAATAGTACCATAAATTATTTGAGTTAGAGAGCTAATGGCGGTGCCATAAATTATTGAGTTAGAGAGCTAATGGCAGTGCCATAAATCATTGACTATTGAGTTAGAGAGCTAATGGTGGTACCATAAATTATTGAGTTAGAGAGCTAATGGCAGTGCCATAAATCATTGACTATTGAGTTAGAGAGCTAATGGTGGTACCATAAATTATTGTGCTAGAGAGCTAATAACGGTACCATAAATTATTGAGCTAGAGAGCTAATAACGGTACCATAAATTATTGAGCTAGAGAGCTAATAACGATACCATAAATTATTGAGCTAGAGAGCTAATAACGGTACCCTAAATTATTGAGGCACAACTGTTTCTTACAGACACATAAAAGGCGCGCCTCCCAGCACCAGAGCTGGAAGTTGTCAGCGACCCACAACTGATGGCTTGCGCCAGGATCGGTGAACCAAAACCATCCAGACCCTGTTCCACCTCACCGTGGTGCCTCCAGTAACAGACTAACCTGTCTAGTCTAGGCAAGCGAGCAGAGATCGAAGAGGCAAGACAACCCGGTACTCAAAAATGTCGTGCTGAAGTTGGATGTATTGGGCCGAAATGCGCAAAAATAACAGTTATACTGCAAACCACAACACAATGCAGACACGCCCAATTAATGTCCTTTTAAGGACGGATGACAAAGCGGAATTCTACAGTCTACGAATACTCTAGAATACTTTAGTCATCGGGCGAACGCAAGCAAGCAAATTATTGAGTTAGAGAGCTAATGGCGGTGCCATAAATTATTAAGTTAGAGAGCTAATGGTAGTACCATCAATTATTGACTATTGAGTTAAAGAGCTAATTTTGTACCATATATCAATTCACTTAAAAGTTACAGCCTCACATGACTAGTCCCCAAAATTAAGAAGTGACAAGACCAGAATCTTCCTTTCTATTAACACTGTCCATAATGTTCAAGTAAGTTATTCCTTCCTTTTGTTCCAGCTCAAATGATTAGAATTGGCCGTACGGAAATTGCATGTTTTTTGGCCAAAAGGCGCGAATAATACAGTTTACATTAAACCATAACGCAAACAAAAGAACGAAAAAAAGAAAGGTAAAAAGTAAGAAAGAATGAATGAAAGAAAGAAGGAAAAAGGAAGAAAGAAAGAAGGAAAAAGGAAGAAAGAAAGAAAGAAAGAAGAAATAAAGAAAGAAAGAAAGAAAGAAAGAAAGAAAGAAAGAAAGACCTGATATTCAAGATGCAAGAAGATAAAGCTATTTAAATGTAAAAAAAACTTACCAGTATGTGCGTACATTTCCTGTGCTTTGATTTTATTTCCTTTCTAGGTTTATAAGATAAAAAAAGAAGAGAAAAATTATAAAAAATTTGAACTCATCAACATCATATTCTGTGTTACCATTGGCTTCACTGAAAACATTTAAATGAAAGCAATTACACAGACTAGACTCAAAATCAATAATAGAAAAATAACCACTAGCGAGATTAAGTGTTTAAGGCGACTGGCAAGGAAATAGCATAAGAGATAAGATCGGATATGAGGAATTGATTTAAAAAGTTAAAAAAAAAAAAAAAAAAATAAAGTACCCCCCGTCACACCAAGTGGTGTATAGAGAATATGGTGTTGGTGACCAAAAATGTTACAAACCTTCGGTACATGATGCTTGCGGTAGTGTTGTCGGTATTACGCCCGTGCCGCTTTACTTTCCCACAAAAAAATCCGGTACCCATTAAAGGCTGGGTGAACCTGGAAACCGTCGGTTGCGATCGAACCCTAATTGATTAAAATGCAAGCAATCCCGTCATGGAATGCATTAAGAAATAGACGAAATGGCTTGTCCACGTGATAAAACAGAAAGTTCAATAACACAACACAGCGAGCATTCAATAAAAGCTGCGAGAACACCAAACCTAACGGCCGACCACGAACAAAATGTATTGATGGAATATTAGAAACATAAAGACCATAACAAAAGGAAATGCCAATAGAAGAGCAAAAGACCGTAAATCATATCTCCCCTCGACGCTGAAAGGGAAAAGAGTAAGGAAAAGATGAGGAAGAAGAGGAAGGGGAAAGGTATTCAACATTTTTTGTCTGCTTGACTGGGTATCAATGGCTGACTGTCATTTAATCCTTTCTTAATTCCACCCGCCTAACTGTGTCATTATCATGCTATCATCCACTTACACTTTGCCCTGTAACATTTGAGGTAGCGTAGCGGTTAGTGCAGTGCCCTGCTAAATATTTGAGTTCGATCTCGATGGACTGCTTTGATGTGCTGCTCTACCGAAGTTTTTCTTTTTTAGGTTAACAAACAGCACTGGCGTAATGCTGGCTATATCCCACCCCCCCAAAAAAAAAAAAATAAATAAATAAATGTGTCGATGGTGGAAAAGTATGGAGACTAAAACCACATTCACTATTCACAACACTCGAGGTGTGACCGAGTTCTTACTTTTGCTCTGTCCTCTCTTACAGCCTTCACCGGTTAGCAAAGAAGGGCCACAGAAAAACAACTAAATAGAAATGAGTGTTATGAAAGGCTTTCTTTCTCATGTCATCAGATAAACGAGAGATACTTCATGCAACAAGCATTGCTATATACATCGTAAGATCTTTAGTATAAAGAGCCATAGAGGTGAAAACGGATCTATACCTATGTTTCATAGATTATACCAAAGCATTTGACAAAGTAAAGCACTAAGAAATAATCAAAATTTTAGAAAGCATAAACGTAGACAACAAAGATCTAAGGATAATAAAGAACATGTACTGGCAACAAACAGCGGCCATAAGAACTGGAAATCAATTGGGGATGTTTCAACAAATAAAACAGGGTGTTAGGCAAGGATGTGTGCTGTCACCAGATTTGTTTAATATTTATAGTGAGATTATTCTAAGATCCATGAGGGACATACCTGGAATAACAATCGGAGGCCATAATATAAAAAATGTAATGTTTGCTGATGATACAGTCTTAGTCACTAAGAGTGAAAATGAGTTGCAAGAAATGTTGGACATTATAGTGAAATAAAGCCAAAACATAAGGACTCAGAAGTAATGGTAACAACAAGGAAAAGGACATCACCTCAGTGCAAAATAAAAACAAAAGGAACAATATTAAAACAGGTAAATGCATTTAAATATTTGGGAACTTTGTTAACCTCAGACAGAAGATGCACAAAAGAGGTGAGATGCAGAATGGTTCAGGCAAAAGCAGCTTTCCAAAAAATGAGGAAGATACTATGCAATCCATTTTTGACACCAGAAACAAGAAAAAGAGTTCGTAAATGTTATGTAGAGCCAGTTTTAACATATGTATGTGAATCAAGGACAACAGGACAACAGATAAGAAAACCACTGGAGGCTGTAGAAATGTTGTTTTACAGAAGAATGTTGAGAGTACCATGGACAGCTAAGAAGAGTAATGAAAACTTTCTGAAAGAGGTCAAATCAAAAAGAGAGCTAATGTCCAATATTAGGAAGAAACAATCATCATTTCATGGCCATGCAATGGGAAGAGAACAGCTGGAATATATTGTAACAACTTGAAAAATTGAGGGACGAAGAAATAGAGGGAACCAAAGCGAAAGGATACCAGACAGCTTAAGATAATGGCTTAGCAGTAGGTCATTAACAGAAATGATAAGTAACTGTCGTGATCGAAAGTTGTGGAGAGTCGTGATCACCTACGCCAGCTGGCTTTGTACTTAATGATGATGACTTCCTGCAATGAAAACCGCAAGCTCTACTTAGAGATTCATAACAAATCACTTACCCTCACATAACATCGACCAAGGAGAGCGTAGATCCGGCCTGTCAGGTCAACTGTATCACCAGTAAAGTGGAAGCCAACAGACGGCTGCCGTCTTCGTGTTCTCGCAAGTGCCTCGTTTAACCAGTCTATTGCGAAGTTAAGTCGTCCTTCTGTCAATGAGATAACTTATTGTGATGATGATATTCAGTTGTGGGGAGTGGGCAGCACATATGTAGACGGGGAACTGGGAAATTATTAAAGCCAAGGTCAGAGCAATATATTTTTAGATGGTTGCTGAGAGACCAGAGAAGAATGGTTAAAAATAGAGCATGTGTCAAGGTCGCGAGTTAGTGTATGAATTATTATAGATATAGGCCAGACACTACGTAACCAGACACTACGCCACCGGACGCGACGTCACCAACAAAAGCGCTGGAAAATGAAATACTTAAACCCATGACTGAGAGGAACACATCACTTAACAAAGAACAACGAGAGACAAGAAACACTCTGTCACTAAAAAGTGGAATGCTTCAAGACTGAGACTCTCACCCAGTAAACTGAGAGAGAAAGCTGTCGGAATGGCAAAAGGAAGCTACGTCAACCAGAGAACAGAGAGTAGAGAAGCAATGGACACAAGATGAGTCGCATACCAAACCGGAATGTCGATAGCTACGTCAACCAGAGAACATAGCGTAGAGAGGCCATGGACACACGATGAGTCGCATACCAAACCGGAATGGCGATAGCTACGTCAACCAGAGAACAGAGCGTAGAGAAGCAATGGACACACGATGAGTCGCATACCAAACCGGAATGGAGATAGCTACGTCAACCAGAGAACAGGGCGTAGAGAATCCATGGACACAAGATGTGTCGCATACCAAACCGTAATGGAGATAGCTACGTCAACCAGAGAACTGAGCGTAGAGAAGCAATGGGCACAAAATGAGGCGCATACCAAACTGTAATGGAGATAGGGAACAGGCAAATAATTGCAATGCTGCGGTAAAGCTGGTAGCAAGGAGCAAATGGTGGGGTGTACTAAACACTCCAAGGTATGGTGACAGCTTTACAAATAAAGAACACAACACAATACTGACGTTTCGGCCTGTGGCCTTCTTCAGAATACAGGGACAACGACAACAAGCGGTGAAGTACAATTACTACATGTTAGATGATCAAGTGGAGGGCGAGGAAAGTAGGATGCAGAAATAAGAAAAGAGAGAAATGAATATTACATGATGAGAGGTATGATGGGCGTCAAAATATATAAAATAGAAAAAGAGAAAAATGTATAATAAATTGTACTTAGCTGAGCTCAGAGCAGAAATCTGTAATCCGTTCTGAAACAAGTCAGAATGACTAGAAGCGCAGAGAACGTGTATAGAAAGCAACCCATGACCAAGACAGGTCAGTTAAGAGGGCAAACGGATCTAATATCGGGAAAACCAAAGGGGGGGGGGAAAGGGGGGATAGACGAAGACACTCCTGGGACACAACAAGCAATACATATAAATCACTCAACAATGGAAGTGAGAGATCACGCGAGAGGTTAAGAGAAAGAAATTGAATGACACGACAAAGTAGTGAACTAGGCAATGGGTGAGAGAGATGGACTCTGCAGAATGGATGGCCTCGAACTGAAAGAGTTGAGAGGTAGGTCAACGAAAGGAAGGATTGGGTACTGGAGGAAGAGATAAGGCGAGGAAGAATAATAAAGCCGGTATAATGAGAAGGGCGATAGAGGGGTGGTCCGGAGGAAGTTAGTCTATCGGGAGGTAGGGAAGTATTAGAGCAAGAGGTATGGAGAGGAGGGATAAGAAGCAGGTAACTGAAAACTGGATAGGGGGAGAGGCGGTAGGTCAGAAGTGAATGGAAAAAGAGAAAGTCTGGAAGAAGTGGAGCAATATGGGATGGTGTGCAAGAGGTATGAACCATAGGAGGTAAAGAAGTAGGGAAATGATAGAACAAAGGGGGGAATGAAAGTGGGCATCAGGATAAGGGGATAGTTATATCAACCAGAGAACTGAGCGTAGAGAAGCCATGGACACAAGATGTGTCGCATACCAAACCGGAATGGAGATAGCTACGTCAACCAGAGAACTGAGCGTAGAGAAGCCATGGACACAAGATGGGTCGCATACCAAACCGGAATGGAGATAGCTACGTCAACCAGAGAACTGAGCGTAGAGAAGCCATGGACACAAGATGTGTCGCATACCAAACCGGAATGGAGATAGCTACGTCAACCAGAGAACAGAGCGTAGAGAAGCCATTGACACAAGATGTGTCGCATACCAAACCGGAATGGAGATAGCTATGTCAACCAGAGAACAGGGCGTAGAGAATCCATTGACACAAGATGTGTCGCATACCAAACCGGAATGGAGATAGCTATGTCGACCAGAACTAAAGAATCGCTTGGAGAGAGAGAACGCACTGCCAACCAAGCACACGGAGCGAAAGACAGAACCCATGAGCTAGAGTAAGAATTTTCACGTGAACAGCTTCACCGATCATTTCAGATTCCGAGATGTAGGTTAGACATATATCATTGGTTTTGTGAGCTGTTAACTATTTGAGTTATGTACACTGATACATTTATGATTGGCGTTGGCACAGACTCACTAGGAGTGTGAGCTGTGAACTATTTTGATCGTGTGTACATAGATACATATGTGATTAGTGATTATGCGGCTATTTAGACCTCCAAGTAGTTGGGACTTGTGAATTCCAGTCGAATTTTTACAATAAACCTAAGGTAGGTGTTATTACACTTTACGACTTGTTAACTTTATATATATGTTGTAGACATGATAGTTTACATAAAGAAGTGTTCACGGGGGCAAGAGTGCCTAACAAAAATATTTAAGTACAAGAAACTCAACGCGAAGCAATTCATCAACGCCGCTATCAGGAACGATTAAATCATCAAAGATACTATACGAACCAAAAGATAATAATAATAAATCAAATCAAATCAAGTAAGCAGTATAGCGCCATCGGCAATATATATATATATATATGTTGAAGTTACCATCAAGTAAAGAAATCATCCTACTATACATGCAGCTGTATGTAACCTTTTTATTGGAATAATGATATTAGAAAATAAGTGTTTCCTGGACATGTCTTCATCTGTAGACAGCCACACTAAACACAAACAAGATCACTTAGCTTGGAGTGACGGTGAAGTCTATTGAGTATAGGCATTTATGAGAAACGGGGGT
This sequence comes from Megaustenia siamemsis, assembly GCA_032433765.1. NCBI lineage: Eukaryota > Metazoa > Mollusca > Gastropoda > Stylommatophora > Ariophantidae > Megaustenia > Megaustenia siamemsis. Next base: position 180,558,476 of record JAVIAB010000092.1, read on the forward strand.
TTGCTGGTCTAGAGTCTAGAGGTAAGACTTTGGGTTCTGGACAGGGCTCGGTCGAAATCCGGTCTCAGACAAAGGGAATGTTTTCTGTTTGAATCCAATGAATTTTCTTGGCTTTCTGGTCTATGAGTTGTGAGATTAGATAGATGCAAGAAAAGGAAGTCCCGTTTGTGATATGCGCACATTAAAAAGCTCTTCGCAGTTCAAAATCGTGATGAGTGGGCCAAATATGACCGTAGCCAGGACACCAATCATTAAGAGATAACGATCTACCTAATCAGCCATTAAATGTGCAAGATCTTCGCCGGTGCTGCAGAGTTCGTGTGTCTGAGCTAAACCAACTTTGGTGCATTCAATGTAATGTGGTAGCGATACTGCAATCTAGGTGATTGGATACGAGCTTTATGTATGCAATTTACGATGTGAAATGATGATGATCTGTCGACTAAATTAAGATAAACTAAACGAAAAGAGAGACTACTATTTATATTGAAATTAATGTTAAGGTTATGGTTATGGAAGGCCCTGGTATCACTGCAAACGAATTAAAACCCATAATTGCTCAACCGCACTTGCCAGCGGAATTGATATCTAATCTTCTAAAGAAAGATTAATTCAATCAACGCAAGATAGGAACAATCAATAGAAGGACACTTCGATGGTTGCTGGAGCTGGTGGCAGAGCTGATACTGGACTGTTGCGACTGCGGTGACGCCAGTCCTAATTAAAGACTAAAAGACTCTTTTTTTATCCATTGTTAAAGAAGGATTCCACATTATTCTGTTTTCCTTCTGTGATGATCTGCGATATACTGATTATACAGTCGTAAAAGGGCTACATTTGAGATATAACAGTAAAATAAAGCAACGAGAAAATATCAGCTTAAACAGTGAACAATCATGTAATAGCCATATCGACACTAGAACCAACACTATCATGCAACAGAAAAGTAAGTGGGACTAATCTAAAACAAGTGCAGATCGTCAGATACTTATGAAAAAATAATAACATCAGACGGAAGATGTATCACAGAAATAAAAAGCAGAATAGCAAAGGCAAAAAGTACCATTTCAGAAAATATAAAAATGAAAAAAAAACCATCTTATGCAACAAGTCTATGACAACAGAAGTGAGAGTGAAAGTTCATCATCATCACCGTCATGTACCTAACCAATTGGCGTAGGCGATCATGTCCTTCCACAATCTTCTATGCATCGTATCACTTCTGCTGTTGATTGTTTTTCATGCCACAACACCAAGCTATTTAGTATCTTCTCTCTTTGTCGTCCGTGATCTCTCTTTCCCATTATTTTGCCAGTTGTAAGTAACCAAGTATTCCAACTTTCCTCTTCTCATAATAAGCCCGAAAAATGTTGATTGTTACTTTCTGATATTTTTAGGAGCTCCATTTTTATGTTGGCCTCTGAGAATGTCCTCATAGGTTTTATTTAGTTGTCCAGGAATGATTAACATTTTTCTGAGAAATCCCATTCCTGTAGCTTCTAATCGTCTTTTCATTTCTTTATCTACTGTCCATGATTCGCTTCCACGGGTCAGAAATGGCTCTATATAGCACCGATGAAAGTTTATAGGTGCTAAATAGAGCCAGTTCTGACTTATGGAAGGCAATCATGGACAGTAGGCAAATCAATGAACAAATACGATTATAGGGCACAGTTATGGGATTTCTAAGAAGAATGTTGAGAGTTTCCAGGACAGCTAAGGAGACTGACGATGAAATTGTGAAATACTAAATGAAAGCTCATAAAAACATCAGAAAGAAACAATCAACATTTTTCAGGCATATAATTAAAGGATGGGGGTTGGGATATTTGGTTAACAACTGGCAAAATACAGAGAAAGAGAGATGACTGACGACAATGAGAGAAGATACCAGATAGCTTCGTGTCGTGGCTCGGTAAACAGTGAACAATAGTATCGATGTGATGCACCGCGGACAGGAAATTGTTAAAGGATTTGATTGCCTACGCAAACCGGTATGGCACATAATGATGACGACTCTATGAAACTCTTTCAGTACCTACAAGTGTTACTCTGATGTTGCGAGTACATATACACACTAATAATATTATCTTGTTTTTTTCTTATATAATCGAAGTATGTTAACATGTTTTAATAATATCATACTGTTACTCTCTTTAATTGTGTATTTAAAAATGCATGTTTCCTTATTTGCAACAGTTATTTTTGTCCTTTTGCTTTTGAGACCGATGCCTTGTATGGCTTTCCGTACCAACAGTTTCACATCAGCTGCAGTTTCTATGAGCACAGGTGACTCCGCTACTTTGTAAATGAAGCCTTGCCCTTGACAACAATTTGTAAATTAGAAATTAGAAACGAGATTTAAAAAATAAAACTGACCTGTGAAGGCCACCTCGGCAACCTCTAAGGCGTCCACATCACTAAGTTCAGGTCCTTTATAGCCCAAATAGTTTCCCCTACACATGTCAGAGGCGTTCAAGCGATAAACTGCCTGGAGATGTAATGCGGATCAACAAGATAAACGGTAGGAGATCTTGAATGTCTGACTAGCAAGGACTGATAGCGGTGAACGCGATAACTGTTATACGATGTTTTAAAGTGAAAATATTTTTGGGCTTGGAAAATATATGTTGTATAACTATTGATGATTGTTGGAATGAATGGTATTCATTATTTGATGGTGAAGTAAGTAAAAGTAGTATTCGTGAAAGGATGGATTAATGAAACAAATTCCGACTTGGAAATTTCAACAGCCACAAATTTTAATAAAAGATAGTTAATTAATTCTAATACTTTTTGAGACATTGAGAGCTGTAAACATAGTTTTATGAAATATAGGCCAAGAGCGTGGGCATAATGGTAAACTGAGTCAAAACAAAGTAAAGACTTTAAATGACAGGGTTAGTCAGAAGTAAAACCTTTAATTGCAAGATAAGTCAGAAGTAAAACCTTTAATTGCAAGATAAGTCAGAAGTAAACACTGTAATTGTGTTTACAATAAAACAACAACATAACGTAAACAACATAAACACAGACTTTCAAGCACAACAAATCACAACAAAGATAGACATACAGCACACCTGTTTTAGTCTAGCCATACACAACATATAATTGGAGTTGAAATGTTACAAACATCAGACAGATGGACAATTGTGAAAAAAGACAAGAGACAGCAACGGCAAGATGGCTATAGTGCAAGTGAGAAACGACGCCAAACACACACATACAAGTGTCTGCATACATAATCCAGTAAACAACATACAAAAAACCATGTTCTACGAAAGACTGGAGACCATTCTAACGACCTCATATATGGGTAAAAAAAGTAAAGTAAAGTACCCCCGTCACGCCAAGTGGCGTATAGGGAATATGGTGTTAGTGACCCTATATTTTACAGACCTTCAGCACATTATTTTTGGGTAATGTGGTCAGTATTACGCCCGTGCTGCTTTACTTTCCCAGAAAAAAATCCGGTACCCATTTAAAGCTGGGTGAACCCGGATCCCTCGGTTGGGATCGAACCCTACCCCTTGTCCGTGGTAGTCCAGTTCACTAACCACTGAGCTATCGCGGCTCCCTCATATATGGGTACAAACATAATATTAGGTGATGATTTTAAATGCGTCATACAAATATGGATGTCCTTGGAGAAGATGTTAAGACGCAGATAATGAATACAATTGACAATAACCAACTTAATCTTCTACGGACGAAAATTGACACCCACATTTTGACAGATGCATATAGACACACACATACACAGATTAGAGATTTCGCACACAGAAACATTTGTCATAACAGGGCAGCACGACTAGATAGGATCTGCGCACCAGCAAACCACCACCTCGCTCACACTAGACACGCACCAACAAACCATCACATCGCACACACTAGACACGCACCAACAAACCACCACATCGCACACACTAGACACGCACCAACAAACCATCACATCGCACACACTAGACACGCACCAACAAACCACCACATCGCACACACTAGACACGCACCAACAAACCACCACATCGCACACACTAGACACGCACCAACAAACCATCACATCGCACACACTAGACACGCACCAACAAACCATCACATCGCACACACTAGACACGCACCAACAAACCACCACATCGCACACACTAGACACGCACCAACAAACCATCACATCGCACACACTAGACACGCACCAACAAACCATCACATCGCACACACTAGACACGCACCAACAAACCATCACATCGCACACACTAGACACGCACCAACAAACCATCACATCGCACACACTAGACACGCACCAACAAACCATCACCTCGCACTCACTAGACACGCACCAACAAACCACCACCTCGCACTCACTAGACACGCACCAACAAACCACCACACCACACACTAGACACGCAACAACAAACCACCACATCGCACACACTTGACACGCACCAACAAACCATCACATCGCACACACTAGACACGCACCAACAAACCACCACATCGCTCACACTAGACACGCACAAACAAACCATCACATCGCACACACTAGACACATCACGTACACTAGACACATCACACACACTAGACACACCACACACACTAGACACTCACCAACAAACCACCACATCACGCACACTAGACACGCACCAACAAACCACCACATCGCACACACTAGACACATCACACACACACTAGACACACCACCCACACTAGACACATCACGTACACTAGACACATCACACACACTAGACACACCACACACACTAGACACGCACCAACAATCCACCACATCGCACACACTAGACACAACACACACTAGACACACACCAACAAACCACCACATCACACACACTAGACACACCACACACACTAGACACGCATTAAACAAACCACCACATCGCACACACTAGACACACCACACACACTTGACACGCACCAACAAACCACCACATCGCACACACTTGACACGCACCAACAAACCACCACATCAAAAACACTTGACACGCACCAACAAACAACCACATTACGCACACTAGACACGCGCCAACAAACCACCACATCGCACACACTAGACACGCACCAGCAAACCACCACATCGCACACACTAGACACGCACCAACAAACCACCACATCGCTCACACTAGACACGCACCAACAAACCACCACATCGCTCACACTAGACACGCACCAACAAACCACCACATCGCACACACTAGACACGCACCAACAAACCACCACATCGCTCACACAAGACACGCACCAACAAACCACCACATCGCTCGCACTAGACACGCACCAACAAACCACCACATCGCTCACACTAGACACGCACCAACCTACCACCACATCGCACACACTAGACACGCACCAACAAACCACCACATCGCACACTAGACACGCACCAAAAAACCACCACATCGCTCACACTAGACACGCACCAACAAACCACCACATCGCTCACACTAGACACGCACCAACAAACCACCACATCGCTCACACTTGACACGCACCAACAAACCACCACATCGCTCACACTAGACACGCACCAACAAACCACCACATCGCACACACTTGACACGCACCAACAAACCACCACATCGCTAACACTAGACACGCACCAACAAACCACCACATCGCTCACACTAGACACGCACCAACAAACCACCACATCGCACACACTTGACACGCACCAACAAACCACCACATCGCACACACTAGACTCAAACACACACACTAGACACGCACCAACAAACCACCACATCGCACACACTAGACACGCACCAACAAACCACCACATCGCACACACTAGACACATCACACACACTAGACACGCACCAACAAACCACCACATCGCACACACTAGACTCACCACACACACTAGACACGCACCAACAAACCACCACCACATCGCACACACTAGACTCACCACACACACTAGACACGCACCAACAAACCACCACATCGCACACACTAGACACGCACCAACAAACCACCACATCGCACACACTAGACTCATCACACACACTAGACACGCACCAACAAACCACCACATCACACACACTAGACACGCACCAACAAACCACCACATCGCACACACTAGACACGCACCAACAAACCACCACATCGCACACACTAGACTCATCACACACACTAGACACGCACCAACAAACCACCACATCGCACACACTAGACTCATCACACACACTAGACACGCACCAACAAACCACCACATCGCACACACTAGACACGCACCAACAAACCACCACATCGCACACACTAGACACGCACCAACAAACCACCACATCGCACACACTAGACACGCACCAACAAACCACCACATCGCACACACTAGACACGCACCAACAAACCACCACATCGCAACACCACCACCATCGCACACACTAGACTCATCACACACACTAGACAAGCACCAACAAACCACCACACATCACACACACTAGACACGCACCAACAAACCACCACATCGCACACACTAGACACGCACCAACAAACCACCACATCGCACACACTAGACTCATCACACACACTAGACACGCACCAACAAACCACCACATCACACACACTAGACACGCACCAACAAACCACCACATCGCACACACTAGACTCATCACACACACTAGACAAGCACCAACAAACCACCACATCACACACACTAGACACGCACCAACAAACCACCACATCGCTCACACTAGACTCATCACACACACTAGACAAGCACCAACAAACCACCACATCACACACACTAGACACGCACCAACAAACCACCACATCGCACACACTAGACACGCACCAACAAACCACCACATCGCACACACTAGACTCATCACACACACTAGACACGCACCAACAAACCACCACATCACACACACTAGACTCATCACACACACTAGACACGCACCAACAAACCACCACATCGCACACACTAGACACGCACCAACAAACCACCACATCACACACACTAGACTCATCACACACACTAGACACGCACCAACAAACCACCACATCACACACACTAGACACGCACCAACAAACCACCACATCACACACACTAGACTCATCACACACACTAGACACGCACCAACAAACCACCACATCACACACACTAGACACGCACCAACAAACCACCACATCACACACACTAGACACGCACCAACAAACCACCACATCACACACACTAGACACGCACCAACAAACCACCACATCACACACACTAGACACGCACCAACAAACCACCACATCACACACACTAGACACGCACCAACAAACCACCACATCACACACACTAGACACGCACCAACAAACCACCACATCACACACACTAGACACGCACCAACAAACCACCACATCACACACACTAGACACGCACCAACAAACCACCACATCACACACACTAGACACGCACCAACAAACCACCACATCACACACACTAGACTCATCACACACACTAGACACGCACCAACAAACCACCACATCACACACACTAGACTCATCACACACACTAGACACGCACCAACAAACCACCACATCGCACACACTAGACACGCACCAACAAACCACCACATCGCACACACTAGACACGCACCAACAAACCACCACATCACACACACTAGACACGCACCAACAAACCACCACATCGCACACACTAGACACGCACCAACAAACCACCACATCGCACACACTAGACACGCACCAACAAACCACCACATCACACACACTAGACACGCACCAACAAACCACCACATCGCACACACTAGACTCATCACACACACTAGACACGCACCAACAAACCACCACATCACACACACTAGACAAATTACACACACTAGTCATGCACCAACAAACCACCACATCACACACACTAGACACATCACACACACTAAACACATGACATACACTAGACACATCACACACACTAGATACATTGCAGACACGCTCCAGGTTACAGACCACAAAACTGTCATTGCAACCATTAACGGTACACACCCAAATACTTAGTCCAGAAGGTCTACAGAACAAAACATACGTCAAACACACAACACAACTTGTCCACTTGTACACTGACCACAATGACATAGATGACGTACAATTGTACTGGGAACTCCTGAAGGACACGATAAGAGAAAGAACAGAGACTTTGTCTGACAGATAAACAGGATCAGACAGAGGCATGAGAAAATGTTAGAAGAAGCCAATACAACTAGCAAAACAAATAGACGAACATACACCCAACATCTTAACACTAGAAGAGGAACTGGAACAGTACAGACTTCATAGATTTCACGGAGCATTGCTGCGCACAGGGTTAAGGACAATCACTAAGGGAATTCCAAGCAAACAATACTTGGGAATAGAACAGGATGACCCTTATGGGTCTTAAAATAATCGCACTATAAATATAAAACAAATCTGGTGACAGTACATAACCTTGTCTAACACCCTGTTTTATTTGTTGAAACATTCCCAATTGATTTCCAGTTCTTATGGCCGCTGTTTGTTGCCAGTACATGTTCTTTATTATTCTTAGATTTTTGCTGTCTACGTTTATGCTTTCTAAAATTTTGATTATTTCTTGGTGCTTTACTTTGTCAAATGCTTTGGTATAATCAATGAAACATAGGTATAGATCTGTTTTCACCTATATGTCTCTTTATACTAAAGATCTTATGATATATATATATATGGCATTGGTCGTTCCTTTACCTCCAACAAAACCACACTGTTCATCGCTAATTTCTGGACTGATTTTGTTTCGCACTTTTCGAATGATCATTCTTAGTAATATCTTAGTCATGTCACTCATAAGGCTTATTGTACGATGATCATCATATCATCGTATTCAATCGTATAGGATTTTTGGTAGGGCTATGAATATTGATTTGAGCAGGTCGTCTGGTATATATCCGCTATTGTAGATATCATTCAATATTTTTGTTATTATTTCTGTTCCAAAATCATCCATAGCTTCACTCTCTTCTTTAGTTATATTATCTGGTCAAGGAGCTTCTCCTGCTTTCATATTGCGCAAGACGTCTTCCACTTCTTCTCTGAGTATTTCTGGTCCTTCTCTATTTTCCTTAATATTCTGTTCGTTCATCATTATAAAGATCTTTAATGTATTCTGTCCATCGTTCCCTTATGCTTTCTTGTTCACTCAACAGTCTTCTTTCCTTTGATCTTGAACATCCAGTTTGTGATTGCGTTTTCCTTCCTGTTAATTCTTTAATTTGTTTGTATATAGCTTTAGCATCTCCTTTTTGTTGCATTTCGATTTCTGTGCATCTCTCAACAGACATACAGCAGAGATACACATACCAAACATCAACAATTTTCGGACGTAGCTTCATAGCGAACACCTACATCATCCTCAAAGTGATTTACACAGACACAGTTTTTGACCCACCGCAATCAACAATCAAAGAGATAAGCAAACTGATAAGAACTGTTGTATTTGGCCACACAATACACAGAATACAACAAATAACACCGATGCATCACAAAGGACAAGGAGGGATATTGCTACTTGATATTCACACACAAATAATATCTCTCAGAATAAATCACATAAGTTGCATCATCAAACAACAAGAAAACCACACACTTTTGCTCACTACTACATGGGGCTGAGATTAACCAGATTCAGAAAACTTAATTCATTTCTTCACCATTTCGGCACCTCACCCACATATTAGAAAGCATGTGTACAGGCCATCCAAGGACATGACAGTTTATTACACCAAGGGACAAACAACATCTACAAACACTTAATTAAACAACAAGCACTTCCACTACATCACAAAATCAAAAAAGGCCAAAAGTACTTTCTCACAGACTATGCCAGCACCTTCTCAAACCTCCACAGCCCACACATCGCCCGCAAAGCGACGGAGGTTACATACAGACTCATAAATAACATGACACCCATCACAGCCAGACCAACCTACAGATTCAGACGGACAACTCGGTGCCCCCTCTGCAGACAAAACATTCAAGAAAAAGAGCACATATTCTACAAGTGCAGTACAATCATACTGGCAAGAATACAGCAAAACACACTAAAATCACACACCACACAAAAAGTCGACACATACAGATCTATTATGCTCAACATACTGCCAAAACAACGACACGAGATCTCTTTACAAAATAACTTATACTACCATCAGAATACAGACATATATGGACCTGCAGGAATGAGGCCATGTACAAACATAATAATTTTAATTCCCATCTTTACAAAGTTTTAATCAAAGAACAATGTCCTTCCTAAAATAAACAAGTTTACTGTTGAGAATGAACGTGTGTGAGCGAAAGAGATAAGCAATAAAAATTTACATTTTTTTTAAAACGTTGTCGGTGGAATATGAGAGATGTTTTTTTTTTCCCCAAAGAATAATGTCCACCCTAAAATAAACAAGTTTTACTGTTGAGAATGAATGTATGTGAACGAAAGAGATAAATAATAAATGTTCTTGCTTTTTTGAAATATCACGGATGCAATGTGAGAGATGTTATTTCATTGTTTTCATGAAAACACATACGTTATCATGCACTGTAATACATTGAATTTAAAGAGTAAGAAAACACAGGTAAGTTAAACTATTTTCGAGTGTTGCGTATTAAGTGTAGTTATCTTGTACAGGGTACATAGTGTAAGCCTTAGAGGTAAAGCAGCAGGAGGTCGACGCCTGGGAGTCATGACCCACATCAACTATAGTATCAAGAATCTAAACGGCCGAAACACTTACTAGACGGGAGATCTGCTTCTATAGCTCGTTTCAAATCACTTACCCAACTTCAAAACGCTATTGCTCAGAAACCGTTTGTTAAATACTGTTGAAATTTTCTAAATGTTATTAGAGTGCAAAAGACCCTTTAAATGTATATTTAACAAATATCTTGCAGCTGCAGTTTTCTTAAAGCGGCGAATTTCTTTGATGTTTGTCAAAATTGTAAATTGTGAACCCCTAAATAATAGAAATTACCGTAGTTGCTGGTCTATGATTAATTTTCACTAGGTAAAGGCGTGGCCGTAATGGGGAAATAACTGAATAAGGAAAAACACCAGGAGAATTATTGTCTTCTCAGTTCGAGGACGGACGATAATATCAAGGTATACCTGTATGTCCAATTTTCATAGTTGTGTGCTCCTGAAAAGGACCGTTTGTTGAACTAATTTAAGGTAATATAGGGGCCAACATTGTGGGGGCTATATACTTTCATTCTGAATCAGACGAGTCTAAAAGATTAATAACTGTTTGGGGTTGAATATTCCACAAACCATCATTTTTCCAATATTCCTCTTCGTGTTTTAAGACGTGGTCTTCACATTTAGCTCAATAATCTTTGTCTATATTTAATAAAGCGAGATTAGCAAGAGTCTTTACATCGCATATTTTGAATGTTGTATTTTCATCTGCCACTTGTCCTTTTAATTTTGCCCAGATTAGTTCTATTGGATTTAAATGAGCATGGTAAGGTGGCAGCCTCAAACTTATATGACCGTGCTCTTGGATAATCTTATCTATTTGAAAAATCTTTGTCCTTTGTTTTTGCTTTACTTGAGATAGTAATTCAGGTTTTAAGTACATGTTATTAAATTGTATGTGCTCCTTTGTGAGCCATATCTTAATAGCATCTTTTGTACTGGATGACGTCTGGACTTTATCTTCAAGTGCAACAATGTTGTGGTACGCTGCATTGTCCATTATTAGGCAAGATGGTCGATCTAGTGATGGGAGAACATAATTTTCAATCCAATGTCTAAATATGTGACCATTCATATCAGAGTGATAATCCCGATTGTCTATGGATTTTGAAAGAAAAATGAGCTCTGCATTCTGTATTAGTCCATGTTGTCGACTACCTGCATGAGCAATTATCAAGCGCTGTCCTTTGCTGCTAGGTATTAATCTCTTAATCTTTCCATCTGATGACTGCCATTCCCTTTGGTTAGTGTGGTGAGCATTGATCCATGTTTCATCCAAGTACACAATATCATAACCTTGCTTGCGCACCTCTTTTACTTCACGTAAGTACTTGCTTCTCATGACTACTATATGTGGCTTCTCACAGATGGTGTTTCGTCCATTGGAATACTTTCTGAATATAAAGCCTGCAGCTCTCACATTCCTCCATAATGTAGACTTTGATATTTCAATACTGTTGTTCTTTTTCAGCGAAATTTTTAATTTTCTTATTGTAACAGTTTCATTCATACCCAACATTTTGCGAATTTCACTTCTAATAAGTTCACTGTCGAAATTATCCAACATTTTTGCTCTTCCTTGTGATTTTGTATATTTTGAACATTTACGGTCACGTGCTTGAATCCAGCGATTAAATGACCGTTTAGATAAATCCAAAATGTGTCTTGTCCTACTCTCAGTGTTTTCTAAAGAATGAAATAATCTTCCTCGTTTAGCCTCTTTGCAAAAATAGTCATACATTTTTATTGCGATGTTTTGTAAACTGCAGAATTTCATTTTAAGACTCATGATAAATGTTACCGTTCCACGTCTCCACCTATGAATGAACGGAAATGGAACACACAATTTGTCGTGTTTTTTACAAGTGTCTAATTGTGTCAAAAAACCACGTGAAGGCGTGCAAACGCGTCAATTTTATCGTGTATGGATTTGTACTCGCTATTTTTAGTTTAAAATACTGTAAACATTAAGTTTTGACTACATCTATGGGTCGTTATAAATTTATATAAATCAAATAAGCAACAATAATAACCAAATGTTTTTTAAAATGAAATTAATTCCCTGTTGGGTTCTAATCATTATAACTTTACATGCAAATTTTGAACAACTTACAACAAGCGGTTAAAAAGCTATCGATTTTAAAAGTTGGGCACGAGTTATGAAACAAGCTATAAAGGTCAGATTGCCCCCTGCAGCGAAACTCTGTACAAAGAGTTTAATACTACCGTTAGTTAGTTAGTTAGTTAGTTAGTTAGTTAGTTAGATAGTTAGTTAGTTAGTTTGTTTGTTGGTTAGTTAGTTAGTTAGTTAGTTAGTTAGTTAGCTAGTTAGTCAGTCAGTAGGCCATTCAACAATGAGCGAGTCAGTCAGTACGTCAGTCAGTAAAATAGTCAATTAGTCAACCAGTTAGTTAGTCAGAAAATAATTCAGTCAGTTTGTAGATGTATTTGTTATTCAGTTGTTTTGTTACTTGGTCACCCAGTTTACCAGTCAGTATTCGTTAGTCAGTCAGTCAAACAGTAATTCAGTCAGACAGACAGTCAATCTGTCAGTCAACCAGCCAGTAAGTCAGCCAGTTCGTCAGTTAGTTAGTTAGCCAGCCATTTAGTCAGTCAGTTAGTTCATAAGTCAGTCAGTCAGACAATCAGTAAGTCAGCCAGTTAGTCAGTCAGTAAGCCATTCAGTCAGTCAGTCAATTACTTAATAGTTCCATTAGGACCAAATGTATTGGGTTTTAATAATAATTGTTATTGGTTATTATAACAATTATTATTAAAGCTCAATACATTTGGTCCTAATGGAACTATTAAGTAATAATAATAATAATATTGTGATGAAACTAGTAACATGTTGATATTGAGATTAATGTGTAAAACAACAAGTACAAAATAAAGTACAGACCTGTAGCCTCAGAAACGACAATCTGGTGCCTCTAACGTCATCCATGTTTGATATTAAAGACAGATATGTTTCTATATCATGCGATGTTGAACCTGTGCACAAGAACAAAGAAACGCTATTCAAATTACGCAGACCACAGCTGTTTGTTTACATCCCAAAGTGAATTTTTAGTTCTAATCTTGCAAATGTTGCAGCGTTTATGGATGATTTCTTGAACCTAATACATTCTATTCAATCTTAAAACTGATATTTTATACAAGGGGTTTCAATTTGCGACACCAGACATGAAATATAAATCATTTAATCTATAGCAAATAATGTATGTGTCAACGCTACTTTAGTAGTTAATAGTAAAGTTATAAAGTATCCCCGTCACGCCAAGTGGCGTATAGGAAATATGGTGTTAGTGACCATAAATTTTACAGACCCTCGGCACATGATTTTTTGGGGTGATGTGGTCGGTATTACGCCCGAGCCGCTTTACTTTCCCAGAAAACAATCCAGTACCTATTAAAGGCTGGGTGAACTGGATATTTTAATTTTGTAAACGGAAAACTCTTTAACATTTTAACACACAGCTTCTTTTAATCATTTTGAATGTAAAATAGAAGTATGTACATTGTTTTCTTCCTGGAAATACATAAATGAGCAAATCATTTTGACGCTCTCCTTTTTATACCGAATGGAAGGATCGGAGTCAATATCGGGGACAACAGCTGAAAAATGTGTTTACGCCCGGACGGTTCTATCACTACGCTAAACAGGTTTAGTTTAGTTTCATTTAGTTTAGTTAAAAGATTATCTGCAGTGCACATCCAATAACTGCTTATCGCCCAGCACCTCCACTGTACAACTGACGGTCATCGAGTTTTTGTTTTGTTACTTATTTATTCAGACACTTTTTCAGTTGAAATATTAAAATCTCTAGAAAAATGTTTTTTTTTTTAATTACAGAATTTGACATTAAAGCAAAGGTATTCGATTACTTTGTAGTAAAAATAAAGAATTTTCGTGAGATATCATTTTCTTTTAATTTCTCTGACGACCCCACGAAATCACAAGACGATTTACATCAAGCTATTTATTGCAAACAATTTAGAATCGATTCTAATGTTTGTAAGGAATCCTAGTACACAATTGTTTTATTTTTATTTTTCGAGTACTGTTTAGTCTCGTCTCGTTTACCGAGGGAAGGTAAAGCCACGAGCAATCCATGGATTCAAACAGAAAAACTCACATTCAAAACTGGAATGCTGAACGAGATGATTAAAATGGTTATGGTTAGTCGAAGACCCCGGTATCACTGCAAACGAATAAAAATCCATAATTGTTCAGTCGCTCGTGCCAGTGGAATCATCCTATTTAAAACTCATCTCACTGAAGGATCCAAACAAAGAAATGCAGCTGCAGTACCCATCATAGCAGCTACAGAACACACCCAAAAGACATAATCCCAAACGGTACCGAAAGTGAACGCAGTAGAACTGGCCTTCGTCATACCATATCATCATTCATCGTAAGCAATCGGAATTTCCAATTCTGGTGAAAAACACAGCTCACGGAGTGCACAGAGCTCAGTAGCTCCGGCAGCAAGCCGGACTTGGAATATGAGGAAACTGCAACAAAAAACACTTTACAGATTGAGCCTTAATGGCCCTTGCCGCCTATCCGCCGTATTCCAATGATCGACGTTAAAATACAAATGCGTAACCTCAGGAAGGACATTAGAGTGTCCCCAACATTTTGTCTGCTGTTAAAGACAAGTGTTTGTGTACGTCCGGTGGTGCTAATCGCCAAATTATATATATATATGTTAAATATGTTTAAGCATTTGTGGAAACAAACACGGGTTATGCAACAGGAAAAGGAGGCTCTAGATAACATGACAATCAAAGGCGGAAGCAAAACACATGTGAGATGAGCACAGCGATACGTGAGAGAAGTATATTTGTTTATTACATCGCCTCCAGTCTTTATCATGACGTGTTCATTATTGGATATATCACTCATTCACATGAGATTTCTCATAAACCATAATTATTGATTTACTTACAATCTTCAGTTATGAATACACTTCCTCCATATTGTTAATGTCTCATGGCTAAATGAGACCGCAAGGTAACCACTCTTGCCTATTGAAACAACTCTGATCATTTTTTCTATAAGCCTAAATATCTTTTAGTGTCTTTTTAGTGAAGTCGAAGTATTCATTTCCCGAGGGGAAACTTTCCCCCGTGTTTTCTACCATTTAAAGAGCGGGTGGTAATCCAGTTTTATTCCACATTAAAAGATGCGATTACACATGAAGAACTCATTCACCTTGTATTGGGAGATGTCGCCGAAATGTTTGTAGCATATGTTGAACTCAATTCAAAACCAACACTGCAGAACCTAGCACCGATTATTAATATACCTCGCATTTTGCCAATTTCAACATCATCTCCCTGATGCCTGTCATAAAACGTTAAGACTCACTAGTTTACATTGCTTCCTCAAATTCAACTACACCACCGAATCCCCCCCCCCCCCCCCAAAACCATGAACATTGCCGATTTAGCCCAACTCCCCAAGTTCTCTGAACTAACCATCCTCACCCTTGAGTTCTCAGAATCGATATTGACCCTCACCCTTTTACCCTACGTCGCCAACTACATCTTCACCCCTTAGTTCCACAACAATTTCTCCAACCAATATTTGCAATAATATATCCCATATTTTTCACCTGACCACAACACCCAGCCGTCGACCTTTGATTTCCCAACCCCCTTCTGTGAAACGGGCACATGATTGTTTCTGAAGTGGGAAGTTAGTTCAACCCAACGCTGCCCTGGTAATGTTTTATTAAGACTCCACTCACTAATTTTTTGTGAAGTAACGAACTGTTTCATGTAGACATATTCGTCATACATTTCATTTTCTGGAAAGTCGACTGAAGGCACTGTTTGACTCATTAATGATGAAGACTTCTCAATATCTTCCCAATTTGGTGTTCTGTTCAGCATTACCCAGCTGTATGACTCTACGTTTTGAAAATTATTTGCAGCCCATTTCTTCAAATAACTTAAAGCTGTTTCATAAAATGAAGAAACACTGGCGTTAAACTTTTTCACATCATCACGTGGAAATCTTTCCATTTCCAGCTTTTTAAGGATTATCTGAACTCTTGATGGCAAGAAGCCGTCTTCCAGCTTGGACTCCAAGATAGCTTTCAACCTATTGATGTTGTCAATGACTTCAAATACAGTGACCATCTGTCCCTCTACTTTCTGCACTGCTTCGTGGAAAGAGGATGCCTGACTGTGAACCAAAATAAGCCATGCCTCAGACAGTGGGTTTTCAAAGAATTCCTGTATAAAAACTGGGCATCTGTCTTGAGATTGAAAATATGATTTTAGAGGCAGGAACATGTAAAGAACCCTTTCAACAGCAGGCAAGAGCGCAAGCCACCTAGTTTGTGCATAACCTAAAATCATCTGGAAGTCTGTGTCGACAAACTGACAAAACTCCTTGAGACTTTCAACTCTAACTGTGTATGATTTGAAGTACAGATACATTTTTGCAATAGTCATTTCAACATCAACAGGCAATACGTCTGCAGCTGCTCGAACAGTGTTGTGGAAAATATGGCAAGCACACCCAACACCTATCAAACTATGTCCAAGGTTTTCTTTCAGTTTTGTGAAAACATTGTTCTGTCCTTTTTTTCAGCGCCCCCAAAATTAGAATTTGTGTTGTCTGCACATAATCCAACTACTTTCAGTTCTAAACCATTTTCAGTTAGACAGTCAATAAGAAAACTAATTACTATATCAGATGTTTCACCCGGCAATGACTTCAACTCTAATATTTTAACTTTCAATCCCTTATTGCGATCAAAGTATCTGACAAGCAAAGGAAAAATCTTGATTTCTTTGTGGTTGGAGGCATCTGTCAGTATGGAGATAAATGTTACGTTTTCTAGGTCACATCTCAACTCGTTTAAAGCAAGGGGTGTGAACACATTCCGAATAATAGCTTCTGTTTTCGTACGTGCACAAGCAAATTTTGGTTCTAAAGTTACCTGAAGCAATTTTGATGTGCAGTCCATAGATCTAAACGTGTGATTGTGCATCACTGTATGATATGCAAAGGCACCTTTTGTAGCAGCTAACTGTTCTTCTTTGTCACCAACCTGTTCAGCTGGAAAAAATTTGTCAACGACGAGCTTGATGCAGCAGTAGCGACGGCTCTCTTATATTTATCACTATTTATGTGGCTCTTAATATCACCACGTCCACTATGGTTAATAGTAAACCCGGATGAACATATATTACATCTTACAGTGAAGTCTGATGACGATGTAGACTTTTTAATAAAAGGGTATTCCTTTTGTAAATATTGATTAAAACTACAATTACGCTTCGGTGCCATTTTTTGCGAAAGTGAAAGTGAAAGTTAGTAACACAACGAATATATACGAGATTTAAAACTAGGAGCGCATTCTACTGTTTTGATATTAAACAAAATTGTCTACACAGCAACGGAATAATATTTTTTTTTTATTGAAGAAATGTACGCCGTATACCAAAACGGCAAAATTGGTAAACGTTTGTGTCCCAAATTATTTTTTATCAAATCCGGGACAAAAGCTAAAAAATATGCCAAAATCGGGACAAAACCGGTACGGCAGCTAATCCGGGACAAAGGTTCAAAAAATGTCAAATTCCGGGACTGTCCCGGACAATCCGGGACGAATGGTCACCTTAAACACGTGTCTCCCACAAGCGTCTGAGTTATTTGTCATTTTCACTGAATCGCCTGTTTAATGTGTTTTTCAGTAATATTAAATAAAACACTGTATTTTACTTTATACTTTTAAAAAAGTACCAAACGTTCAGCATTTTTAGTAGACTCGAAGTATTCATTTCCAGATGATTATCTAATCTTTTTATATAAGCCTAACTATCATCTTGGAAGGGAAAATACAAGGTTTAAGAGGCAGAGGCAGACCAAGATAATATTGTGAACGTTACTAAACGTTAGCCAATGGACATGCATATTGTAATGATTAGAGTATAAATTTTAAAAATTATATTTGTAGTTTTTTTTACCTGATGAAGGCTTTTACCGAAACGTTGTAGTTTGTCTCATCTCTCTACATGTAAAATCATCTAAATTTTGGGGGCATGTGAAAAGACACAACAGCCTAATAAAAGTAATATTGGAAGGGAAAATACAATGTAAAAGATCCAGAGGCAGTCCAAGACTAACATGGACGAGTAACATCAAAAGATGGACAAGTTAACTTATGACAATCTGCAACATCAAAGCAAGAGAGAGAGAGAGAGAGAGAGTGGAATGGCGCTCCATGGTAGCCAACCTTCGATGCGGAGACGACACTCAATGATGAGGAACTATCATCTTCCAGTTTTCCACAGCCGGATAGACATACTCTAAAGAGTCCACTACTTCAAACGAGCAAAACATAGGGGCAGAATTTGTATAATTAAATTTACCAGGTCGATCAACACACACTCAAATCAAATGATTACCTAACAGTACAGCGATATAACCGACAATCATTTTGTTATTAGGCCAACTATTGGATCTGCGTGTTTCATTTTAAACTTAAATGTGTGTGGTCATCTGAAGGTTATAGTAGAGACATGAACAACATATCTATGCTTGGTAAGGAGCTTTTCAAGTGGAGACAATTTTCAAATAAAATAAAAGACCGAGGAGTGAATTTGCTGTCCGAGTATCATAATCTGTAGTATCATAATCTGTAGTATCATTATCTGTAGTATCATAATCTGTAGTATCATAATCATCATCATCATGTGCCATAGGTTGAGTTAGGCGATCATGTCCTTCCACAATCGTCTATCTACATTGCATCATTTCAATTATGTTGACTGTTTTCCATGACATGACACCAAGCTATCTAGTATTTTCTTTCTTTGTCGTCCGCGATATCTCTTACCGTGTATTTTTGTTAGTTGTAGCCAAGTATTTAAACATTCCTCTTCTCATAATGTGCCCGAAAAATGTTGATTGTTTATTTCTGATGTTTTTTTAGGCGCTCCCTTTTTGTGTTGACCTCTTTGAGAATTTCCTCGTAAGTCTTTTTAGCTGTCCAAGAACTTTCAAAATCTGAGAAATCTCATATCTGTGCCCTCTAATCATCTTAACATTTGTTTGTTTACAGTCCATGATTCACTTCCATATGCCGAATTGTGTCTATAGAGCACCGATGATTTTTTTCTCATTTCAATTGACATAGATTTGTTGCACAATACGTTTTTTAGTTTCTGAATTGCTATTTATCACTTAAACAGACAACTGCCTTCGTAAGAAAGTCCGGAATCCTACTCTGCATGAGCCATAATAGCAGAAGAAGATTTGCTATTTTGGACGTGAATTTAATTGGAATATAAGAAGGTAGTTTCTTCATTCTTTTCCTTCTTGGAAGTGACTTTACTATAGCTTGTTTCATAACTCGTGTCCAACTTTTAAAATCGATAGCTTTTTAACAGCTTGTTGTAAGATATTCAAAATTTGCAAGTAAAGTTATAATGATTAGAACCCAACAGGGAATTAATTTCAAAAAAAAAAACATTTCGTTATTATTGTTGCTTATTTGATTTATATAAATTTATAACGACCCATTGATGTAGTCAAAACTTAATGTTTACAGTATTTTAAACTAAAAATAGCGAGTACAAATCCATACACGGTAGAATTGACGTATTTGCACGCTTTCCCCGTGGTTTTTTTTGACACAATTAGACACTTGAGAAATTGTGTGTTCCATTTCCGTTCATTCATAGGTGTAGACGTGGAACGATAACATTTATCATTTAATTTAAAATGAAATTCTGCAGTTTACAAAACATTGCAATAAAAATGTATGACTATTTTTGCAAAGAGGCTAAACGAGGAAGATTATTTCATTCTTTAGAAAACCCTGAGAATAGGACAAGACACATTTTGGATTTATCTAAACGGTCATTTAATCGCTGGATTCAAGCACGTGACCGTAAATGTTCAAAATATACAAAATCACAAGGAAGAGCAAAAATGTTGGATAATTTCGACAGTGAACTTATTAGAAGTGAAATTCGCAAAATGTTGGGTATGAATGATACTGTTACAATAAGAAAATTAAAAATTTCGCTGAAAAAGAACAACAGTATTGAAATATCAAAGTCTACATTATGGAGGAATGTGAGAGCTGCAGGCTTTACATTCAGAAAGTATTCCAATGGACGAAACATCATCTGTGAGAAGCCACTTATAGTAGTCATGAGAAGCAAGTACTTACGTGAAGTAAAAGAGGTGCGCAAGCAAGGTTATGATATTGTGTACTTGGATGAAACATGGATCAATGCTCACCACACTAACCAAAGGGAATGGCAGTCATCAGATGGAAAGATTAAGAGATTAATACCTAGCAGCAAAGGACAGCGCTTGATAATTGCTCATGCAGGTAGTCGACAACATGGACTAATACAGAATGCAGAGCTCATTTTTCTTTCAAAATCCATAGACAATCGGGATTATCACTCTGAGATGAAGGTCACATATTTAGACATTGGATTGAAAATTCTGTTCTCCCAATACTAGATCGACCATCTTGCCTAATAATGGACAATGCAGCGTACCACACCATTGTTGCACTTGAAGATAAAGTCCCGACGTCATCCAGTACAAAAGATGCTATTAAGATATGGCTCACAAAGGAGCACATACAATTTAATAACATGTACTTAAAACCTGAATTACTATCTCTAGTAAAGCAAAAATAAAGGACAAAGATTTTTCAAATAGATAAGATTATCCAAGAGCACGGTCATATAAGTTTGAGGCTGCCACCTTACCATGCTCATTTAAATCCAATAGAACTAATCTGGGCAAAATTAAAAGGACAAGTGGCAGATGAAAATACAACATTCAAAATATGCGATGTAAAGACTCTTGCTAATCTCGCTTTATTAAATATAGACAAAGATTATTTGGCTGAATGTGAAGACCACGTCTTAAAACAGGAATAGGAATATTGGAAAAATGATGGTTTGTGGAATATTCAACCCCAAACAGTTATTAATCTTTTAGACTCGTCTGATTCAGAATGAAAGTATATAGCCCCCACAATGTTGGCCCCTATATTACCTTAAATTAGTTCAACAAACGGTCCTTTTCAGGAGCACACAACTATGAAAATTGGACATACAGGTATACCTTGATATTATCGTCCGTCCTCGAACTGAGAAGACAATAATTCTCCTGGTGTTTTTCCTTATTCAGCTATTTCCCCATTAAGGCCATGCCTTTACCTAGTGAAAATTAATCATAGACCAGCAACTACAGTAATTTCTATTATTTAAGGGTTCACAATTTACAATTTTGACAAACATCAAAGAAATTCGCTTCTTTAAGAAAACTGCAGCTGCAAGATATTTGTTAAATATACATTTAAAGGGTCTTTTGCATTCTAATAACATTTGGAAAATTTCAACAGTATTTAACAAACGGTTTCTGAGCAATAGCGTTTTGAAGTTAAGTGATTTGAAACGAGCTATAGTCGAAAATCGCAGCCATTACCTGTACAAATGAGATCATCTGCCTGCCATCGCGGAGTGGGTACCATAACCGGCACTACCTGTCGGCTGCTCCCACCATCCACCACCTGCTACAATGGTTTTACGTAACCCTGTTTGGTGGGGGCTAAACCGGAACTCTACCTTGCCTAAGAGTGTCCCGAAGATTAGCGGAGGAAAGGTGGTGTCTTTCTTCTCCTTTGGCAGGGAATAACTCTACCCTGCTAACCTGGAGTGTCAGTTAAGTATATTCTAATGTAAGTATGCAGTAGTCTATGTAATTTTCTATTATACACGTAATGCAACCGCTCATCACGTCCTGGCTGCCTCAAGTTTCGAACTCACTACCCGTCGCTGCTTATGGGTATCATACATTGTAATACATATTCATACATATAATCATATTCACTGATACATATCATCGGCTTGCTTGCTTAGGTTCGCCCGATGACTTAAGTATTCTAGAGTATTCGTAGATTGTAGAATTCTTCTTCGTCATCCGTCCTTAAAAGGACGTTAAGTGGGCGTGTCTGCGTTGTGTTGTGGTTTGCAGTATAACTGTTATATTTGCGCCTTTCGGCCCAAAA
Source organism: Megaustenia siamemsis (assembly GCA_032433765.1). Classification (NCBI taxonomy): domain Eukaryota; kingdom Metazoa; phylum Mollusca; class Gastropoda; order Stylommatophora; family Ariophantidae; genus Megaustenia; species Megaustenia siamemsis. The sequence goes on from JAVIAB010000092.1 coordinate 180,581,261, forward strand.
CATCCGACTTGAGGATGACATTTTTAAGTACCGGGTTGTCTTCCCTCTTCGATCCCTGCTCGCTTGGCCAGACTAGACAGGTTAGTCTGTTACTGGAGGCACAACGGAGAGGTGGAGCAGGATCTGGATGGTTTTGGTTCACCGATCCTGGGGCAAGCCATCAGCTGTGGGTCGCTGACAACTTCCAGCTCTGGTGCTGGTAGGCGCGCCTTCGCCTCCACATATCATCTTACGATCATCTTAAGATCATCTTACCCTTATTCATGTCATAAATATGAAAACATTTTCAAACAATCAACATTTTTCGGATACATCATGAGAAGAGGAAAGTTGGAACACTTGGTTACAACTGGCTAAATACAGGGAAAGAGAGATCGCGGACGATAAAGAGAGAAAATATTAGATAGCTTAGTGGCATGGCATAGAAAACAGTCAACAACAGAACTGATACGCTGCACTGTAGATAGAAGATTCTGGAAGGACATGATTGCCTACGTCAACCGGTATGGCACATGATGATGAAACATTTTTGAAAATAGTAAAATGTACCTCTTTAATCTGCTACTGGGTCGTTATATTTTACCATCCCCACACCACAATCTCCCCTCTCTCTCTCTTTCTCTCTCTCTTTTCTCTCTCTCTCTCTCTCTCTCTTGTTCTCTTTGCGTGTATAATTCCCTGTTTCGTCAACTTCCTTGTCCTCAACCAGCCATCAATAGCATCCACTTACCTAAAGCAGTCCGTAAACGTTGATAATCTGTTGCAAACTGATTAATGGTGTGGTATATCTTGTTTGGGTGTTTCAGTTGTTCATTCATATTTGGTGTATTCTGTCGTTCTTTGACTTGATGAATTCGGGCGTTGTAAAACCTGGGCCAATGGGCATAAATAGTGTGATAATTAGAATAAAACTATAGACAATGGGCATAAATAGTGTGTTAATTAGAATAAAACTATAGACAATGGACATAAATAGTGTGATAATTAGAATAAAACTATAGACAATGGACATAAATAGTGTGATAATTAGAATAAAACTATAGACAATGGACATAAATAGTGTGATAATTAGAATAAAACTATAGACAATGGACATAAATAGTGTGATAATTAGAATAAAACTATAGACAATGGACATAAATAGTGTGATAATTAGAATAAAACTTGAGACAATGGGCATAAATAGTGTGATAATTAGAATAAAACTTGAGACAATGGACATAAATAGTGTGATAATTAGAATAAAACTATAGACAATGGACATAAATAGTGTGATAATTAGAATAAAACCTGAGACAATGGACATAAATAGTGTGATAATTAGAATAAAACTTGAAACAATGGACATAAATAGTGTGATAATTACTATAAAACTATAGACAATGGACATTACCAATGTTATAATTACTATAAAACTATAGACAATGGACATGAGCAATGTTATAATTACTATAAAACTATAGACAATGGACATGACCAATGTTATAATTACTATAAAACTATAGACAATGAACATGAGCAATGTTATAATTACTATAAAACTATAGACAATGGACATGAGCAATGTTATAATTACTATAAAACTATAGACAATGGACATGAGCAATGTTATAATTTCTATAAAACTATAGACAATGGACATGAGCAGTGTGATGATTACTATACAACTTGAGACAAAGGACTCGAGAAAATTGTGATGTTTTGAGTGAAATCTTACAAAAGAGAGACATTAATAGTGTGATCATTATTTTAAACTAATGCAAGGAATATTTCTAGTGTGACATTTGATAATAATGTGAACGTTGCTAAACGTTAGACAATGGATATGCATATTGTAATGATTAGAGTACACATTTAAAAAATAGATGCGTAGTTTTTTTACCTGATGAAGGCTTTTACCGAAGCGTTGTAGTTTGTCTTAGCTCTCTACATGTTTAGCTGGTTAATACCATTTATGTTTATATCTCATGGCTTATGCAGCTGTCATCATCATCATCAAGAACCGGGCCTGCTGGCGTAGGTGATGTCTCTCCACAACTTTCGATCTCGACAGTTATTTATCATTTCTGTTGTTGACCTTCTGCCAAGCCATTCTCTTAAGCTGTCTGGTATTTTTTTTCTTTGCTTCCCTCTATCTCTTCGTCCCTCAATTTTTCCAGTTGTTACAATATATTCCAGTTGTTCTCTTCTCATAACATGGCCAAAAAATGATGATTGTTTCTTCCTAATATTGGAAATTAGCTCTCTTTTTGCTTTGACCTCTTTCAGAACATTTTGATTACTCTTCTTAGCTATCCATGGTATTCCCAACATTCTTCTGTAAAAATACATTTCTATAGACTCCAGTGATTTTCTTGTCTGTTGTCCTATTGTCCATGATTCACATAACTCTACATAACATTTAAGAACTATTTTTCTTGTTTCTATTGTCAAAATAAAATAAACAGGACAAATTTTAAACAAGTACAACATGTGAAATACTTGGAAACAACACAAACATCAGATGGAAGATGTACCACAGAGGTGAAAACAGAATAGCTCAGGCCAAAATAGCATTTAAAAAATAGGCAGCTCCTAAAAAACATCAGGAAGAAACAAGCAACATTTTTCGGGCACATCATGAGAAGAGGAAAGTTGTAATACTTGGTTACAACTGGCAAAATAAAAGGAAAGAGAGATCGCGGACGACAAAGAGAGAAAATACTAGATGGCTTGGTGTCATGGCATGGAAAGCAGTCAACAACAGAACTGATACGATGCACTGTAGATAGAAGATTGTGGAAGGACATGATCGTCTTCGATAACCGGTATGGCACATGATGATATTTGTCAAAAATTGATTGCATAGTATCTTCCTCATTTTTTTTTAAAGCTGCTTTTGCCGAGCTATTCTGCATCTCACCTCTTTTGTACATCTTCCGTTTGAGGTTAACAAAGTTCCGAAGTATTTGAATTAATTTACCTGTTTTAATATTGTTCCACTTGTCTTTATTTTTCACTGAGGTGATGTCTTTTTCTTTATTGTTACCATTACCTCTGTCTTTTTTCTATTTAGGCTGAGTCCTTTATTTTTGCTTTCTTTCACTATAATCTCCAACATTTCTTGTATTTCATTTTCACTCTTAGCGATTAAGACTGTATCACTAGCATACCTTAGATTATTTATATTATGACCTCCAATTGTTATTCCAGGCATGCCCCTTATGGATCTTAGAATAATCTCACTATAAATATTAAACAAATCTGGTGACAGCACACAACCTTGTTTAACACCCTGTTTTATTTGTTGAAACATTCCCGATTGGTTTCCAGTTCTTATGGCCGCTGTTTGTTGCCAGTACATGTTCTTTATTATTCTTAGATCTTTGCTGTCTACTTTATGCTTACTAAAATGTTGATTATTTCTTGGTGCTTTACTTTGTGAAATGCTTTGGTATAATCTATGAAACATAGGTATAGATCTGTTTATGCAGCTCTACTGGTTGTAAATATATGTAATTACGGTAATGTTGTTGGGTGTTTCTTGAGGAAAGTGAATTGATTCGAGGGGATTTTTGATGGACTAAAGAATAAATATCGCATGCTCACGTGCAGTCAACACTTGGTGTACAGTCCAATGTCTGAGGTTTTATTTTCAATATATATATATATATATATATATATATATATATATATATATATATATATATATATTCCATTGCCTCGTTTATTCGCATGTACTTCGTGTGAATTTGGTAGAGATATATATTTTATGTTTTAGTGTATAATACATTTACCACAAATTGATTTCTTTGTATTAACATTTCTCGGCCTCTGTTTCTGCAGAAACTTTTATTAATTGAAGTTATATATGTTGTTCCTTTCTATGCTGGATTATGATCACCGGCATTGACTTTATATCTGTTGTGGTAGATTAAAGAGTGGCCAGTCACTTCCATCACCTGCCAAAGAGACTCATGTATGCTATATATGGCTAGTTATCGAGTTTTTATTCTCTTTCTGTTGTGAAAATAACATCACGAGCCCTTCCTCTCTCTCTCTCTCTCTCTCTCTCTCTCTCTCTATATATATATATATATATATATATATATATATATATCTTTCTTTTTTTCTCTTTCTCTCTTCTCTCACACTCTCTCTCTTTCTCTCTTTGTCGCATGCCTGGCCGTGTAGATCAACACAAGAGATGCATGAAAAATTGTATGAAAACGCCCACCCTACCGTCTCAAATATCCCCTTTACTGGTTAGTTCTGTTGATATAGAAGATGTGTAATAGAGTGAGCTAGTGAGAGCATGGGGGCAGGTAACTTAGTTGTTACCCGCTTCTCAACAGACAATAGCAGCAGCAAATAGTAGCGACCAGCAGTAGTTAGGAAATAGTTGCGGAATGGAAATTTTCCAGAATAACAAGTTGTAGAGACAAAGTTAAGGGAGTAAAGGTTATAGCGGTAGGGTTCTCAGACATAACAAGGACACCCACCAAGCTAAGGAGAAAATATCCAGAATTACTGGCCGACACGATGAATAGTTTAGGTGCATGGAAATTTCCAGATCAATAAACTTGATTATCATTATTATGGATATAGAAAACGAGTCTGTCACGAATTTACCTATTGTGTTGTAAACTAAAATAAATGTGATGTGATGTCAACAAGTCAATAACATCAAGATAATAACTATACTATAACAATTGTTAAACATTTCTTTCGGCAGTTCGACCGAAGCCGGACTAAGCTTACTTAATCAACATTCTGACTTCACTCTCTGTCTCTCTGACTAACTTATTGTGTTGAAGTTTTTATACTCCAACCACTCTCTACGACTGAAAGTCAGTAGCCACTAAAATCGTCACAAAGTGACAAATTGCGTCTCCCTCCTGATCACTTGCAGTCTCGTGTCCGAGACTCGAACTCTACCACTGACTTGTGTCTCAACTGTCCAAGATTTTGACAATAACAGATTATTTTCGTTACTTCTATAACCTATTAAAAATAATGTTACTTCACGACTCTGACCTTTTCTGGTAGCTGTTCACTGGACAGTAAAGTTATGAGGTCAACGCATGCTATTTGCGTATTTCCCCAACCTGCTGTTGGTGAAAATCTGTATCTCTTCTCATTCACAAACTTGTTTTGAAGTGGAAATTTCCATAGACCTAAACTATCCATCGTGTCGTCCAGTAATTCTGGACATTTCTTCCTTAGCTTGGTGGGTGTCCTTGTTACAGTGTGACTGAGCCATGAACGATAATGGGATGAAAGAAGAAAAATATGACGATAGACAGAAGAATAAAAGAATGATACGATACGACGATGATATGACGATACGACGATGATAGGAGGTAAAATAGTTTTGGTCGGCGTGGAATTAAAGTCATGTCTTAAGAAGTGGCAAGGAGATCTTGCAAATCTGTATCTCCTCTCACCCACAAACGAATTTTGAAGTGGAAATTTCCATGAACTTAAACTATTCATCGTGTCGTCCAGTAATTCTGGACATTTCCTACCTTAGCTTGGTGGGTGTCATTGTTGTGTCTGAGGACCCTACCCCTATAACCTTTACTCCCTTAACTTTGTCTTTACTACTTGTTATTCTGGAAAATTTCCATTCCATAACTTATGTCCTAACTACTGCTGGTCGCTACTATTTGTTACTGCTATTATCTATTGAGAAGCGGGTAACAACTAAGTTACCTGCCCCCATGCTCTCACTAGCTCACTCTATTACAGATGTAGTACAAGTAAATGGGCAAGAACAATAAGAAAATAAACACTACATAGATTAAATGTGTTAAACGAATGACAGGAAATAGTCTGAGGGATAGCATGAGAAACGAAGAACGGGGAAAAAGCTATGAATAACCCCTGCCATAGAATATATAAAGAAACCGATAAAATTGTTTGGCCATGTGATGAGGCTGTAAGATAAAAAAAACACAACGAGCCTTCAATAAACCTTGCGAGAACACCAGACCCAACGGCCGACCACGAAAAAGATGGATTGAAGTAATATTAGATAAACTATGAAATAAGAGCAGTAGAGGCAAAAATAATTGCAAAACACCGCATATTATATCTCCTCTCGACTATGAAAGGCAAATAAAGGGGAAAAGAAGAAGGATGTACATGTATTGCAGTAACTCTAAGGTGAACAAACTTCAACTCTTATGTAGGAATATTCATATCAGGAAAGCCACTACTAATGTCATCTAGAAATCTACCATAAATATCGTCATGTGTCTCAAACGACAAAATGAGGTGAATGAAAAATACGAACAGTTTTCTGAGAAGAGTTAGTCTTCATCTAAAACCGTGTTTGTATTTGCTGAAGTTTAGTGTTTATTATTCCACAAGACTGAGATAAACCTCACGATACCCACATTTCGCCGGAGACATTATGGGTAAATTAAGTTGTGAGTCTTTACTTATCCTCGTCCACCTCAGTCATCGCACACCCCAAAATTGGATAACGATAGCAACCGTAGTTTCTTCTACTACATTATGTTACCTCATGTTATTGTGGGGTTATTATCTCTGCACTCCTGGACATCCCGTAGATGCTCAGATCTTCTCCTCAAAATGTCCATTAGCACGCAATTATTAACTGTGCCAGTTCGGTGATGGTTGACAACTCTTTCCATTTGTCCAGATTCTTGTTTTGTTCTGGCAATGTCGACCTTCACCACTCTATTTAAGTCTAGAAAGTGACGTCATAGTGACGTAGCTTTACTACATTTTTCCAAATCCTTCATCCTTTGTTACATGTTTCATTGTGGGTACTTATGACTGTTATTTATTTCTTTGTATTTCACTTCTATTATTATTAGCACACACACAAATTCCACATACATTAATCCTAGTCTGTGCACAATCTAAAAAAAACACATTTTCCTGCTGTCCCGCGGAATCAGCTAAATCGTGTGTGCACAGTAGTCCGCCACAAAAATCTGCGTTTATGCATATGTTCTGATATCTACAGCTTATTAACTTTTTCTTGTAACCATCCTGTGCTATTAATTCTAGTTCCTGTAGTCCGTACATCATTTGATCAACACATTGTACCGACGACATCGTACAACTATGATTACTTTACATTGGGATTTATGATTACTCGAATAATATTGACCTTCTTGGGTCAGACGACATCACCGGCATAACTATAGCCCTTCATACCATTTGTACCTTCAACTATTATAATGTCTTCTCTTTTTACATCTTCACCCTGTTGCACACAGAATCCAGCAATGAATTTTACTTGCGATGAGTTTCCCCGGAGATGAATTTTCTTGCTATGAATTATCACTTGTTGATTTTTAGTTCTATGAATTATCCATGATGTTTTCCCATGAACTCATTGGCTGTCAATCTGTTACTGTCGCTGATGGAGCTAATGTATCTGCTCATTCGTTGCCTTCAACATCAGCCTGACCCGAAATGAACAAGAAGGTAACATTGCTAAACTTTGACCTCTGTATTGACGTTTAGCCAATGTCTGCGGATGAACCATGTTTGGACTCTGAAGGTCAAGCTCATTGACTAAGGTGACCATTTTTGAAATCCCATTCCGGGACGGAATAATTTTACTTCAATTTTCCACCAATAAAATTACATTTCTTCTTGCTGTCATTTTCAAATGAATAATACATACATTTTAAAACATCTAATAATATAGACCTACAATACGCTATCAGGATAATCAGGAGATAAAAAAAAAACAGTGATACTCACTTAAATTGAAGGTGAAACAGAGATGCTGTATTTTTCAGATGAGTGAATTTTCTGTAAAATGTCCTTCTTTGTATGCAGCATCTTATAAAATTCGACACATGTTTCCTCATAGTTCACTTTGGTGATCAACATGGCTTTTAAAGTTTCAACACCTAGTTGTGTTTTATCATTTGTCCACAAACTGTTCATCAGAGAAAACACTCGTTCTGTTGCAGCATTTGTTCCAGGTAGACACAAAAAGAACTCTGCCAACTTCAGAATATGTGAAACGGGCACATGATTGTTTCTGAAGTGGGAAGCTAGTTCAACCCAACGCTGCCCTTGTAATGTTTTATTAAGACTCCACTCACTAATTTTTTGTGAAGTAACGAACTGTTTCATGTAGACATATTCGTCATACATTTCATTTTCTGGAAAGTCGACTGAAGGCACTGTTTGACTCACTAATGATGAAGACTTCTCAATATCTTCACAATTTGGTGTTCTGTTCAGCATTACCCAGCTGTAAGACTCTAGGTTTTGAAAATTATTTGCAGCCCATTTCTTCAAATAACTTAAAGCTGTTTCATAAAATGAAGAAACACTGGCGTTAAAATTGTTCACATCATCACGTGGAAATCCTTCCATTTCCAGCTTTTTAAGGATTATCTGAACTCTTGATGGCAAGAAGCCGTCTTCCAGCTTGGACTCCAAGATAGCTTTCAACCTATTGATGTTGTCAATGACTTCAAATACAGTGACCATCTGTCCCTCTACTTTCTGCACTGCTTCGTGGAAAGAGGATGCCTGACTGTGAACCAAAATAAGCCATGCCTCAGACAGTGGGTTTTCAAAGAATTCCTGTATAAAAACTGGGCATCTGTCTTGAGATTGAAAATATGATTTTAGAGGCAGGAACATGTAAAGAACCCTTTCAACAGCAGGCAAGAGCGCAAGCCACCTAGTTTGTGCATAACCTAAAATCATCTGGAAGTCTGTGTCGACAAACTGACAAAACTCCTTGAGACTTTCAACTCTAACTGTGTATGATTTGAAGTACAGATACATTTTTGCAATAGTCATTTCAACATCAACAGGCAATACGTCTGCAGCTGCTCGAACAGTGTTGTGGAAAATATGGCAAGCACACCCAACACCTATCAAACTATGTCCAAGGTTTTCTTTCAGTTTTGTGAAAACATTGTTCTGTCCTTTTCTTTCAGCGCCCCCAAAATTAGAATTTGTGTTGTCTGCACATAATCCAACTACTTTCAGTTCTAAACCATTTTCAGTTAGACAGTCAATAAGAAAACTAATTACTATATCAGATGTTTCACCCGGCAATGACTTCAACTCTAATATTTTAACTTTCAATCCCTTATTGCGATCAAAGTATCTGACAAGCAAAGGAAAAATCTTGATTTCTTTGTGGTTGGAGGCATCTGTCAGTATGGAGATAAATGTTACGTTTTCTAGGTCACATCTCAACTCGTTTAGAGCATGGGGTGTGAACACATTCCGAATAATAGCTTCTGTTTTCGTACGTGCACAAGCAAATTTTGGTTCTAAAGTTACCTGAAGCAATTTTGATGTGCAGTTCATATATCTAAACGTGTGATTGTGCATCACTGTATGATATGCAAAGGCACCTTCTGTAGCTAACTGTTCTTCTTTGTCACCAACCTGTTCAGCTCGAAAAAAATGTGTCAACGACGAGCTTGATGCAGCAGTAGCGACGGCTCTCTTATGTTTATCACTATTTATGTGGCTCTTAATATCACCACGTCCACTATGGTTAATAGTAAACCCGGATGAACATATATTACATCTTACAGTGAGTCTGATGACGATGTAGACTTTTTTTTATAAAAGGGATATTTTTTGTAAATCTTAATTAAAACTACAATTACGCTTCGGTGCCATTTTTTGCGAAAGTGAAAGTGAAAGTTAGTAACACAACGAATATATACGAGATTTAAAACTAGGAGCGCATTCTACTGTTTTGATATTAAACAAAATTGTCTACACAGCAACGGAATAATATTTTTTTTAATTGAAGAAATGTACGCCGTATACCAAAACGGGAAAATTGGTAAACGTTTGTGTCCCAAATTATTTTTTATCAAATCCGGGACAAAAGCTAAAAAAATATGCCAAAAATCGGGACAAAACCGGTACGGCAGCTAATCCGGGACAAAGGTTCAAAAAATGTCAAATTCCGGGACTGTCCCGGACAATCCGGGACGAATGGGCACCTTATCATTGACTCATCACACAGACATGGGTGTAACTTTGTGATTCTAATTGTTAGTAATGTTTATTTGTTACCTCTTTCAACGTTAGTTATATTTATTTAATAATTATTAGAACATTAATATACTTGTTTACGAAACGTAATTTAAGACTAAGAGGCTTCTACAAATATTTGCTAAGACAAACATATATAATCCTGTAATGGTCTAAATAAATCATGCCATAAAAAAGTAAAGTAAAGAGCCCCGTCACGCCAAGTGACGTGTAGGAAATACGGTGTTAGTGACCATAACTTTTATAGATATTCGGCTCATGATTTTGGGGTAATATGATTATGCAATTATTAAAATATAAATGATAAAGAGAAACAAAAAGGTAATGTCCATAAAGAGTATATTTACATTGAGAAGCAAGACAAAGCCGTTTCGTTTCCAAGGTTACTGATGGCTTGATGCAGGCTGTTGAGAGTTTGCTCCTCTTTCTCTACCATATCCACGACTTTGATTGTTGACGTGTAGACATGTGAATCGGTGAACTCCAGCAAGTTGACCATCCACAAGAAGATTGTTAAACAGCCAAGCACTGACAGAAGCATTTTATCGCTGACTTGAAATACTAATAATCTGATAAAAAAATTAATTCAACCGAATTTAGTGACACAATAAAAATCAGGCTGAAAATCATCATCGTCATCATGTACCCTGCCAGTTGGCGTAGGCGATCATGTCCTTCCACAATTTTCTATCTACAGTACATCGTATCAGTTCTTTTGTTGACTGTTTTCCATGCCATGACACCAAGCTATCCAGTATTTTCTCTCTTTGTCGTCCGCGATCTCTCTTTCCTTTTATTTTGCCAGTTGTAACCAAGTATTCCAACTTTCCTCTTCTCATGATGTGCCCGAAAAATGTTGATTGCTTCTTTCTGATGTTTTTTAAGAGCTCCCTTTTTATGTTGGCCTCTTTGACAACTTCCTCGTTGGTCTTTTTATCTGTCCAGGGAATTTTCAACATTCTTCTGAGAAATCCCATCTCTGAGGCTGAAAATAAGAAAGAAATAATCTGTCGATGCAATTAATTATTGTTTAATACCCTATATTCTACGTTTTACTATTACAGCCCTTTGACATTATGGATTTAAGAAAAGTGATGGAAAATGTGATACCGATATTGTTTATGATAAGTAATTATTACCTTTTTTGGCGTTCACCAGCTGTCTCCTCGGGTGTAGTTCCTAGAGACTAAAAACTGAATTTTGCGTGTTAATCTGTTTTTCCCTGGCAGCCGTGTGCACATGTGTCCCTCGCTGCACAGGCAGATAACTCTTCGGAGTCTTCGGAGGTACTCATATTTTTTCCGTGAATGAGTAATTGCCGTTTCAAGCCAAACCTCGCTGCTGAGACCAGGGGTGTTTGCCGCAGAGATAAATCACAAACAAAATTTCCAACTGGTGCATCGAGGATTTGAACTCACAACCTCTCTGTCTCAATACTGACATCTTGTCTTAAGACCAACCAATTCCAGTAATTTATATTGAAAAGCATGGAAAACACAAAGGTATTCATAATTTACGGTTAATTAATTCGGTATTTCTAGACAGTGCTGATAGCGGCAAACAATTACGATAAAGACATTGCTAATTAATACTCTTGTCCTAAGTAGCAGTGCTACTGCACACTTAATATTACGGAATAGATGGAAAAAAAATGAAAGACAAACCAGGCCACAAAATGTTGTGCTGAAGTTTGATGAGTCGAGTTCAGATCCGCATCTTTCCTTTTTTTCTCTGTAAGCAACAACTCAATGCAACTTAGTTCCATTCTTCCATTCCTGTTATTGTGACAAATGAGGCGTATCACCGATCGTCAAAACAATCGCTATTTAATAATGGCTTTCATAACAACTTTGATGATTACATAGTTTGGATAGTGGCACAGTACTAACCTCGTCTAGACTACAACTACCACACACTTTATGTCAAATTTGATCCTCGAGAACTTCGCCTCATGTGGGGACTTGAAGTGACAATCCACTCCTGGTGGTCTCACTAGCTCGAGTGGTCACGTTATTGAATCAAAGTAGCAGTAAAAATGTATATTCTTAATCCCCATATGTTGCAAGGATAAAATCAATATCATTTTTTAAACAAAATACATCTAGAAATGTGTACTAACGTGCAAGGTTTAACAAAGAGAAAAGGAATATAGATTAATGGTAGGGAATACATGACATTGTAAATAAATTGAATTTTAAAAGGTAGATGTTAGGTTTTAATCTAAGCCCAACTGTTAAAATAAACCTAAATGTAAACTTTCTTCTGCTCTTCTCTTATAGTTATGGCCATGTATTTGTAGATGTAAGTAATTATTGCTTTCACATATTAAAAAGAAAACACCGTTTTCTTTAAGTTCGTTTCAGTTTGTAAATAAAGCCACCTAAATCTAACTACCTTTCTGGTTGTTTTAGAAGTGTTCCAACAGATAAGAGAAGTGTTTATTATATCTTTGAACGGTAGGGTCAGAATTGTGTGCAATCGCACGACAGCAAAAAGTCAGCAGGTCTCCTGTCCTTTGCAGAAAGTGCATTCACAACAGCCCGTTTGAAAGAATCTTTAGTCTCCAGTCAGATCTCTCACAGAACGTTGCATTCACCACTGCCCGTTTGAAAGAATCTTTAGTCTCCAGTCAGATTTCTCACAGGACGTTGTTTTCACCACAGCCTGTTTGAAAGAATCTTTAGTCTTCAGTCAGATCTCTCACAGAACGTTGCATTCACCACGGTCCGTCTGAAAGTATCTCTGTCTCTATCCAGATCTCCCACAGAACGTTGCATTCACCACAGGTTGTGCGAATGAATCTCTGTCTCTAGCCAGATTTATCACAGAATGTTGCATTCATCAAAGTTCGTCTGAAAGAATCTCTATATCTAGCAAGATTCCCAACAGAACGCGGCATTCATCCACAGCCAATCTGAACTAATCTCTGTCTCTATCCAGATCTCCCACAGAACGTTGCATTCACCAAATTTCGTCTGAAAGTATCTCAGTCTCTAGCCAGATTTATCACAGAATGTTGCATTCACCAAAGTTCGTCTGAAAGAATCTAGCAAGATGCCAAACAGAACGCGGCATTCTTCCACAGCCAATCTGAAATAATATCTGTCTCTAGCCAGATCTCCCACATCTTCCGTTGTCATGTTCAAGGTCTCCTTGATGTCTCGAAACCATCTTCTTGGTCTGTTCCTGATGCGTAGTCTAGGGACCGTGCCTTACATTATTGTTCTTTCCGGCCCGCTATATCTTTTGACGTGGCCTTTTAAAAAATTCCCTCTGTACAATAGTGTTTATAAGAAAGTTCTTTTTAAATGTTTAAGTCTTTTAAAATATCTTCGTTGCTCTTTTTCATCATCCAATATATCTGAATTATTTTTCGGTTTTTTTTGTTTTGAATGAGTCGATGATTTTCTTCTTTGTTGTTTGGGGAAATGCAGCCAGCAGTGTTTCCTGTAAATATCAAATTCTCTGTCTTTTAGTGTCTCTTTACCTCAATAATCCTGTGCCGAAGGTCTGTAAAAATGTTGGTCACTAACACCTTACACCCTTGAGCTACTTGTCGTGATGGGGCTCTTTACCCTTCTTTTTTGTTTGTTTAGTGTCTCGGGATATTTTAACGCTATATTAGCACATCAATGTAGAAAATCCTGTGGCAGGAACCGAAGGGCAGACGACTGTGGCGTGATCTCCTCTGTAACTCATCTTTCAACTCACAAGTATGCACTGTCTTCCTTCAATGAAACTCAGATTATAAGTCCAGCAAAGGATCAGAAGCATGGACAAGACACTAACTAACAATAAATCGCCAAGGCTAACAGAGAAAAAAATAACACAAGAACCATTTCAGCCATAAATTATTTCCATGAAAACAATTAACTTGAAAAATTAGAAACAGACAATAGATAAGACTATTTAATTCATATGTTATAAAACACCTTTTATATGTGTCAGAGACATTGATATTGAATGATACAACTGAGAAAAAGTTACAGATATTTGTAATAAACTGTTTGATAAAAATTCTGAACATCAGATGGTAAGATAAGAACATCAATGCAGATGGATTGGACACACTACGAAAACTTGATATAAAACATGTACTCTCATGGAACCCACAGAGAGAGAAAGTCGAGAAGGAATACACGAGGAAGAGAAATTATGAAACCCACAAAGACAGTGGCATAAATGTCAGAGACACTTCCCAGGAATAGGGTTGGATAGAGAGATATAGTCTCTGATCTAAGCTTCAATAACACAAGGCAACAAAATCAAACTTTTTTTAATCATCTCAAACCAAAATACACTTTTCTAAAGGATTTTTTGGCGCTGATTTCAGATCTGGTATCAGTTTTTTTTCTATCACGTCAAGTTTTTAAGTTATGAGTGATGTTAGTTTTCACTGAACTTGGCTGTATTTGTTCGAGAATCGCAAACATCAATTAAGCAAATGATTCACATCTTCTAGACTAAATCAAATATACTCACATCACAGCATAGATATGTTGAATGTTTCTTCAAAAATGCTTGGAATATGATTTTCTGTTATATTCTTCGCCTGGATTATCACGGAATAGCATCCAGCAGAAGTCGGCCATCATACTCTCATTCCACAAACCTTGATAACGGCGCTCCATTAACTGATAGTCCTGGTGAAAACGTTCTCCTTGCTCATCACTCACCATACCAAGATTTTCTGGGAAAAAATCTACATGGGAGTGCAAGAAGTGAAGTTTTAATGACATGCGACAGCCAAGCTTCAGGTAAGAATCTATTAGACGCTGAACTCCTTCCCTGTACGTAGGAGACTTATGATTACCTAGAAAGTTTTCACAGACCCACTTGAATGCCTCCCAGGCTTCTAGCTCAGCTCCTGACAGAGACTGTTTGAAACCTTCATCTTGTAAAACAGATCTGATTTGTGGACCTATAAATATCCCTTCCTTCATTTTTGCAGCAGTGATGTTTGGGAATTTATTAACAAGGTACTGAAAACATTCTGAGTTTGTTTTACCCATGGTCTTCACAAGGGTTTTCATCAGTCCTAGCTTAATATGGAGAGGTGGCAGAAATATTTTCTGTGGATCAACAAGGGGCATATTTTGGACACTGCTTGCTCCTGGCGTATAGATATGTCTTGGCTCCCAGACACGTTTGACATAATGTTCCGCTGTTGCTCGACTATCCCATAGGCATAGGAAACAGCAGTATTTAGTGAATCCTCCTTGCATGCCCATCAACATGCCAATGACCTTTAGATCACCACAGATGTTCCACTGGTGTGTTTTATAATGGATAGCTTCAAGCAAACTGTTCATGTTGTAATATGATTCTTTCAGATAAACAGAATGTGCAACTGGTTTGCTTGGTTTTACATTTCCATTGTGCAAAAGAGCTGCCTTTAAGCTTCTTCGCGAGGAATCAATGAAGAGACGCCATTCTGATGGATCATGCACTTGTGATAAACTGTTGAAGAGACCATCGATGTCCTGACAATAACTCAATGAGCCGTCAACATTGAAGAACGTCGTCATCTTGAGATTTCGTTTTCTATAATGAGTTATGTTAACGTCCCTTGCAAGCAAATGCTTTTGCTTAAGCCTTGAAGCAAGAAGTTCTGCTTTATCTTTAGACAGATTTAGATCACGAATAAGATCATTCAGCTCTGCCTGTGTAAAAGTCTTAGGTTCTAAACATTCATCAACAGTATAATCTGGATCAGTTGAGTCTGCATTGTGACCAGCTGTGTTTTCATTGCATTCCTCCCCATCTTGCATAGATACGAGTCCACCAGAAGGAGGTAAAGGAATAGGCAATGAATCGTCATGTGGAACAGGCCTGATGGCAGAATCTAAGCTAGGATATACAATGTTCTGTTTATTTTTAGCAGAGAATCCATTTGTGTTCACCAGACAAAAGTAGCAATCATTGACATGGTCTCGCGGTTCCCTCCATACCATTGGAATTGCAAATGGCATAGCTGCCTTGCGGCCATTTAGCCTGTCACGTACTCCGCTTGAACAACTGGTACATATGATATGTGGAGCCCAAGATTTATCCTGATCACCCAGTGGACAGCCAAAATACAATATGTATATCTTCTATATCATCACCACTGTTGAAATATATTATAATTAGCTATTAAAAAAAATGTTACGTGGTAGAAAAAAACTAAAGACAGATTTGAAATCAGCTAACCAAATACTACAAAACCCATATAAAATTATCTGTGATGATTTTTGTGTGTTGCCTTGTGTAATTTGTCTAAATGGAGTTGATTGATTGAAAGAAGGTAAAGTTAGGTATATAAAAAAAAAATCTGCTTCCAGACGTCTATAAAGAAAGCAAACAAATATATAACATTGTCTCATAAGTTCCCTACTTGATTTTGTTTGAAGAGTTATGTGTCTAATATAGACTTAAGAGTTATGTGTCTAATATAGACTTAAGAGTTATGTGTCTAATATAGACTTAAGAGTTATGTGTCTAATATAGGCTTTAGATTTATGTGTCTAATATAGACTTAAGAGTTATGTGTCTAATATAGACGTAAGAGTTATGTGTCTAATATAGACTTACGAGTTATGTGTCTAATATAGACTATAGAGTTCTTAGTCTAATATAGACTTTAGAGTAATGTGTCTAATATAGACTTAAGAGTTATGTGTCTAATATAGACTTAAGAGTTATGTGTCTAATATAGACTTAAGAGTTATGTGTCTAATATAGACTTTAGAGTTCTGAGTCTAATAATATAGACTTAAGAGTTATGTGTCTAATATAGACTTAAGAGTTATGTGTCTAATATAGACTTAAGAGTTATGTGTCTAATATAGACTTAAGAGTTATGTGTCTAATATAGACTTAAGAGTTATGTGTCTAATATAGACTTTAGATTTATGTGTCTAATATAGACTTAAGAGTTATGTGTCTAATATAGACGTAAGAGTTATGTGTCTAATATAGACTTACGAGTTATGTGTCTAATATAGACTTTAGAGTTCTTAGTCTAATATAGACTTTAGAGTAATGTGTCTAATATAGACTTAAGAGTTATGTGTCTAATATAGACTTAAGAGTTATGTGTCTAATATAGACTTAAGAGTTATGTGTCTAATATAGACTTTAGAGTTCTGAGTCTAATAATATAGACTTAAGAGTTATGTGTCTAATATAGACTTAAGAGTTATGTGTCTAATATAGACTTAAGAGTTATGTGTCTATTATAGATTTTAGATTTATATGTTTAATATAGACTTTAAAGTTATGTGTCTATTATAGACTTTAGTTATGTGTCTATTATAGTTTGAAAAGTTCTTAGTTTAGTAGCGTCTGAAACATCCAATAATTAATATTGTCTATAAAATATTACAGTTGCTCTACATTTATGTGGTGAAAATAAAACAATTGTGAAAAACGTAACTTTGTTGTCAATCAAATATGACGAATCTCTATGTCACACTGAAACAAGTTAATGGACTCTCTTCCCTGCTATTGGAAAGTCCAAAACGTATCCAACATTGAAAGCGTACTTTCCATCATAACAGAAAAAGTGTTCCCACAACCATAATAAAATTCCTTCGAGATAAACCCGTTAGAGTTCTATTTATAGTTTATTCATTTTAACGTGTTCATATTTTCATGTGAAAATATCTAAAATTCAATATGAACATATGTTTGTCATCATAATGTCTTGGCCCTGAAGGTAATAACCTTTTCTTTTTGTTACATATTTAGGCCTAATTTTAATTTAAATTAAAGGATACAAGATCCCTAAAACGGCTGTACGCTAAAGGTGAAAGGCGGAATGGAGTTTCGTTCATGACTTTGCAGTACCGGGGTGACTCCCGTAGGTTCATGTTAGTCAAGAGGGATTTATAATTTCACAAATTCACATTGCAGGGAGATCTTACAGTCTGTTGTTTGATGTGCGAACGGGGATAATCCGACGACTGACTGTGTTACATATGATCGAATTTGGAGCCAAAATGATGCCTAACATTATCAAGCGTTATACATTTTTAAAAAAATATGACGATCATCATTTTCAGAGGGACGTGAACTTCCGGTCAATATGGTGGATAGGCGGCAGAAGCCATTAAAGGCTATGTATG
The DNA here is from genome assembly GCA_032433765.1 of Megaustenia siamemsis. Lineage (NCBI taxonomy): Eukaryota > Metazoa > Mollusca > Gastropoda > Stylommatophora > Ariophantidae > Megaustenia > Megaustenia siamemsis. The sequence goes on from JAVIAB010000092.1 coordinate 180,599,383, forward strand.
AAAAATGCTCCTTGTTGCAGTTTCCTCATATTCCAAGTCCGTCTTGTTAATCCTGAGTTAAGTGCTCTGTGAGCTGTGCGTTTAATCTGTTTTGATCGTGTTTCGATATTTCGATTGTTTATGATGAATGATGATATTGTATGATGGAGAACAGACGGTTGTGTTCGGTTTCGCCTTATGTCGTTTGGCGTGTGCTGAGACTGCTATGATGGGGAATACAGCTACATTTCTTTGTTTGAGAGATGAAATAGTAATTCGTATGATTCCACTGACACGGGCGGTTGAACAATTATGGATTTTAATTCGTTTGCAGTGATACCGGGGCCTACCATAACCATATGTCTGTCATATAAGTCATTGTAATAACTGATGCTGTTTTAACTTCACAGAGCAAAAGACGTGAATAAGAGTTTGTGTCTATGCATGTAAAGGAAACATTTTAGTTGTCTTGTTCGAATTGTGTTTAGTAGTTCTTTTTTCATTTTTAATTGTAAGTCTTCATCGTTTGTTTTATTCACTTTCTATCCAAGTTTTCCTATTCTACTACAAATCCATATTTCAAAGGCTTGACTTTTCTGTTCTATTTCTTATAGGATTTAGGTTTATATAGTTTAATTGAAGACATCAATCAGATCGATCGAACCGAAGATATTGATCTGATTTCCACAAATATTTACTGGACGGGAAACAACACTGTTCAAACAAATCAGTCATCAAAGTACCAACAATCAGGAAATTAAACGGGGTATAAGCTTATAACTAATACTAACTTGTACATTTAAAGAGTTCCTTTAGTCAATGATTTCTCATATCTGTATTGTTCAATTTTGGTATAGCTTTTAATGCATAAAGATAAAAAAAAAAAGTACCTTATTGCACGAAATGTTGAAAATAAACGCCACATCATCTTGTCCTGCTCCTTTGTTGGCTTTTATATAGACAAACTTGCCGGCTTTTAACATTAAAATGTCCCGCCTTATTATTATTATTATTATTATTTATTTATATTTATTTATTTTTTTTTTGGGGGTTTCACCTTGTAACTCAGGTCAGATGTTCAAAACATTTCATTCAAAAAGTCAAAAAGTCGAAGAATCAAACAGTCAAAAAGTTGATGAATAAAAGAGTAAAATTGTCGATGAATCAAAGAGTCAAATATGAAAGTTTATTGAGCACATTCTTTCAAATGTTTACATTAGCAACACAAAAATGCGTGTGATATATAACGGAAATGTCGGCATTAACAAAGAGACAATATTGACAGCATGTTCAAAGTAGAAGTTGGTTACTTCCAGCCAGTCCTCATATCTTGTTCAATATCCAGTTGGGTTGCTTTTCTGTGTAGACCACAACGACGAGTGAAAGTGTTGCCGTACAACCAGGTCCATTTGTTGGCAACTGTCATGGGAGACAATATTTATAGCTTGTTTCATAAGTCGTGCCCAACTTTAAAAATCAATATCTTTTAAACCGCTTTTTGTAATTTTTTCAAAATTTGCATGTATAGTTATAATGATTAGAACCCAACAGGGAATTAATTTCATTAAAAACAAACATTTGGTTATTATTATTGCTTATTTGATTTATATAAATTTATAACGACCCATTGATGTAGTCAAAACTTAGTGTTTACAGTATTTAAGTTAAAAATAGCGATTACAAATCTATACACGCTCAAATTTACGATTTTTCACGCTTTCCGCGTGAGTTCTCTGACACAATTAGACACTTGTAGTAAACACGAGACATTGTGTGTTCCATTTCCGTTAAATCAGCGGCGTAACGTGGAACGCTAACATTTATCATGAGTCTTAAAATGAAATTCTGCAGTTTACAAAACATCGCAATAAAAATGTATGACTATTTTTGCAAAGAGGCTAAACGAGGAAGATTATTTCATTCTTTAGAAAACCCAGAGAATAGGACAAGACACATTTTGGATTTATCTAAACGGTCATTTAATCGCTGGATTCAAGCACGTGACCGTCAATGTTCCAAATATACAAAATCACAAGGAAGAGCAAAAATGTTGGATAATTTCGACAGTGAACTTATTAGAAGTGAAATTCGCAAAATGTTGGGTATGAATGAAACTGTTACAATAAGAAAATTAAAAGTATCGCTGAAAAAGAACAACAGTGTTGAAATATCAAAGTCTACATTATGGAGGAATGTGAGAGCTGCAGGGTTTACATTCAGAAAGTATTCCAATGGACGAAACATCATCTGTGAGAAGCACTTACGTGAAGTAAAAGAGGTGCGCAAGCAAGGTTATGATATTGTGTACTTGGATGAAACATGGATCAATGCTCACCACACTAACCAAAGGGAATGGCAGTCATCAGATGGAAAGATTAAGAGATTAATACCTAGCAGCAAAGGACAGCGCTTGATAATTGCTCATGCAGGTAGTCGACAACATGGACTAATACAGAATGCAGAGCTCATTTTTCTTTCAAAATCCATAGACAATCGGGATTATCACTCCGAGATGAATGGTCACATATTTAGACATTGGATTGAAAATTCTGTTCTCCCAGCACTAGATCGACCATCTTGCCTAATAATGGACAATGCAGCGTACCACAACATTGTTGCACTTGAAGATAAAGTCCCGACGTCATCCAGTACAAAAGATGCTATTAAGATATGGCTCACAAAGGAGCACATACAATTTAATAACATGTACTTAAAACCTGAATTACTATCTCTAGTAAAGCAAAAACAGAGGACAAAGATTTTTCAAATAGATAAGATTATCCAAGAGCACGGTCATATAAGTTTGATGCTGCCACCTTACCATGCTCATTTAAATCCAATAGAACTAATCTGGGCAAAATTAAAAGGACAAGTGGCAGATGAAAATACAACATTCAAAATATGCGATGTAAAGACTCTTGCTAATCTCGCTTTATTAAATATAGACAAAGATTATTGGGCTAAATGTGAAGACCACGTCTTAAAACAGGAAGAGGAATATTGGAAAAATGATGGTTTGTGGAATGTTCAACCCCAAACAGTTATTAATCTTTTAGACTCGTCTGATTCAGAATGAAAGTATATAGCCCCCACAATGTTGGCCCCTATATTACCTTAAATTAGTTCAACAAACGGTCCTTTTCAGGACCACACAACTATGAAAATTGGACATACAGGTATACCTTGTTATTATTATCGTCCGTCCTCGAACTGAGCAGACAATAATTCTCCTGGTGTTTTGTTTTATCCAGTTATTTCCCCATTAAGGCCACGCCTTTACCTAGTGAAAATTAATCGTAGACAAGCAACTACGGTAATATCTATTCTTTAGGGCTTCACAATTTACAATTTTGACAAACATCAAAGAAATATCGCCGCTTTAAGAAAACTGCAGCTGCAAGATATTTGTTAAATATACATTTAAAGGGTCTTTTGCATTCTAATAACATTTGGAAAATTTCAAAAGTATTTAACAAACGGCTAGAGAGTAATAGCGTTTTGAAGTTGGGCAAATGTTTTGAAACGAGCTATAGTTCTTTATCGTTATTATCTTTTATGTTCAAGACAGAGAAAGGATTATAGTTTCTACCAACAGTTGATTCCCTTTCACCGAACTGTTTCTCCGTGATGTTTCAACTAATAATTTAAATACTCGGTGAAAATACACCTTTTTATCAACATATACGATAGTTGTACATAATTTTGTACAAAGTATAACATTTCTATGAAACTCGCAGTGTCAAGCAATTTCATCACCATCAAGTACCCGACCTGCTGGCGTAGGTGATCATGTCTATCCACAACTTTTGATCTCGACAGTTATTTATCATTTCTGTTGTTGACCTTCCGCCAAGTCATTATCTTAAGCTGTCTTGTATTTTTCTCTGTTTTCCTCTATCTCTTCGTCCCTCAATTTTTCCAGTTGTTACAATATATTCCAGTTGTTCTCTTCTCATTACATGGCCAAAAATGATGATCGTTTCTTACTAATATTGACAATTAGCTATCTTTTTGCTTTGACCTCTTTCAGAACATTTTCATTACTCTTCTTAGCTGGCCATTGTATTCTCAAAATTCTTCTGTAAAACCACATTTCTACAGACTCCAGTGATTTTGTTGTCTTTTGTCCTATTGTCCATGATTCACATACATGTGTTAAGACTTACTCTACATAACATTTAAGAACTCTCTTTCTTATTTCTCTTGTCAAAAATGGATTGCATAGAATCTTCCTCATTTTTTGGAAAGCTGCTTTTGCCTGAACCATTCTGCATCTCACCTCTTTTGTACATCTTCTGTCTGAGGTTAACAAAGTTCCCAAATATTTAAATTCATTTTCCTGTTTTAATATTGTTCCACCTGTCTTTATTTTGCACTGAGGTGATGTCTTTTTCTTCTTTTTCTCAGCTATTAAGGCTGAGTCCTTTATTTTTGCGTTTTTTCACTATAATGTCCAACATTTCTTGTAACTCATTTTCACTATTAGCAATTAAGGCTGTATCATCAGCATACCTTAGATTATTTATGTTATGCAATTTATATTATACAATATTTTACCAAAAACTGATCAGAAGAGAAAACACAGGTCTATAAAAAATGTGTTGGTGTCAGAAGTGATTTTACCTTAAAAATTAAAACACATCACATATGTTGGCCGAAAAATAGAATTTGCAGTCTCGCTTTCAATTCTGATTGCAAACTTCACCTAAATTCTGACATTTCCGGGTCAGCCTCGTTTTGGCATTCGTTCGCTACAGCAAAATTTCAAGCTCAGCTCGCTACAACTTTATTCATTTGTCTTTTGCTATTCTTGGATACTTGTTTAAATGTTCATTGAAAAGAGGTCTAACCACTGATCAAACAAAAGATCAATAATTCATCCAAGCCTAAATGGAAAGCGGCCAGAAAGACAATATGTCTTGGTCATAGACATTCAAAATGATATGAGGCAATCGATCATCTCGTCAGAGCTGAGATATAAAGAACTCGATAAAAGCTTCTAACGTGGAAAAGGAGTGACTGTTAATGCTACGAATAGTATTATTGTGCATTTTTAATATGTTGATATACTTGTTGCATATACTCACATATATATGTGAAATTTAGTCCATTTTTATGTATCCATTCCACAAGACATGGACTTTCCACATCATCTCTTCATCTTGTTGATGCACTGATTGTAGAACTCCACAAACCTGGGCTGGGAACCACATCTCCCTTTCAGTAATTAAAAATCCTCCATTTATTTTTTACACGGCAGGCACTCATGACATGGTTATGGTTATGGAAGGCCCCGGTATCACTACAAACGAATTAAAATCCATAATTGCTCAACCGCCCGTGCCAGTGGAATCATCCGAATTACTAACTCATCTCCCAAACAAAGAAAGGTAGCTGTAGTCCCCATCATAGCAGTTTCATCACACGCCAAAAGACATAAGGCGAAACCGCACGGAAAGTGAACACAGCCAACTGTTCCCTGTCATACGATATTATCATTCATCGTAAACAATTGGAATATCGAAACATGATCAAAACGGATGAAACACGCAGCTCACTGTGTGTGCACATAGCACTTAACTCAGTAGCTCTTGCAACAAGCCGGACTTGGTATATGAGGAAACTGCAACAAAGTTTCTGTAAGCTGTCGTTCATGAACCACACTACATATCACTCCTTCATACATTGTACTTATCGAGTTAATAAACTTTATGGGGATTCCGTAATGACTCAGCAACTTCCAAAGCATTCCTCTGTGTAACTTATCAAATGCCTTTTCGTAAACTTTAAATCCAATATAAAGTGGGGACTGTAGTTCTAAACTGTGTTCAACTATTATACGTAAAGTAGTTATTTGATCAGCACATGATCTGGTCTTCCTAAAACCTGCTTGTTCATCTCTCAAATGTTTCTCTATGGCCACTTTTAGTCTCTCCAGAATGATTCTGCTTAATATCTTTCCTGGCTCTGATAGTAGCATAATTCTCCTATAATTTGTGCACTCCTGTAAACTTCCTTTCTTTGGTAGTTTGATCATATAACATTCTTTCCAGTCTTTAGGTATTTCTTCCTTCTCCCAAATTGTATCTAATATATTATGTAACATCTTGTTAGTGGCGTTAATATCTGTTTTGATGGCTTCAAAAGGAATTTCATCTGGTCCTGTGGCTTTACCATTTTTTAATAGCTTGATGGCTTTCATTATTTCTTCTTTGCTTGGTTTTCCGCAGTTAACGTGTAACTCTTCTTCTGCTGGTAGTATATCTGGAGGATTATTTGAGCCGGGTCTGTTCAAAAGTTCTTCAAAGTGCTCTTTCCTTCTCTCCATTTGTTCCCATATATTACTAAGCAGATTTCCTTTCTTATCTTTAATAAAGGCATTGATTTGTTTGTATTTTCCACTTAATTTCTGTGTGCTGTTGTACAGTTTTTTTTCCATATTCCCTTTATTTGCTGCTTCTTCTGCCTCTTTCATTAGTTCATCTATATATTTCCTCTTATTCCTTTTAATGCATCTTCTCACATCTTTGTTCACCTCTTTGTAAACGTCCCGTGTCTTGGATTTATTACTTCTTGTTTTACTTTTGTTTATGTCTGATTTCTTATTATTTCTTTCTGTAATTTTATTCAGTGTCTCTGCTGTCATCCATGCCTTATACTGGGGTTCCTTTTTCCCCGGCGTTTCTTCGGATGTCTCTTTCCATATATCCTTTACATGTTTTAAATGATTTTACAATATTTATTGTATTTTCTAGTTGTTGGGGGACTTTTATATTTGTTTGATTTTGTGACTGCAAATTTATCGTTAATTCCTTGTTCTTTAAGAAACCCTACATTGAAATGCTTTCTACCCTTATTCGTTATGGTATATCTGTTTAGTTTAAGTTTGCCTAGTAGAAGATGATGATCTGAAGCCACATCTGCTCCTCTATATACTTCTATAACCAGTAAGGATGACCTAAACTTATTGTTTGTAGTCGATTTGATTCTCCGTTCTATGATCAGATGACACCCATGTAGCTTTATGTATTCTTTTATGTTGGACTATTGTTCCTTTTAGGTTCATTTGATTAAGATCACAAAAGTTCACGAATATCTCACCATTCTCATTTATATCTCCAAGACGATCCCATAATCTCTTCGAAGCATCTGTTGTCAGATCCTACTTTTGCATTTAGATCTCCCATCAATATTATAATATCCTTGGCTCGTAACTCTGTTGTTATCATCATCATCATCATCAAGTACCAAGCCTGCTGGCGTAGGTGATCATGTCTCTCCACAACTTTCGATCACGACAGTTATTTATCATTTCTGTTGTTGACCCTCTGCCAAGCCATTATCTTAAGCTGTCTGGTATCTTTTCTCTTTGCTTCCCTCTATCTCTTCGTCCCTCAATTTTCCCAGTTGTAACTATATATCCCGAAGTAGAGAATAGTGACACTGTAACCTTCCAGGCATGTCGTAAGAGGCGACTAAGGAGGTTGATCGATGGCTTGACAAGCTGTCATTGTAAAAAGTATTGTTATGGAAACAGAGCCATAGATTTTAGAAGTGGTGATCTCTGCAATATGTGCCATTTTGGCATGCAAGGTTTCTGCTTTTGAGATTATGGTTCTGCCCTATGTGCCGTCTTCGGCTCGAAAGGACAATAGATAGAACTATATATCCCAGATGTTCTCTTCTCATTACATGGCCAAAAAATGATGATTGTTTCTTCCTATTATTGAAAATTAGCTCTCTTTTTGCTTTGGCCTATTTCAGAACACTTTCATTATCTTCTTAGCTGTCCATGGTATTCTCAACATTCTTCTGTAAAACCACATTTCTACAGACTCCAGTGATTTTCTTGTCTTTTGTCCTATTGTCCATGATTCACATCCATATGTTAAGACTTACTCTACATAACATTTAAGAACTCTTTTTCTTGTTTCTATTGTCAAAAATTGATCGCATCGTATCTTCCTCATTTTTTGGAAAGCTGCTTTTGCCTGAGCCATTCTGCATCTCACCTCTGTTGTACATCTTCATTTGAGGTTAACAAAGTTCCCAAATACTTAAATTCATTTACCTGTTTTAATATTATTCCACATGTTTTAATTTTGCACTGAGGTGATGTCTTTGTTGTTACAAAGATCTTTAATGTATTCTGACCATCGTTCCCTTATGCTTTCTTGTTTAATCAACAGTTCTCCGTTCTTTGATCTTGTTGTTGTTATGGATAAAGTGACCTTTGAGCTGATGCCCTTCGGCCCAATGCCATGTAGTAGCATCTGCAGGTATTTTTAAGTTCTGCTGTTGTTCCGTACAGATTATTCCATTTGGAGGGTCTTTGAGGAAATAGTGTTGTTCTGATGTCAGTGAGCTCTGGACATTGAAACAGGTGGTGTTCTACAGTTTCTTGTGGGTGATTACAGAGTAGACATACTGGGGTATGGTTTTGTTGTATTCTATTAATGTGGTTATTTAGCATAACATGTCCTGTTCTCAGTCTGAAGATGGTGGTTTGGTCTCTTCTTGTTAGGTTGTTGATGTTGTCTTGTGGATTTGGTCTTGCCATATATTTGAAAAGCTCTCTCCCTGTTTTCCCTAAGGCCCATCCATTCAGCCACTCCTCTCTACTGTTGGAGTTTATGACTTGTTTGGCTGTGTCTAGTGTCATGGATGTATGTATCTGTGTTTGTCTGGATCCTCTCTTAGCTAATGTATCTGCCTTATCATATCCTGGTATATTTGAGTGTCCTGGGATCCATTGCATTACCAATCTTATGTTATGTGTTTCAATGAGTTTGTCTGTGTCTATGATAAGCTGTGTGAGTTCTGTTTTGTTCGTGTTGTTTTCCAGTGCTTGCAGAGCCGATTTGGAATCCGTAAATATAACTGTGTTTGTTTTCTTTGATGGTGTGGTATCGAAAATCGATTTAAATGATAAATTGCTGTTTCAATAGCTGTTATTTCTGCTTCATAATTGTAACAGACTTCACCACAAGGGCCACATATTTCTTCTGCTGTTCCATATGGATAATGTATTAGTATTCCATATCCAGCTTTTGAAGTAGCGTTAGTGGCTGCACCATCTGTGTATATATGTATCAAGTCTTCTGGATAGGTTTCTATTGTTTTCCTTGCTGCTAGTGTTACTGATACTGGGTCTGCTTTTTTACCTGTTCTGTTACATATCTCTACATTTATTTCAGGTTTTTTTATAATTCGTACTTGGTGGCATTTCTTTGATGACTCTTGATGTTTGGAGTCGTTTTTCAGGTAGATGGAATTTCTTTTGTATATTTCTAACATGTTGTAATATTGACATCTGCTTAATTCTTTATTTTGGAGTCCATGTATCTACTAATTTTCTGTTAGGGTGGTCCTTCTCCATTCTTTTTTGTCTTTCATAGAGAACCATAGCAGCTTTGTTTCTCCTCAACTCTAAAGGTTCCACATTGCAGTGGATTTCACAGGCTGCAACTGGAGTGGACCTCATTGCACCGCTGATGAGTCGTAATGCATTATTTTTCTTTGATCTCAAACATCTAGTTTTTCATTGTATTTTTTTTCCTGTTAATTCTTCAATTTGTTTGTATATAGCTTTGGCATATCCTTTTTGTTGCATTTCAATCTCGTTACATCTCTCTTTTAGCCATGCCGTTTTTGCTTCATTGTATTTTATTACTATTTCTTTATTTAATCTCTTATACTCATCTTTATTTTCTTTATTTCTTCTTCTTGTATCCATTAGCTGCAAAATGTCATTTGTCATCCATTTCTTTCTTGAATTTGTCCTCACTTGTGGTATGAACTCTTTTGATGTTTGTTGCATTGATTTTTTTTTAACATTTTCCACTGTTCATCGATGCTTTGTATCTTCTTTATTGCATTGTACCGGTTCTGAATTGTGATTTTATATTTGTCTTGCAGCTTCTTGTCTGATTTGAGTAAATCTAAATTTAACTTGATGTTAACTGAGGCTCGTTTTGTTGCTTTTAATTTTACTTTAAGCTTTCCCACAACTGGTACATGGTCAATATTGCAATCTACCCCTGGTCTAGTTCTGTTGTTATAAGGAAACTTGAAAAACGAATACAAATACCGTCAAAATGAAATCATGACAGATATGAATGCTTCAGGCTGAAACGCAGCCCCTGAAATACATAAAACAGGACTGATGACAGTGAAGTATAGGTGTTGTTTATTAATGGCGATTTCATGTGAAATGTGAGATATACCAACCCCACTTGTGTCCGATGACCACGGGACAGCCAGCATGTAATGTCTTCTTATCGATTTTTCCAGACGGCTTGATGTTGTACCAGAACAGCGCCATATTCTGTAGATTAAGTGAACTCGTAGGTCTTGAGGTCAGAAGAGTAAGAGAGAATGAGAGTGATATGTTGTGGGACATATACGTTTTGCGAGAAAAAGAGTACAAGAGAGATAGCGTCAAATGTAACGAGAGACAGAGAAAGAGAAGGAGACAGAGAGGTGGGGGAGATACTATGGAGGGGAGAAAGAGAGAGGGGGTGTGAGGGAGAAAGATTACGAGACTGAGTAGTGTAAAGGAGAGGAGGAGAGTGATGGAAAATAGTTTATAGAGGAGATGTAGAGAAAACGGAAGAAATAAAGAGTAGAGAGAGATTCAAATGAGGAGATAGATGAACAAAAGTGAGAATATGAGATGAATAATGGGAGAAGAAAAGTTTTGTTGGGAGACGATACAGAACAGTTGTTCTCAACGCGTGCCCGCCGCGTGTTTTCTTGGTGACCGGGAAGGTCCAGCCCTATTCCAGCCTGTAAAGTCATTTCACTTCCAGCATTCAGTTGAACGAAAGATTGAGAGAGAAAAAAAAGAAACGATGAAGCAAACGATGTTTTTGCTTCACAATAAACAGAAACAGTAACCAGGGACATCAAATGATCAAAGCAGATTTAGTGGTTGAAATTAGCATCGATGAGGTATCTTTAAAGGCTTGAGTAGAATTGAACTTGAATTGATTGAAGTATAAGTGGTGGCATAGACTGGGTTTTTCAGAAATTTCTGACATAAGGAACATAAGTTGGGGTATACGTGGTTGTTGATGGCCAGTGATAGTTGTCAGTGGTACAGAACTATATAATGCCTCTCAAAAATGCAAGCTTTACTGCAGAGTTTTGCTGTGCATTTACCGCAGCGGTGTTATGTGATTTATTCGTTTTATCTCCTTTCTGAGTAGAAACAGGCGACTAATTAGCACGTATACATTTTGTGCATATTTTCTTCTTTTTTTTCTTTCTCGCTTGCCTTTCACAATCGAGAGGAGATATAATGCACGGTCTTTTGCTCTTCAGTTGGCCTCTCCTGCAGTTATGTTTCCTAATATTTCTAATATTCCATCAATCCATCTGTTTCGTGGTCGGCCCTTGGGTCTGCTGTTCTCGGAACTGTAATTGAAGGCTCGTTGTGTGGTTTTTTTTTAATCATTCTGCCTTTTCACAGGCCAAAATATATGTTTTTCTTTATGTACTTTATGGCGGAAATTATTTCTAGTTTGTTTTTCTCCGTTCTTCATTTTTAATATTATCTCTCAGGCTATTTCCTGTTATTCGTCTTATACATTTCCTCTCGGTAGTGGTTATTTTTCGTATTGCTCTTGCATCTAAGGTCCAAACCTGGCATTGATAGCAAAAAACTTGGAATGGAGATTGTGTTGTAGAGTGTCCGTTTTGTCTTGAGTTATTTCCGTGTTGGAAAATATTGGCGATAGTTATCCAATGATTTGACATGACTTTTGCATCTTGAGTCTATTTCTGCTGCTTGTGGATTGTCGTTTGTTACTAGACTTCCTAGATATTTACATTTCTCCATCATCATCATAGCGTGCCGTCTCCGCATCGAAAATTGGCTACCATGGAGCGCCATTCCGCTCTGTCTCTTGCCTTGATGGTGCAGGTTGTTATAGGCTGAATTGTCCATTTTTTAATGTTACTCGTCCATATTAGTCTTGGGCTGCCTCTATTATCCTGTATTTTCCCTTCCAATATTACTTTTAGTAGGCTGTTGTGATCTTCACAAAATTGTTTTAATCTTTCTCCTCTGTCATTTATTTTTCCTAAACCATGATGGCATATGATGGTCTTATTTCTACCTTTTCCTACTTTATCGTTCGTGAGACTCCAATCTCTTTCATGGTGTGTCTGCCATATTCGTCTTTTGTGTCCTAAATATGCCTCATGTGCACCACACACTTTGCTGTTTTCGCTTTCTGGGCCGTTGATCATTTCTGATTCTTCCGCCCCACAGACGTTTTTACAGTCGGGTTGAACATACCCGCCCGGCTCCATTGTTGTCGAACTATGTGTTTGCCTGTCGAACCTCAAACACACGACACAAAGAAGAATAAATCATATTCCACTTAAATATCGATAAAGTTCGCAGTCCATTCACTCGACAGAAGTAAAACATACATCAAAACGGGGAATAGCAACACATTATTTCACAACTAGACTCGCGTAAATCTTTTAAATATATCAGTAAGAGCCGAATCAATAAAACGACCAACACGTAGCCGTTATGACACCGGAAGTCGGTGCGAGGAGGTTTTAGCTTCCGGAAGTCCTCCACTATTTTTAATTGTAATGGTGTTGATCGTTATGTTGATATTAAGTTTCTCTTTTGTAATATTCGTCACTTCGGTTTTGTTTATGTTGATTTTCATGTTGTATTGTGTGTCTGTGCTATTAAGTCTATTGTAAAGGCTCTTGTAAGTCTTCTATGTTTTCATCTATTAGTGCCTGGTCGTCTGCAAATTGAAGCTCATTAATCCCCTTTGTCTCTAAAGAGATGGCTGGCTTACATATGTTGTATACATAAATAATGAGAAATAGGGGAGGGGGATAGTATGTATGCTTGCCTTACTCCTGATCTAACTTCAAAGTGCTTTGTGTATCCTGCTGCTGTTCTCACTATGCGGTAGCTGTTGATGTTGAGAATTGTATTTAGGCTGGTTAGATGTTGGCTTGCCCCACATGTTGTTTGTATCCCCACAGTTGTTCTCTGTTTACTCGGTCGAATGCTTTTTCCTGGTCAATAAAAGATATGTACACATGTTGGTTCTGTTATGTTGTCTTTTCTGCTAGCCTTTTTAGGGTGAATAACACATCACTAGATCCTCTTCTGTGTTTTAGAACCCCATTTGAGAATCGCCTAGCTATAGTACTATTATTGGCCCGTGCCTTTTATTTTCACATAATTTTGGTGTATAACTTTTCCACTTGGCTGAGATGGGAGATAACTCTATATTGATTAGAGTCTATCTTGCTGCTTTTTCCTTTTCCATATTGGTACGATGATTGCCTATTGCCAGTCTTCTGTAGCTTTTTGTTGGTGCCATGCTGCATTGAATATTCTGTGCAGCTATGTAACTACTGCTTCTCCGCTGCTGGTATTATTTCTACTGGTATGTTATCTTTTCCCGGTGCCTTATTTATTGCTGCATATTTGATTGTTTCTTCGATTTCATCTTTCATGATGTTAGGTTGAGTGTTTGTGCCTTTTTGTTTGGTTTTTGTTGTGTTAATAGTAGTTGCGCCATGTTCAAAAGACCATCGAAATAGTCTTTCCATCTCATTGATATTGGCTGTCTGTATTTGTCATTTATGAGTTCAGTGGGATCGTGGTTTTATTTGTTTGTTCTTGTTACGTTCACTGCTTTGTAGAAGTCTCTTGCGACTGTCTTAAAACCTCTACTCATATTTTGTCCGAATTCTGTCCGGGTGTTAGCTTCAGTCTTAGCTTCTTTGATCATAATTTTAGTTTTTTTTCTCGAATAAGACATATTTTTCACATTCTTTTGGGTTCCTCTTCTCCCTCCAAAACTTAAAATAGTCTTATATTTCATTGTTTCTCTGATTGCGTCGTTCCACCATGGGGTGCCCTTCCTCATTTCTTTTGTTCTTGGTTTTGCCCCGCATACTGTTATTGCGATGTTGGTTATTGTTTTCTTATACTGCTTCCACCTTTCCTCTATTGTGTTTTGTTGAATTCTTTTGTTAGTTTTTCTTCAATGGTTTTCTTTGAGTCTTGATCTGTAATTATTTTATTTTCATTGTCTGCTCTTTTTGCTTTCTTTGTTTGTCATAAGTTTTTTTGTGTTCCGGACACTCCGCATCTTTACGATGAGTGGTCCATCGAAACGACAGCAAACATATAGGTCTAATTTCAACAGTGAGTGGGAAGAGCCATATTTTGTTGTCCTGATAAAAGGAAAATGTGTTTGATTTGGAGCAGCCATGTTGCCGTGTCCAAGAAATATAATATTGAACGTCATTTCTAAGCAAACTCATTCAAGAAAAATATCCACCAAATTCAGAAGTACAAAAGAATAAAAAAGCTGAATTGAAAGCAAAACTTCAGCAGTCCAGCAATCAGCTTTTTCTAAACCTATGTTAATACTGACGTCACAACTGCTTCATTAAAAATTGCTTACGTCTTGACGAAAAGAAAATAAACCGCATCAAGATTGGGAATTGTTGAAAGAAGCTTATACAAGGTTTGTACTGAAAAACTATTTGATGGATTTTCTATTAAAAAAGAAATAATGTCACCAATGAACAATGTGTAGTTATAAAACAGTATAATATAAACATCAAATGGTTTGAAGCAGCTAAACTAAATAAATGCTCCACAATATTTAATGTTTTTTTTAAATACATTATCTGCAGCTAATCCTGCGGCCCCGCATTTAATATTTTGTATATTTGATTTATGTGGTTATCTTCAGTTACCAAACGACACAATTACGAGAAGAATCGAAGCAATTGTTGGTAACATGTAAACTCAGTTGAAGTTTAGCCTAACAATTTGCGAGTTCATCTCCCTTCAACTTGATGAATCCACGAACATAACAGATATTTCACTGTTGGCTGTTATGGCAAGAATGGTGTTCTGTGACCTCACTGTGAAAGAAGAGCTATTGGCAAATCTTGCCATGAAAACAAGAACAAGAGGTGGAAATGTATTTAATACCTTCAAATTGTTTGTGACAGAAACTAACCTGCCGCTTGAAAAACTTTCTGCTATTACAACTGATAGAGCACCCACAAAGATAAGCAACACAAATGGATTTGTTGCCTTGTACAAGAAAGACGAGTCGTTTCCCAGCTTCATGTCCTACCGCTGCGCCCTTCATCAAGAAGCACTTTGTGCGAAGTTTTTCCCTTCAGACACGTCATGTGTGTTGTTACAACAATTGTTAACTCATGCGGCTCCGCTGCAGCATCGACTTGTTAAGTTCCTGCTGGAAGATGCCGAGGACAAAGCGAGTGATCTGACTTTGCACACACAGAGAGACGCATTGGCTCAGTAGAGATCGGGTTCTAGCGATGCTTCTGGCGTTAAGTGGCGAATAAAAGATATCTCGAATTGTCACTTCAAAAACACTCAAACTTGGACAAGAATATTGATAAACTTTGTGAGCCTTCTTTGGCTGCTGGACTTGGCGTTTGTTACCGGCATCAGGGAGAAAATGGACTCTCTAAATCTCGCGTTTCAGGGCAGAAGACGTGGATCTTTCTCATATGATTGGATCTGTGAACATATCCATAGGAAAATTGGTTTTATGGAAGTCGCAAATGATTTCAAAGTCTTTTGTTCACTTTTTCAGAAAAATGTGGCTACCAACAACTTTCTTCCTTCATCAATTGCTGGGCATGACAACCCGCTTCTTGAACAGTTTGATATGCGGTTTCAAGATCTTACCAGTCTTGAGCCAGTGTTTTACTTGTTTGCGAATCCATTTTCTCCTCTAAACGACGTCACGGAAGCTGCTTCATCGAATACTATTATTATTTCTTCAGGAGTGGAAGATCTGGAAAATGAGAATGACCATGGACCTAAGAACGATATTGCTTTGGAATCTAAAGCAACAGAAGAGAGTTTTTTGGAATTTAGTTAACAGAAAGAAGTTCCTATGATTGGAAAAAATGCTGCATGCAAGATATAATTATGTTTCGGTTCAACATGGCTGCTGTGCAAATCAATGTTTTCAGCAATGAACGTTATCAAGTCCAGAAACAGATCTTGTCTGGCTCATTCACATTTTGATAAACGCCAGCGAGTGGGAACGACATCATACGTCCCCAAACGTTAAAAATCTGGCAGAAAAAAAAATGCAATGTCAAAAATCACATTAGTTCAGCACAGAATAATGCTTTTCTTTTTTAATGCTCATTTTGCTGTTTATCTTCATATAGTGTGTAATTTTTTGTTGGTAAGATTCAGTGCTTTACAGCTATTTTTCTTTGAAAATGGACACACAATAACCGTGTGACGAGCAAAAAGCTGTGTTATAGACATGAGTAGCCGCTGTTAACAATAAATGTGGATACTGGAGACCAAAATAAATATAAATCAATATTCATAGCCCTACCAAAGAAATCGGTTGCGATTGAATGCGATGATCATCGCACAATAAGCCTTATGAGTCATATGACTAAGATATTACTAAGAATCATCATGCGAAGAGTGCGAAACAAATTCAGTCCAGAAATTAGCGATGAACAGTGTGGTTTTGTTAGAGATAAAGGAACAAGCAATGTCATTTACATCACAAGATTTTTAGTAGAAAGAGCCATAGAGGTGAAAACAGATCTATACCCATGTTTCATAGATTACACCAAGGCATTTGACAAAGTACAGCACCAAGAAATAATCAACATTTTAGAAAGCATAAACATAGACAGCAAAGATCTAAAAATAATAAAGAACATGTACTGGCAACAAACAGCGGCCATAAGAACTGGAAACCAATTGGGAATGTTTCAACAAATAAAATAGGGTGTTAGACAAAGTTGTGTGCTGTCACCATATTTGTTTAATATTTATAATGAGATTAATTTAAGATCCATAAGGGGCATGCCTGGAATAACAATTGGAGGTCATAATATAAATAATCTAAGGTATGCTGATGATACAGTATTAATCGCTAAGAGTGAAATGAGTTACAAGAAATGTTGGACATTATAGTGAAGGAAAGCAAAAATAAAGGACTCAGCCTTAATAGCAAAAAGACAGAGGTAATGGTAACAACAAAAAAAAGACATCACCTCAGTGCAAAATAAAGACAAGTGGAACAATATTAAAATAGGTAAATGAATTTAAATATTTGGGAACTTTGTTAACCTCAGACAGAAGATGTACAAAAAAGGTGAGATGCAGAATGGCTCAGGCAAAAGAAGCTTTCCAAAAAATGAGGAAAATACTATGCAATCCATTTTTGACAATCATCATCATGGGCCATACCGGTTGGCGTGGTGATCATGTCCCTCCATAATCTTCTATCTACAATGCATCGTATCAGTTCTGTTGTTGACTGTTTTCCATGCCATGACACCAAGCTATCCAGTATTTTCTCTCTTTGTCGCCCTCTATCTCTCTTTCCTTTTATTTTGCCAGTTGTAACCAAGTATTCCAACTTTCGTCTTCTCATGATGTGCCCGAAAAATGTGGATTGCTTCTTGCTGATGTTTTTTAAGAGCTCCCTTTTTGTGTTGGCCTCTTTGAGAACTTCCTCATTGGTCTTTTTAGCTGTCCAGGGAACTTTCAACATTCTTCTGAGAAATCCCATCCCTGTGGCCTCTAATCGTCTTTTCATTTGTTTGTCTACTGTCCATGATTCGCTTCCAAAGGTCAGAATTGGTTCTATATAGCACCGATGAACTCTCTTTCTCATTTTTATTGACATAGATTTGTTGCATAAGACATTTTTCATTTTCTGAAATGCCATTTTAACCTGAGCTATTCTGCTTTTTATTTCTGTGGTGCATCTCCCATCTGATGTTATTATTGTGCCCAAGTATTTGAAACGTTGCAATTGTTTCAGATTTGTCTCGTTTATTTTAATATTGCATGATGGTGGTGATTGTTTCTTCGATATAACCATTACTTCTGTTTTCTTACTATTCAGACATACCTTTCTTGTTGCTTTCTTCCACTATTATGTCTATCATTTCGTGTAGTTCATTCTCTGTCTCTGCTATTAAGACTGTGTCATCCGCATATCGCAAATTATTTATGTTGTGACCGTTGACTTCAATTCCTTTTTTGTCTACTATTGATCTCATAATATATTCGCTGTAAAGTGAAAACAAATCCGATGACAGAACACAGCATTGTCTGACTCCTTGCTTTATATATTGGAATTGTCCTGTTTGGTTGTTAATTCGTATAGCTGCTGTTTGTTGCCAGTACATGTTTTTTATGATTCGCAGATCCTTGCCATCAATGTGTAATTTCTCCAGCATATTGATTATTTCCACATGCTTTACTTTGTCAAATGCTTTCGTGTAGTCTATAAAGCACATATATAGATCTTTCTTTACCTCTATAGATCTTTCTATCAATGTTCATAAGATGCATATTGCATTATTGGTGCCCTTTCTTTCCACAAATCCACATTGTTCCTCACTTATTTCTGGTTTTATTTTGTTCCTTACACGTCTCATGATTATTCTTAGTAATATGTTAGTCATATGGCTCATGAGACTAATAGCGCGATGGTCTTCACAATCAGTGGCTCCTGACTTCTTCGGTATGGCTACAAAGATAGATTTTAGTAGATCTTCAGGTATGTGTCCAGTGTTATATATGTTATTGAGTAATTTTGTTATGACTTGTATTCCCAGCTCTCCTAATGCACTGATCTCTTCGGTTGTTATATTGTCGGGACCTGGAGCTTTGCCTCTTTTCATGTGTTGAATTGCATCCTCCACTCTGCATTATTGGTGGTCCTGTGTCTTCATTTGAATTGTTTAATTCTGGTCTTTCATCGTCATAGAGTTGACTGATATATTCTGTCCATCTTTCCATTGCCTTCTCCTGTCCCATTATTATATTTCCTTCCTTTGATTTCACACATCCTGAAACTTTGACTTCTTTTCTTCCTGTTAATTCATTTAACTGATTGTGCATAAATTTTGAGTCTTTCTTTTGTTGTTTTTCCATTTCTTCACACTTCTGTTTTAACCATCCTTCCTTTGCTTCTCTGCACTTGTTTTGGATCTCTTTGTGCAATATTTTGTATGTCCGTTCTTCTTTCTTATGTTTTCTTCTTTTGATCCATTAGTTGTAATATTTCTTCTGTCATCCATTTCTTTTTGTTGATTCTTTTAGTCACTGGTATTACTTCTTTTGATGTTTGTTGAATCGATTGTTTGAGCATTTCCCACTGCTCCTGGATGTCCTGTATATTCCTAATAGCATTATATCTATTTTGTACTATCGTGCTGTACCTATCACTCATCTGTTTATCTACTCATAGCATATCTAGTTCTAATTTTATATTTCTTGGTGATTTATGTGCCTTCCGCAGTTTTATTCTTATCTTTCCAACTACTGGTACATGGTCACTATTGCAATCTGCTCCTGGCCTTGTTTTGGCCGATGTTAGCCCATTCCTGAATTTTCTCTGTACCAGTATAAAATCAATTTGATTGTGTACTTTTTTGTCTGGGCTTTGCCATGTCCATAGTCGCCTAGGGTGTTGTTTGAACCAGGTGTTACCTATAATCATTTCATGTGTCTTTGCCAATCTATGATTCTATCCCCTCTGTCATTCGTCTCTCCAAGGCCATGCCTTCCAGTCACATTTTGCACTTTAGCTGTTCCTACCTTTGCATTGAAATCCCCTAATATAATAGTTATTTCTTGGGGTTTACACTGTTCCATGGTTGCCTCTAACTCGTAAAAAGTGTCAATGTCTTCTTCTTCGCTATTACTTGTTGGTGCATAAACTTGAATTATGTTAATATCCATTGGTCTGCCACTCAATTTTACTAGCAGAATTCTGTCTGATACTGGCCAAAATCATTTCACTGTTTTGCTTCTTTCTCTATCTAACATGATGCCTACTCCTCTTTCATGTGTGGTTCCCCCAGAGTAAATTACATTTCCACTGTCGCGTTGTAATAATCCTGCCCCTGTCCATCTCATTTCACATAGTCCCAAGATGTTCAATTTCATTCTCTTCATTTCTTAGCTGTTGTTTTCTAGTTTTCCAACCTGGAATTCAGATCTAATGTTCCAAGTTCCTATTGCTAGTGTCTCTTTATTTTTGATCTTGCATACAGTTGCTTGATGACGGTCGGGTGTCACCTGTAGCACATGACGCTCCCTACCGGACGAGGTGGCCATGAAGTCCCCATTAACGTCGTTAGCTGTAAATAGAAGGTTGTGATTTGTCATGATTATTCCAGGCAATTTATGAAGGTAGTTTGCCATTCCTTTCCTTCTTGGCAGTGACTGTACTAGACGGAGATCGCAGCTATTGTTACTATACAAGAGATCCTCTGCCTGCCATCGCGGTATGGGGACCATAATCGGCACTACTTGTCGGCTGCTCCCACAACACCATCCACCACCTGCTCCAATGGCTTCACATAACCCTGATAGGGGGGCTAAACGGAAGCTCCACCTTGCCCAGCGGTGTCCCGAAGACTAGCGGAGGAAAGGAGACGTCTTACTCCTCCTTTGGTAGGGCAGAACTCTACCCCGCTAACCTTCTTTTTGACAATAGAAACAAGAAAAAGAGTTCTTAAATGTTACGTAGAGCCAGTCTTAACATACGGATGCGAGTCATGGACAATTGGACAACAGACAAGAAAATCACTGGATTCTATAGAAATGTGGTTTTACAGAAGAATGTTGAGAATACCATGGACAGCTAAGAAGAGAAATGAAGAGGTTCTGAGAGAGGTCAAAGCAAAAAGAGAGCTAATTTCCAATGTTAGGAAGAGACAATCATTATTTTTTGGCCATGTAATGAGAAGATAACAACTTGAATATATTGTAACAACTTGAAAAATTGAGGGACGATGAGATAGAGGGAAGCAAAGAGAAAAAAATAACGGACAGCTTAAGAGAATGGCTTGGCAGAAGGTCAACAACAGAAATGATAAATAGCTGCCGAGATCGAAAGTTGTGGAGAGACATGATCACCTACGCCACTAGGCTCGGTACTTGATGATGACTGGAGACCGCGGTTCTTTGGAAAATGTTCAGTGGACCCGTCGGCACAAAATGGTTGAGAACCCTTGGCGTAGAGGGTAAGAGAACAACATAAAGAGACAAAACAGAAAATGTGAGTCTGTATAAAATAAGGTGACTTAAGAATGAAACGTGGAAGAAAGATATGGAAAGGTTAATAGGTGATACGGGAAGAGAGAGATAGAAAAGAATGGGAAAGAGAGAAGTGGAAAATGGATGTACATTACATTTTTAAAGGAAGAAAAGTAAGTGAGCGAGTGAGTGATTGAGTGAATGAATGATTGGTTGAGTGAGTGATTGAGTAAATGAGTGATTGAGTGAGTGAATGATTGACTGTGTGAGTGGTTGTGTGACTGAATAATTGAGTGTGTGATTAAATGAATGATTGATTGAATGATTGAGTGAGTGAGTGAGTGAGTGGGTGAGTGAGTGAGTGTAA
Source organism: Megaustenia siamemsis (assembly GCA_032433765.1). Lineage (NCBI taxonomy): Eukaryota > Metazoa > Mollusca > Gastropoda > Stylommatophora > Ariophantidae > Megaustenia > Megaustenia siamemsis. Next base: position 180,620,817 of record JAVIAB010000092.1, read on the forward strand.
GTTAGTGAGTGAATGAAAGAATGAGTGAGTGATCGAGTGAGTGAGAGAAAATTAATCGGATAAATATTTCAAAGACAGTGACTGAGACGAGCGTGCTTATAAGTAAGTAATAATGGGAGGGAGTGTAAAGGAAATCGAAGGGAAAGATCTGGAGCAGAAATAAACCAAGTAATGGTGAGGTGATTTGCCAACTTGATCTATAGCAGATGTTATTGATTTATTTTTATTCATGAGTTTTCTCTTATAACTATCGCATGGTCGCTGAAGGCAGCTTTTGTCAAGATAATCGGATCACAGTAATACCCTTACTATTGTTCACTGGAAAAAATAGTAATCGTTTGATGTTTTTGTTGGCAAAAGACAGTAAATATACTCCATACATCTTGCACGTGAAATATGATTTGAGCGTGGTATTTTTTTAGATGTCAAGTCAATATTAATAAGTAAAATAACAGGTAAGAGATGCAATATACAAGTGGATATCGAAGTAGAATTCAACTAAAATTGGAAAGAACTCAAAAGGTGTTCCAGAATATCGCTGTCATGGACAGGTAACATGTAATCGCACATGTAAGACAGAAATAAAAAAAAGAATATGAATGGTGAAAAGCCTTTTTACAACAATAAATACATATTCACCTAAAAACAAATAACATCAGAACTAAAACTACGAATATGTTAAATCTACAAAACATTCCTGCACAGTACAGAAACATGGTCACTACATAAGAAATCATAGCTTAAAATATTTTGAGGCTTTTGAGATGTGCAGTTGTAGAGAAATGGGTAGAATTGGGTGGAAGGAAAAGAAAACAAACAGTGAAGTTCTGAATCAGCTGAAAAAGTAAAAAGAATTCCTCAGCACAACTCTAAAAAAGCAATTGAAATTGTTAGGGCATGCGAAGATATACAATACTCTAGTGAATGTCGTCTTGGAAGAGAAGGTACAAGGTAGGCAAGGCAGAGGCAGACTCAAGACTAAAGTGAACAAATAAAGTCAAAAGTTGTCCGTCCTCAACGACAGCGCAGCTAGCCAACCTGTCCGCTCTCTCATTTCCCCGTACTTCCGCATGTCCAGGGACATAGACAAAGATGACCTTACGTATTTTGGATTTCTGCAACGACTCTACCCATTGCATGCGTACAAAGCCCGCCTCCACTTTTTTTATCATGCTCATCGAATCACTCAGTATACATGCGTGAATCTTGTGAATCTTGTGACTCTAACCATTTGAATGCCTTGCTCACTGCCATCGCATCCATTGTCATGCTACTCGTGGTCACGACGTACGCACCACTGTCTTCGTAGACTATTCTGCCTGCCGAGCGTGCTGTAAATGCCCATGCACTTCTTTGGTGTCGCCTTACAGATCCGTCTGTATAGATGACTGCATCTTTCTCATCGGTTTTATCGCAGATGAGACCGTTGACCTCAGCATTAACCACGGCCGGGTTCTGTTCCCTACTTTTCCTGTCGAGTGTGACAATACACGAGAAAGTCCCCTTGAATGACGTAGGCACCGGTATCCACTCCTCACCAACGCTGATATTGGTAAGCCCACAAACCTGTTTGATGACATCTTCTGCTCGGCCCACTCATGAATTGCCTCTTCTTAGCCTGTTACCTTTCTCTGTGTTGAGTACGTGGTGCAATGGATGCTCTTTATCTGTACTAATCTTCAGGTATTCTCGTGCTCTCCAGATCTTGATTCTGTCATCCATGGTTGGAAAGTCAAGAAGATACCTCATTGCTACACAGGGAGTGTGCCTCGTACATCCCAGGATAATGCGTATGGCTTGATTTTGTATTTTCTCTAGCCTATCAATTTGAGTCGTACTGACAGTAAGAATTGCCAGCGCATATTCGATAGGTGCGAGGACTAATCCCTGGAACAGAAGAGTAAGTAGTCTCTTTTCGATGTAGGCAGCTGCCATGACCTTCAAGGCGGCTAATCCTTTGCGGGATTTTGTTATCACATGGTCGACGTGGTCCCGAAAACACAGGCTGCGATCAAACTTAACTCCAAGGTATGCCATCAACTTGTCTCTGGTCACCTCATCAGCTCCCATTCGTACTACCGGTGTGGTCGTACGAACGATATGATTGTTAAGGGAGAACCATGAAACTGATGCTTTATTAGGATTAACCACGGCACCTGATACCCCACACCAGGAAGAAATGCGATCGAGTTCGTCTTGCATTGTGAAAGCGATTCCCCGTCTGTCTTTTCCCTGTCGATATACCAGAATATCATCAGCAAACGTCATAGTTCTTCCCCTCCCATCCAGCTGTTGTTCCGTGATCGTTATTGTGTACACGTTAAATAGAACTGGTGACAATGGTGAGCCTTGTGGCAGCCCTGGACAAATGGATGTAGGTTTGGAAGACCAACTTCCACATCTGAGTATCACCTTCCTCTGAAACAGTGCCGCGGCGATCCATCTAATGTCACAAAAGAGTTTCATAATTAAACAAATATAAGACAAACATATTTCTTGAATTTCTCAATCGGTTACCTTTAACGTTACAAAAATTCATAATTATTTCTTCTCTTAAATGTGATAAAGGAGGCTCAATACAACAGACATCCATACTTTATTTACCTTGACTGGGCTGACAGCAAGATTAGCGTTGGCGAAAATTGTTGATCCGCCCCGTTCAACGTGCGATAGCTGAAACGGTGAACTTGGTGAGAGAACACATTAAAATGAGGCCAGTTTTGTATGTTTATTGTACCTGATTCACAACCATAAAGCAGCACTGATTCAGTGTAACACCGCAAAACTCTTTTATTCAACTTTGAACAATAATGACATGTGTTGTATAAACATATTTCACACTTAATTAATTAAAAATATTCTTGCGCTGTAAAATTCAGCATTTCACTTCTATGAGACATCTTCTATCATCACATCAAGCTATTGAAAATAATCTACTTGTCTGAACTTCGTAATTCTTGCACATGCATTACACTGAAGTGAAATCTTTTCTCTGGAAACCAGTCACTTCTGTTTGCTTTTTAATTTAAAATGAGTCCCTTATTCTCATGTTCTTTGATAACTCCAGTAAGTACTGACGCTCTTGTTTCTATATTGGATGTAAGTATCACCGTATCATCTGCAAATCTCAAGTTATTAAAATTAGATCCTCCTACTGTTATTGCAGGAATGTACTCTGTCTCTTTGTGTTTACGCTGAACTAAAAGAAAATACTAAGTCCCAGGATTCATCTCCGTCGCACGCTCATTTCAATATTCCTGTATTCTCTTATTTCTAACATTTTAATTACTTCTCTGTGTTTTACTCTGTCAATTGTCTACAACCGTCAACGAAACAGGTACATGTCTGTTTCAACTTCTAGAGCTATTCACATCAGAATTCATAAAATGTATAAAGCGTTTGGTCAACCTTTCCTGTCGACGAAATCGTTCTTATGAAATTTCATGTCACATCTTATTTCTGAATTTTTTTATTATTAGATGAAGCTTTATCCTGACAGCATGACTCATAACGCTAAAACCGCATTCAACATTCAACGGCCATTTGTTTATTTTTCACAGAGCAATACAAACGAATTTTAACAAGTCGATCGCTAACATGAACAAGTCGATGGTGGAAATCAACATAGAATATTACGCGACAAGCCCTTTTGTGGAATTCCTAGGGTAAGAGACAAAGAGGAAGGTCATAATATACTTGCAGAAGAAAGGCGGAAGCAAAGATGAATAGGATGGGGAAGATGTGGAACTATTCTAAGAGAATGGCAAGAAACAGGATGGCTTGGAAAGTATGTTGTTGAAGACCTGTGCTCCACAGGGAGTTGAAAGAAAGAAGCAGAAAGAGGCAGATATGAAAAGGAAGACTATATCAAAAATTAAGAAAAGAAAAGAATTAGAAAAATTCAGATTTGTAAGACGCGCGGAGAAGGGGTGGGTTATACGTATTAACACCAAAAGAAATAAAAGAGGGGAGTGACAGAGGTAGACACAAAAATACTTATGTGGTAGTTTAAGACACAAACATACATAAGTGGTATTGTGACAGACACAGCCCTATTTATATGGAACTTTGGCTTTACACCTTTACGCAAACATACCGATGTGGCAGTTTGGCTTTACACAACCTACTTAAGTTGCATTTTGCTATTACACAAACGTAACTATCTCACATTTTACCATGACACTAACCTACTTATGTGGTAGTTTGGCCTGACACAAAACTGCTCGTATTCTAGACCCCACTTTCAGACTCATCCATTTTTGAAAGTAGAAACATCATTACAATAAACGAGATGATGAAACCAACTTTCTGAAAGGCATTGTTACTAAACTTGTGAACTGAAGTGTCTCCCTGTGTAATCAAGAAAGTGATCACAAAACTTTATCCAGGAAAAAGAGAAAAAAGGCCACTTTTTAGATGTTATTTTAATATTTATTTTCTTCTCTGGCTAAAATATCATCATTGACGTACTCACATAAATGAGAAATGTTGCAAGTCTGTTGCCACCGGTTGAGAAGAGAGGTTTAGCAGATGATTGTTCTATTGAGACCTGTTGAGGAACATTTCGTGAAAATTGTTAATTCAATCTTTACCCATTCAGCCAAATGGATCATTACCACGATTGTAATTAGTTCTCTTAACAAGCCGCAACAGCCAATATCATGTACTCAAGGCATCCCAATGAACATTCGTTTTTCTCTCAACATAACATAGTGTATGTGTTTCATTATCTAACTACTAACATATACTCCTTCATCATCATCATCAAGTGCCATGCAACGCGCCGTGTGCGGTCGTGTCTTTACACCTCCCTCTTTCTCCGCTGCTTCTTATACATTGTCCTGTTTAATTCTTTATGTCCTACTTAATCAGACTGTCTAGTATTTTCTCTCGGTGTCTTCAGCTGTCTCTTTTCCCTTCCTTCGTTCCTGTTGTTACAATGTTTTGTTTAACAGCAGGAGAGACAAACAGAAAATCAAAAGATCGCAAACAATATAATACCTTCAACACTGAGAGGCAAATAAGGAAAGGAACAAGAAGAACAACAAGAAGACAAAGAACAACAACAAGTACATATTTGTATTAGTTTTCCTCTTTTCATCACAAGCCCAAAGGGAGTGGACTGTCTTCTTGTGATAGAGTTTAAATGTGTATTTTGTTCTGGCCTCACTTTATATTACGCACCTCTTTACATGTGCATGTTGTTCTTGTTGCGTTTACTTTCGGTGCTGCTTGGCCTTATGCCTTTTGGCGTGTGCTATTAGCTGATATGGCGGGGACTGCAGCTGCCTTTCATTTCTTGGATCTTTTGATGAGATGAGTTTTAATTCGGCTGATTTCACTGGCACGGATTTTATGGAATTATGAAATTATTGATTTTAATTCATTTGCGGTGATACCGGGGCCTTCAACTAATCATAACAATACATGTGCAGTTAATACTGTATAACATACTTTCTAATTCATCCTTTAAATCTGAGACCAAATAGTATCTAGTCGGACTCGAACTACCGAATTCTCAGACATTATTCCACATCGATCACTGTGCACACATATGCTCATATACCAAGACTGTAATAAACCTCCAACTCATAGAATGGTAACATCTATCTATCTATCTATTGACCTTTCGAGCCGTAACCGGCCCATAGGGCGTAGACCAAGATACACCTTCTCCTATATGAATTTTTGTTCTAGCAGTTTTCTTTTAAAGATATTTTATTAAATCTCGCCATCTGTCTCTGTTCTGTGCAAGCAGTTCTATCTCATTGAGGGAGCCGATTCCTGCTGCTCTTGCCTCTCTCATCAATGTTCTTCTCAGTGTCTCCCTGGGTCTTCCTCTTTTTCTTTTACCTGTTGTTTCCCATATGAGGGCTTGCTTTGCTATTCGATTATTATCTCTTCTCATCACATGTCCAACGTATGACCATCGTCTTTTCTTTATTACTGAAGATATTAGTGGTTGATTGGCGATTTCTCTAATTTCCTCGTTTGTTTTGAATTCGTTCCATTCTATACCAAGTATTTTCCTTAGACATTTATTTTCGAATGCGTTCAACTTTGTTTCTATATCTCTTGTTGTTTTCCAGCTTTCACACGCATACGTAAGGGTTGATAGTACATTTGATTTGAATAGCCTAAGTTTTGTGTTTGCTGCTAATTTACACATTCTGTATCAGGTCTACGTTTCATTAACAACATCGTTTTTACGATAGCGGCTTGTTAAACCTCTGATCAACGGTTCAATACCAAGCCGGAGAAAAATAATTCCTCCATTTTGGAAACAACCGGAAAATGGTAACATACAAGACCATAATGTCGACTAATGAAGCTGTAAGTCGCCGGACACTGTAGGACATGCTGAGGAGGGAATCTGAGCACCTACGGACATGTTCGGAGTGCAATGATGATGAGCCGCAAATAACTCAATAACCAAATAACTCATTACAAGATCTTAATGTATTGAGGCGTCTTTCTGAAAATAAAATGAGGAAACCAAATTACGACAAAGGGGTAATAATCTGTAGAAACAATCTGATCAAGGGGATTAATAAAGTGAGTTCTTACTAGCAACTAATCATAATAAGTCAGTAGTTTGGTAAAATATCAATGTCTTATACGGGTGTTGTTTTACTGAACAGATTCTCTCGTGGCTGAATCTGCCAATATTGGATAGACAGATCCGGCCACCGAACGAACAAGATGTGTTCGTGGTGCCTGGCCTCGTCTCCTTTCTCTTGCCCCTTTTGTCTCCTGAATTTGATATCAACGCTGCCTCGAATGTTGCTGTGCCATTGTTTTATTTTTTGTTCTCGAATTGCAACGAGATCTGCAGTTAGATTTTCCCAGTTTCTTTCACTCTTAAAGAATTCACTCATGGAAACTACGTTTTATATCTAAATAAAGAATATTATGTTTTAAGTTGTTTACACAATGTTATAAATGCAGTTAGTCGAAGGCCCCGGTATCACTGCAAAAGAATTAAAATCCATAATTTCTCAATCGCCCGTCCGAGTGGAATCATCCGATTTAACATCTAATCTCATTGAAGAATCCAAACAAAGACAAACCGCTGCAGTCCTCCCCATAGCTGCCACTGTACACGCCAAAAGACATAAGGCGTAGCCGCACCGAAAGTGATCGCAACCGAAATGTTCTTGTCATACGATATCATCATTCATCGAAATCAATCGGAATATCGAAACATCATCCAGATGAAAAACATAGCTCACGGTGTACTCAAAGCACTACATTCAGTGCTTTAGTAGCAAGCCGGACTTGGAATATGAGAAAACTGCAACAAGGAACACTTTTTAGACAGACGTTCAACGGTTCCTGCCACCTATCCGCTGTATTGATCGGAAGTCTGTGTTTACACAATGGGTTCTCATGTTGTTCCAACCAATGTGTCCCAATTTCATATTTATGTGTTTATAGAGTTTATGTTGCTTGTTGCATCCGAGGAAGGTCTTTATTCTCAACGTGGGATCTTTCGTTCGTAGCGTTAATTCATGTTGTCAAATTATATGGGCGTTAGCTCTCAGTTTCACATATTGTCATCTCTGCTGCAGCTCCGCATAACTTCACATCAATACCCATAATGTGGAAATATAGACTTTAACGACAACGTCATACTCATTGTATATCGAGCTACAACACAAAGCACAGATCCATTGCACATCCGCCAGTGTCCACCACACGCTAGCGAAAGCACTGAAGATGGTTTCTGCTCATCAGCACAAACCATGTAGCACGAACTTAGTAGCACGAACTCAGTAGAACCGTTGAATACCTAACAATTGAAGAGACAGTTACTGAATTAGTTAGATCCTTATCACTCAGCCATTTATGCCTACTCTTTGTCACTCAGCTATTTATGCCCACTCTTTATCACTCAGTAAATTTTGCCTACTCTTTATCACTCAGCAATTTTTGCCTACTCTTTATCACTCACGTATAACAAACAAACTAAGCGCATTAAACACAAAATTCTGAGTCTCGAAATCTTATTTCATGTGTGCATTTACGTGTACCAGGCCAGCACACTCCCTTTGATCTACAAAGCTTGATCAGACTATGGGAGAGCACGATTCATAGTTAATGTTTAACATTAGATTTTATTGTTATATTTGGCTAAAGGGAACCATAAATGTGACGTTATCACGTGAGTATTAATATGTTTTCGATTCGTTATTAAAGTTGCAAAAAAAAGTGTAAAGTGAAAATTAAGAAAAATATAAATTCAGATAGATAGATGTCGCCACAAACCTTATCATATGCGTCAAGGTGAATAGCATAGTGACCTCCCATACCATAGTTAACAACCTGTTATGGACAAATAGATCATGAGTATTTAATAAAACTTGCGCTTGATATATGTTTTGTTATATTGAAGTTAATAGTATACTTGTCAAACGAATACAATTGAGGTCTACATATACCCTGAAAACCCTGCATCGATTTTAAAGATACAATTAAGAATTCAATAAAATGCATTTTTTAAACAGCACTTAAAAAATTAACAAACTGCAACAGAAAACAGTGAACTATAGGCAATTAGAACCAGGATTTTGACTCGAAATCATCGATACATCGTATTGCCACTACAGACCTGCATTGCCATCTCAGCTTCCTGATAAAGAGTACATTTGATAGTAAGACATGACCTGAACATTGGGCTACGACATCAATTAAGGAAATAATTTGTTGACACAATTTATATTCCTAGTTTCCTATTACCAAGTATGCGCCACACAAACAAATAGGCAAGAATATTTGCGTTGTCAACACATGCGTAGAAGGGACATTACTCCAGGTGTAGTAATTTCAATTGGTTACATTAAAGACAATTTTAAACATTTTTATTTTAAATTAATACACATGGAAATTGCGAGGTAAGAGACAAATATAATTTACACAGAGGAGACACATGTAAATAGTGACATAAGTTTGAGAGATAAATTGTCTTGCATTTCGTTAATGTAATTTCATGTCCTACATCGCCCAGTGTGACTTGTGAACATCACGGAATAAAACAAAGTTCTGTAACTCTCGGGTCCATTGCGTTACCCCCAGGATGGGATTTGACAGACCGCCATGTTGAGAATTGAAGAGAAGAAAAATGTATAAAATATAGTCAAGTATTACTGTAAAACAACAGACAAGAAAATCCTTTGAGGTCACAGTAAAGTGATTACACATACGAATGTTGAGAATACCATAGACAGATAAAAAGAGTAAAGAGAATGCTCTAAAAGAGATTCAGAAAACATAAAGTTAACTAATAACATCAGGAGTAAACAATCATAGTTCTTCACCACATTCTGATAAAGGAATAACTGGAAGATATTTTAAGAAGAGGAAACTTTGAGGGAAGAAGAGATAGAAGAAAGCTGAGACAAAACACACCAGACAGTTAAGAGATTGGTTTTGTAGGAAGTCAACATCAGAAGTGACAAACTACATTAGAGATATCAAGTTATGGAGAGACATGATCACCTACACCAGCACGATACTTGATGAAGATGCTCATGACCGCTTTATTACATTTATGGCGGTATGTCAAGGAATCTGTTAATAAACTTAAGCAATGACGTATGTCTGCTGCAGTCGCCGTCTAGTGCCCACGCTATTGTTTTTGTTTCATTTCATTCTCGCAGGAAAATACCATTGATCTTACTGGCAGTTGAATACTCCTAGACCTGATCTGCTAACAACTGGTTTAGATCGCCTGTACATTCTTGAACAAATGAGAAAACATTAAATGAGACAACGAAAGAACACTTTGAACAAATCGCATTTCGAGCAAAAAAAATGCGCTAATTAAACAAGTGAACATTTACTGGAAACAAATCAAAAGCGATATTGCTATCTTAGAGAACGAGTCTATCTTGTCAAATGTAACAGAATCGTGCGTTTCAATATATTTATATTATCACTGGAGAATAAGTTTGATTTATTTACAAAAAAATATTTTACATTGAACCACCATTAACGGTTGAATTTGATATTGTAATATATAATAGGTCTCATTGTTTTTAAAAGTGTATTTTTTCAAGCAGAGTTTTAACAAACATTAGCAGCAAATAACTTTTATAGAAAACAAATGAATTTATATATACAAGCATTACGAGCATTGACAAATAAAATATGGTTAATTAATTAAAATATGTTTTTGAAATGAACAGAATATGTAAATAACATCAAGTGTTCTAAGTAAATACTTCAGTTGGAAAAATTGCTCTATTCAACTCCTTATTTAAAAAATCCAAGTAGAATGAGCATATAATTAACAGCCTGAAAGTTTAAAATGGATATTTAGTATAATCGGCAACAACAGCACACAAATAAAATCAATCTTTAAAAAAAAAAAAAAGTTAAAATGAGCACTTGTTACTTCCTCTGCTGGACAATCTGTCTGAATGATACTCGTCGTTTCTTACAACTCGACAATCTGTCTGAATGATACTCCTTGTTTCTTACTGCTCGACAATCTGTCTAAATGATACTCGTTGTTTCTTACAGCTCGACAATCTGTCTAAATGATGCTCGTTGTTTCTTACAGCTCGACAATCTGTCTGAATGATACTCGTTGTTTCTTACAGCTCGACAATCTGTCTAAATGATGCTCGTTGTTTCTTACTGCTCGACAATCTGTCTAAATGATACTCGTTGTTTCTTACTGCTCGACAATCTGTCTAAATGATGCTCGTTGTTTCTTACAGCTCGACAATCTGTCTAAATGATGCTCGTTGTTTCTTACTGCTCGACAATCTGTCTAAATGATGCTCGTTGTTTCTTACAGCTCGACAATCTGTCTAAATGATACTCGTTGTTTCTTACTGCTCGACAATCTGTCTAAATGATGCTCGTTGTTTCTTACAGCTCGACAATCTGTCTAAATGATGCTCGTTGTTTCTTACTGCTCGAGAATCTGTCTAAATGATACTCGTTGTTTCTTACAGTTCGACAATCTGACTAAATGATGCTCGTTGTTTCTTACTGCTCGACAATCTGTCTAAATGATACTCGTTGTTTCTTACAGCTCGAAAATCTGTCTAAATGATGCTCGTTGTTTCTCACAGCTCCACAATCTGTCTAAATGATACTCGTTGTTTCTTACAGCTCCACAATCTGTCTAAATGATACTCGTTGTTTCTTACAGCTCGACAATCTGTCTAAATGATGCTCGTTGTTTCTTACAGCTGGAGAATCTGTCTAAATGATAATCGTTTTTTCTTACAGCTCGACAATCTGTCTAAATGGTGCTCGTTGTTTTTTTAAAGCTCGACAAACTGTCTGAATGATTCTCGTTGTTTCTTACAGCCCGACAATCTGTCTAAATGATACTCGTTGTTTCTTACAGCCCGACAATCTGTCTGAATGATACTCGTTGTTTCTTACAGCCCGACAATCTGTCTGAATGATACTCGTTGTTTCTTACAGCCCGACAATCTGTCTGAATGATACTCGTTGTTTCTTACAGCCCGACAATCTGTCTGAATGATACTCGTTGTTCCTTACAGCTCGGCAATCTGTCTGAATGATACTCGTTGCTTTTTCCTTCTCGACAATCTGTCTGAATGATACTCGTTGTTTCTTACAGCTCGACAATCTGTCTGAATGATACTCGTTGTTTCTTACAGCTTGACAATCTGTCTGAATGATACTCGTTGTTTCTTACAGCTTGACAATCTGTCTGAATGATACTCGTTGTTTCTTGCAGCTCGACAATCTGTCTGAATGATACTCGTTGTTTCTTACAGCTCGACAATCTGTCTAAATGATGCTCGTTGTTTTTTGCAGCTCGACAATCTGTCTGAATGATACTCGTTGTTTCTTACAGCTCGACAATCTGTCTAAATGATGCTCGTTGTTTCTTACTGCTTGACAATCTGTCTAAATGATGATAGTTGTTTCTTACTGCTCGACAATCTGTCTAAATGATGCTCGTTGTTTCTTACAGCTCGACAATCTGTCTAAATGATACTCGTTGTTTCTTACTGCTCGACAATCTGTCTGAATGATTCTCGTTGTTTCTTACAGCCCGACAATCTGTCTGAATGATACTCGTTGTTTCTTACAGCTCGACAATCTATCTAAATGATGCTCGTTGTTTCTTACTGCTCGACAATCTGTCTAAATGATGCTCGTTGTTTCTTACTGCTCGACAATCTGTCTAAATGATGCTCGTTGTTTCTTACAGCTCGACAATCTGTCTAAATGATACTCGTTGTTTCTTACTGCTCGACAATCTGTCTAAATGATGCTCGTTGTTTCTTACAGCTCGACAATCTGTCTAAATGATGCTCGTTGTTTCTTACTGATCGACAATCTGTCTAAATGATGCTCGTTGTTTCTTACAGCTCGACAATCTGTCTAAATGATACTCGTTGTTTCTTACTGCTCGACAATCTGTCTAAATGATGCTCGTTGTTTCTTACAGCTCGACAATCTGTCTAAATGATGCTCGTTGTTTCTTACTGCTCGACAATCTGTCTAAATGATACTCGTTGTTTCTTACAGCTCGACAATCTGTCTGAATGATACTCCTTGTTTCTTAATGCTCGACAATCTGTCTAAATGATACTCGTTGTTTCTTACAGCTCGACAATCTGTCTAAATGATGCTCGTTGTTTCTTACAGCTCGACAATCTGTCTGAATGATACTCGTTGTTTCTTACAGCTCTACAATCTGTCTAAATGATGCTCGTTGTTTCTTACAGCTCGACAATCTGTCTAAATGATGCTCGTTGTTTCTTACAGCTGGAGAATCTGTCTAAATGATACTCGTTTTTCTTACAGCTCGACAATCTGTCTAAGTGGTGCTCGTTGTTTCTTACAGCTCGACAAACTGTCTGAATGATTCTCGTTGTTTCTTACAGCTCGACAATCTGTCTAAATGATGCTCGTTGTTTCTTACAGCTCGACAATCTGTCTGAATGATACTCGTTGTTTCTTACAGCTCGACAATCTGTCTAAATGATGCTCGTTGTTTCTTACAGCTCTACAATCTGTCTAAATGATGCTCGTTGTTTCTTACTGATCGACAATCTGTCTAAATGATGCTCGTTGTTTCTTACAGCTCGACAATCTGTCTAAATGATACTCGTTGTTTCTTACTGCTCGACAATCTGTCTAAATGATGCTCGTTGTTTCTTACAGCTCGACAATCTGTCTAAATGATACTCGTTGTTTCTTACAGCTCGACAATCTGTCTGAATGATACTCCTTGTTTCTTAATGCTCGACAATCTGTCTAAATGACACTCGTTGTTTCTTACAGCTCGACAATCTGTCTAAATGATGCTCGTTGTTTCTTACAGCTCGACAATCTGTCTGAATGATACTCGTTTTTTCTTACAGCTCGACAATCTGTCTAAATGATGCTCGTTGTTTCTTACAGCTCGACAATCTGTCTAAATGATGCTCGTTGTTTCTTACAGCTGGAGAATCTGTCTAAATGATACTCGTTTTTTCTTACAGCTCGACAATCTGTCTAAGTGGTGCTCGTTGTTTCTTACAGCTCGACAAACTGTCTGAATGATTCTCGTTGTTTCTTACAGCCCGACAATCTGTCTGAATGATACTCGTTGTTTCTTACAGCCCGACAATCTGTCTGAATGATACTCGTTGTTTCTTACAGCCCGACAATCTGTCTGAATGATACTCGTTGTTTCTTACAGCCCGACAATCTGTCTGAATGATACTCGTTGTTTCTTACAGCCCGACAATCTGTCTGAATGATACTCGTTGTTTCTTACAGCCCGACAATCTGTCTGAATGATACTCGTTGTTCCTTACAGCTCGGCAATCTGTCTGAATGATACTCGTTGCTTTTTCCTTCTCGACAAACTGTCTGAATGATACTCGTTGTTTCTTACAGCTCGACAATCTGTCTGCATGATACTCGTTGTTTCTTACAGCTTGACAATCTGTCTGAATGATAGTCGTTGTTTCTTACAGCTCGACAATCTGTCTGAATGATACTCGTTGTTTCTTACAGCTCGACAATCTGTCTGAATGATACTCGTTGTTTCTTACAGCTCGACAATCTGTCTGAATGATACTCGTTGTTTCTTACAGCTCGACAATCTGTCTAAATGATGCTCGTTGTTTCTTACAGCTCGACAATCTGTCTAAATGATGCTCGTTGTTTCTTACTGCTCGACAATCTGTCTAAATGATGCTCGTTGTTTCTTACAGCTCGACAATCTGTCTAAATGATACTCGTTGTTTCTTACTGCTCGACAATCTGTCTGAATGATACTCGTTGTTTCTTACAGCTCGACAATCTGTCTGAATGATACTCGTTGTTTCTTACAGCTCGACAATCTGTCTAAATGATGCTCGTTGTTTCTTACAGCTCGACAATCTGTCTGAATGTTACTCGTTGTTTCTTACAGCTCGACAATCTGTATAAATGATGCTCGTTGTTTCTTACAGCTCGACAATCTGTCTAAATGATGCTCGTTGATTCTTACAGCTCGACAATCTGTCTAAATGATACTCGTTGTTTCTTACTGCTCGACAATCTGTCTAAATGATGCTCGTTGTTTCTTACAGCTCGACAATCTGTCTAAATGATGCTCGTTGTTTCTTACTGCTCGACAATCTGTCTAAATGATGCTCGTTGTTTCTTACAGCTCGACAATCTGTCTAAATGATACTCGTTGTTTCTTACTGCTCGACAATCTGTCTAAATGATGCTCGTTGTTTCTTACAGCTCGACAATCTGTCTAAATGATGCTCGTTGTTTCTTACTGCTCGACAATCTGTCTAAATGATACTCGTTGTTTCTCACAGCTCGACAATCTGTCTAAATGATGCTCGTTGTTTCTTACTGCTCGACAATCTGTCTAAATGATACTCGTTTTTTCTTACAGCTCGAAAATCTGTCTGAATGATACTCGTTGTTTCTTACAGCTCCACAATCTGTCTAAATGATACTCGTTGTTTCTTACTGCTCGACAATCTGTCTAAATGATACTCGTTGTTTCTTACAGCTCGACAATCTGTCTAAATGATGCTCGTTGTTTCTTACAGCTGGAGAATCTGTCTAAATGATACTCGTTTTTTCTTACAGCTCGACAATCTGTCTAAATGGTGCTCGTTGTTTCTTACAGCTCGACAATCTGTCTAAATGATACTCGCTGTTTCTTACAGCTCGACAAACTGTCTGAATGATTCTCGTTGTTTCTTACAGCCCGACAATCTGTCTGAATGATACTCGTTGTTTCTTACAGCTCGACAATCTATCTAAATGATGCTCGTTGTTTCTTACTGCTCGACAATCTGTCTAAATGATGCTCGTTGTTTCTTACTGCTCGACAATCT
The DNA here is from genome assembly GCA_032433765.1 of Megaustenia siamemsis. NCBI lineage: Eukaryota > Metazoa > Mollusca > Gastropoda > Stylommatophora > Ariophantidae > Megaustenia > Megaustenia siamemsis. The sequence continues at coordinate 180,636,152 of JAVIAB010000092.1, forward strand.
GTCTAAATGATGCTCGTTGTTTCTTACAGCTCGACAATCTGTCTAAATGATACTCGTTGTTTCTTACTGCTCGACAATCTGTCTAAATGATGCTCGTTGTTTCTTACAGCTCGACAATCTGTCTAAATGATGCTCGTTGTTTCTTACTGATCGACAATCTGTCTAAATGATGCTCGTTGTTTCTTACAGCTCGACAATCTGTCTAAATGATACTCGTTGTTTCTTACTGCTCGACAATCTGTCTAAATGATGCTCGTTGTTTCTTACAGCTCGACAATCTGTCTAAATGATGCTCGTTGTTTCTTACTGCTCGACAATCTGTCTAAATGATACTCGTTGTTTCTTACAGCTCGACAATCTGTCTGAATGATACTCCTTGTTTCTTAATGCTCGACAATCTGTCTAAATGATACTCGTTGTTTCTTACAGCTCGACAATCTGTCTAAATGATGCTCGTTGTTTCTTACAGCTCGACAATCTGTCTGAATGATACTCGTTTTTTCTTACAGCTCGACAATCTGTCTAAATGATGCTCGTTGTTTCTTACAGCTCGACAATCTGTCTAAATGATGCTCGTTGTTTCTTACAGCTGGAGAATCTGTCTAAATGATACTCGTTTTTTCTTACAGCTCGACAATCTGTCTAAGTGGTGCTCGTTGTTTCTTACAGCTCGACAAACTGTCTGAATGATTCTCGTTGTTTCTTACAGCTCGACAATCTGTCTAAATGATGCTCGTTGTTTCTTACAGCTCGACAATCTGTCTGAATGATACTCGTTGTTTCTTACAGCTCGACAATCTGTCTAAATGATGCTCGTTGTTTCTTACAGCTCTACAATCTGTCTAAATGATGCTCGTTGTTTCTTACTGATCGACAATCTGTCTAAATGATGCTCGTTGTTTCTTACAGCTCGACAATCTGTCTAAATGATACTCGTTGTTTCTTACTGCTCGACAATCTGTCTAAATGATGCTCGTTGTTTCTTACAGCTCGACAATCTGTCTAAATGATACTCGTTGTTTCTTACAGCTCGACAATCTGTCTGAATGATACTCCTTGTTTCTTAATGCTCGACAATCTGTCTAAATGATACTCGTTGTTTCTTACAGCTCGACAATCTGTCTAAATGATGCTCGTTGTTTCTTACAGCTCGACAATCTGTCTGAATGATACTCGTTTTTTCTTACAGCTCGACAATCTGTCTAAATGATGCTCGTTGTTTCTTACAGCTCGACAATCTGTCTAAATGATGCTCGTTGTTTCTTACAGCTGGAGAATCTGTCTAAATGATACTCGTTTTTTCTTACAGCTCGACAATCTGTCTAAGTGGTGCTCGTTGTTTCTTACAGCTCGACAAACTGTCTGAATGATTCTCGTTGTTTCTTACAGCCCGACAATCTGTCTGAATGATAATCGTTGTTTCTTACAGCCCGACAATCTGTCTGAATGATACTCGTTGTTTCTTACAGCCCGACAATCTGTCTAAATGATACTCGTTGTTTCTTACAGCCCGACAATCTGTCTGAATGATACTCGTTGTTTCTTACAGCCCGACAATCTGTCTGAATGATACTCGTTGTTTCTTACAGCCCGACAATCTGTCTGAATGATACTCGTTGTTCCTTACAGCTCGGCAATCTGTCTGAATGATACTCGTTGCTTTTTCCTTCTCGACAAACTGTCTGAATGATACTCGTTGTTTCTTACAGCTCGACAATCTGTCTGCATGATACTCGTTGTTTCTTACAGCTTGACAATCTGTCTGAATGATAGTCGTTGTTTCTTACAGCTCGACAATCTGTCTAAATGATACTCGTTGTTTCTTACAGCTCGACAATCTGTCTGAATGATACTCGTTGTTTCTTACAGCTCGACAATCTGTCTGAATGATACTCGTTGTTTCTTACAGCTCGACAATCTGTCTAAATGATGCTCGTTGTTTCTTACAGCTCGACAATCTGTCTAAATGATGCTCGTTGTTTCTTACAGCTCGACAATCTGTCTAAATGATACTCGTTGTTTCTTACTGCTCGACAATCTGTCTAAATGATGCTCGTTGTTTCTTACAGCTCGACAATCTGTCTAAATGATACTCGTTGTTTCTTACTGCTCGACAATCTGTCTGAATGATACTCGTTGTTTCTTACAGCTCGACAATCTGTCTGAATGATACTCGTTGTTTCTTACAGCTCGACAATCTGTCTAAATGATGCTCGTTGTTTCTTACAGCTCGACAATCTGTCTGAATGTTACTCGTTGTTTCTTACAGCTCGACAATCTGTCTAAATGATGCTCGTTGTTTCTTACAGCTCGACAATCTGTCTAAATGATGCTCGTTGTTTCTTACAGCTCGACAATCTGTCTAAATGATACTCGTTGTTTCTTACTGCTCGACAATCTGTCTAAATGATGCTCGTTGTTTCTTACAGCTCGACAATCTGTCTAAATGATGCTCGTTGTTTCTTACTGCTCGACAATCTGTCTAAATGATGCTCGTTGTTTCTTACAGCTCGACAATCTGTCTAAATCATACACGTTGTTTCTTACTGCTCGACAATCTGTCTAAATGATGCTCGTTGTTTCTTACAGCTCGACAATCTGTCTAAATGATGCTCGTTGTTTCTTACTGCTCGACAATCTGTCTAAATGATACTCGTTGTTTCTCACAGCTCGACAATCTGTCTAAATGATGCTCGTTGTTTCTTACTGCTCGACAATCTGTCTAAATGATACTCGTTTTTTCTTACAGCTCGAAAATCTGTCTGAATGATACTCGTTGTTTCTTACAGCTCCACAATCTGTCTAAATGATACTCGTTGTTTCTTACTGCTCGACAATCTGTCTAAATGATACTCGTTGTTTCTTACAGCTCGACAATCTGTCTAAATGATGCTCGTTGTTTCTTACAGCTGGAGAATCTGTCTAAATGATACTCGTTTTTTCTTACAGCTCGACAATCTGTCTAAATGGTGCTCGTTGTTTCTTACAGCTCGACAATCTGTCTAAATGATACTCGTTGTTTCTTACAGCTCGACAAACTGTCTGAATGATTCTCGTTGTTTCTTACAGCCCGACAATCTGTCTGAATGATACTCGTTATTTCTTACAGCCCGACAATCTGTCTGAATGATACTCGTTGTTTCTTACAGCCCGACAATCTGTCTGAATGATACTCGTTGTTTCTTACAGCCCGACAATCTGTCTAAATGATGCTCGTTGTTTCTTACAGCTCGACAATCTGTCTAAATGATACTCGTTGTTTCTTACAGCCCGACAATCTGTCTGAATGATACTCGTTGTTCCTTACAGCTCGACAATCTGTCTGAATGATACTCGTTGTTTCTTACAGCTTGACAATCTGTCTGAATGATACTCGTTGTTTCTTACAGCTTGACAATCTGTCTGAATGATACTCGTTGTTTCTTACAGCTCGACAATCTGTCTGAATGATACTCGTTGTTTCTTACAGCTCGACAATCTGTCTGAATGATACTCGTTGTTTCTTACAGCTCGACAATCTGTCTAAATGATACTCGTTGTTTCTTACAGCTTGACAATCTGTCTAAATGATGCTCGTTGTTTCTTACAGCTTGACAATCTGTCTGAATGATACTCGTTGTTTCTTACAGCTTGACAATCTGTCTAAATGATACTCGTTGTTTCTTACAGCTTGACAATCTGTCTGAATGATACTTGTTGCTTTTTACTGTTCGACAATCTGTCAGAATGTACTCGTTACTTTTTACTGTTCGACAATCTGTCAGAATGTACTCGTTGCTTTTTACTGCTCGACAATCCGTTTGACTGACACTCGTTGCTTCCTATTGCTCGACAATCTATCTGAATTATCCGCATCACTTCCTACTGCTCAACAATCTGTCTGAATGATACTCATTGCTGCCTATTGCTCAATAATCTATATGAATTATACTCGCTGCTTCTCTTGATCCTTCGTTTAAAATAAACTGAAAGTTGTCCTCTTGTCGGCTCGTTATAAAAATGTTGAGCTAAATTGGACTTGACACGACAACCCAAAGGCACATTTTAGTACTAATGTTATGCTTATAACCAGAAGTGGATTAACCTTTAAACAGAATAAGCACGTTCTTAGATTATCAAGTGAAGGGGGCACCACAAAGTGGCCCCAACATTAATTGAAAAAATGACATACGGATATCAACAAGAGCAACAAGAGCATCAGTGATACTGACCACCGCCAACGGTCATGAAATAATCGAACAAAGGCGGCTAGATCTCTTATCTCTGTTAAGTACAGAAGCAGATGTGTTACATAATGTTAGTTTTATGGATCTCATCAAAGACTTTGCAATTTTAAAAAGTTGGAGACAACTTTTCAAATATTAATAAAGTGGAAATATAAAACAATAAACATTATTTTCCATGTTACTATACATTTTGTTTAATTTAGATAAATACAATTATATTTTATGGTTAATTATTGTTTATATTTTGAATTACATAAACATGGAAAGGGGGCGGGGGCAACACAATCTCTTAAGTGTTTACGGCCTCTGAGGGTCTTAATTCGGCCTTGTCTATAACTAACTACAACTGACCATACTTCTTCCTTGAAAGATCGATGAGTGTCTAGTAACTAACAGGTGATTGTATGGAGAACAGTTATTTGGATTTCTACAGCTGAACAGACCGTAAGAGAGTTGGCCACGTGTGTTTTATCAAAAGTCACTCCAATTTATGCCGCTGGCAACAAACTGCATCTGCTGATTGTTACTTTAATCAAGCAGCTCTTGGTATGAATGGATCTGCTGCGTGTCATCATCCATATCATTATGGGAAGCTAAGAATCATGCTAGTGTCTAGTCGGGTAATTTTTACCTGCTACTGTATGCAGTAGACAGTGCAACCTGCGACTGCCCTGCTGTCTTGCAGGTAGGAGGCAAATAATAATAAATGAATATTATTATAGAGGGAAACTTCCGAGGCGATAGATCAGAGAATCATTTCAGAGAAAAAAGTATGTTTACAGCACTCGGATAAAAAAACACAAATAATCAACAACAGAAAAAAAAAAGAAAGAACAATATGGGGTCCGAAGCAGGATCGAACGCGTACTGTGTTGTTGATTATTTGTGTTTTTTTCATAGTGCTGTAATGATTCGCTGATCTATCGCCTCTGGAGTTTCCCTCTATAATAATACTCATTTATTATTATTTTTCTACAGTATAAACCACTAGAAACTACTATTCATGCTATTTCGTTATATAACTGTTTGTCTGTAACGCAAGTATTCAGCCGTACCCTATCCGGGAGATGCTTTTCTTAATAGGAAAATAAGGATACAAAATGTATTCCCGAGTTGTGATCACAACCCTATGCTACATCATGAGTACACCTGTCAGAAAAACATCGCCCATGATAGCTAATTGTTTAGTTAGCTGAATTGGTGGTATGCTCTAACGTTTGGTTACACGAGGCAAGGTACTGTGTCATGGAGTACAGGTTGGATCCTGCTTGGGACCATATATTGTTCTTTTTTTCCGTTGTTGATTATTTGTGATTTTCTCGTTTGCTGTAAACATACCTCCTTCTCAGAAATGATTCGCTCCCTTGCAGGTATGCAGCGGAGAGTAAAAGGCTAAGGGAGAGTACCCTCAAATAAAACAAACCCACTGCCTTGTGGGTGAAATTTGTTAGTCAAAGGCGACCGGAGCCAACCGTAAACAAATCAACACAAGGCAACAGAAAACCACCGTCGTAATTCTTTGTATAATCATGGATCGACACAATTACAGTATTCACAACAACGTCAAGGGGGATTCCGATGGAATACCCTCATTCGGTAGGGGATATCATGTGCTACAGGTGATACCAAATCGTCATCAAGATGCTGTAGGCAAGATAAAGACAAAACAGACTCTGAAGATAGGTACTTGGAACGATAACACTCATGCAAAAGACAAAACTGGAAAACAAAACAGGAAATGAAAAGGATGGGTTTACATTTATTGGGATTATGTAAAATGAGATACACAGATTCAGGGGAGATATATTCTGATGATAGATTTACAACAGAGATGAGATGCAGAATAGCTTTGGCAATATCAACTATAATAATCTAATAGGCAATAGAGGAATGGTGAGACTTCCATGGACAGCTAAGAAGAGTAATGAAAACGTTCCAAAAGAGGCCATGGACAAATAGATATAGGGAAGCATAGAGAAAATATACCAGACAGGTAAGGCGAATGTCTTGGCAGAAAGTCAACAGCAGAAATGATAAATAACCGTCGAGATCGAAAGTTCTGGAGAGACATGATCACCTACGCCAGCAGGTATGGTACTTGATGATGATAATGATGAAGAATCATGCATGATATTCATTCGTAAACTAAATACTTCGACTTAGATACTTTCAAACTGGCAACAACTTCATTCATTATTTTCGGTGTCTACAAATTAAGCAACAATACAGACGTTCTGTGTTTCATATTACAAAAGCAACATTAGTTGTAGAACATCATCATCATCATCAAGTACAACGCCTACTGGCGTAGGTGATCATGTCTCTCCACAGCTTTCGATCTCGACAGTTATTTATCATTTCTGTTGTTGACACACTGCCAAGCCATTCTCTTAATTAAGCTGTCTGGTATTTTCTCTCTTTACTTCCCTCTATCTCTTCGTCCCTCAATGTTTCCAGTTGTTACAATATATTCCAGTTGTTCTCTTCTCATTACATGACCAAAAATGATGATTGTTCTGCCTCATATTGGAAATTAGCTCTCTTTTTACTTTGACTTCTTCTCTTTAAGAACATTTTAATTACTCTTCTTAGTTGTCCATGGTATTCTCAACATTCTTCTGTAAAACCGCATTTCTACAGACTCCAGTGATTTTCTTGTCTGTTTTCCTATTGTCCATGATTCACATCCATATGTTAAGACTGGTTCTACATAACATTTATGAACTCTTTTTTTTTGTTTCTATTGTCAAAAATGGATTGCATAGTATCTTCCTCATTTTTTGGAAAAATTAAAAAATAGAAAAAAATGGTATGTCAGAAGCTTTACGTGATCAGTGGACGACACAGATTAAACGACGTTTCGGCCCAATAGGCCTTCAACAGGAACAAACAAACAAAAAACACACACACGGATATGAAAGTAAAACTAATAACGAAACATGCAAAACAAAAATAATAGAAATATGTCTATCCTGTGTGTCAGGCCCAGGTCAAAATAAAAAGGAAATGGTAACCTGAGTGCGGCTGTCGTGAATGTGCAGAAATGTGCGCAAATGCACACAGAACCAACTGTGGTTTTTGCCTAAGCCATTCTGCATCTCACCTCTGTTGTACATCTACCATGTGTATATTCATCCTAGAACTATGGTGTTTTCATGTGGTTTGCATTAAAGAAGGGTCTCATTTAACTCGTCGTAAAATTTATAATTTGTTTCATCTAGACTGTCTGCGATTGGTGCATACACTTTTTTAAAGATTTATGTCTATTGGGTTTCCATTCAATTTCACTAAAAGGACACAGATATTGGGTAAAAGCCTTTCAGTGTTCTTGCTCTCTCCGCATCCAAGATAATACCTACTCCTCTTTGGTGTTCAGTACCTCCAGAATAGATTAGTTTATGTTTATCAGAATACATCTCCCCTGATCCGGTGTATCTCATTTCACATAGTCCCAGTAAATGTAAACCCATTCTTTTCATTTCTTGTATGATATTTTCCATTTTACCCTTCTGTACTAGTGTACTCACATTCCAAGTACCTATCTTTAGAGTTTGTTTTATCTTTATTTTGCTTACTGTAGCTTGATGACGATCGGGTATTACCTGTAGCACATAAAGTCCCCTACCGAACGAGGGTTTTCCAGTGGAATCCCCCTTAACGTTGTTGTCGTGATTTCTATTGTTGTGGCGATTCATGATTGTACAAAGAAATTACGACGGTGTTTTTCTGTTGCCTTCTTTCGGTTTGTTTACGGTTGGTTCCGCTAGCCTTTGACTAAAAAGTCTCACCAACAAGGCAGTGGGGTTGTTTTACTTCGGGGTACCCTCCCTTAGCCCTCTACTCTCCCGAGCCTACCTGCAAGGCTGCAGGGCAGCCACAGGTTGTAGTGTTTACTGCATACAGCAGCAGGTAAAATTACCTGACCAGAAATATTAAGTTGTAGAACACTTAGACATAGACATGTAAAGTGATACTTCAAGAACAAAAATGTGAGTGAGAGGTAGAGAAAGAGAGAGAGAGAATTGTACTATATATTATTTCAGGAGTGGAAGGAATTGATATTGCGTTCTGGATAGAAACAACTGGAGACCTTGTAACATACATTATCAAGATTTATTGTATCCTTTCAACTGTAAATAATAAATCTTAGATTCAGCTTAAGCTCATATTTTTTAAAATAAACATTCTAATATTTCTCTAGAATATTCTGTATATTTATTTTACTCATGGCAAGTTAACTCACCTGGAATGGTTCGCTGGAGTAATCACCTCCATCAACTTGAGGCTTCGTGACAAGACCCGTGATGGCTCCGATTCTTTGTGATATGTCAGCAACAAAGGGCGATTGGTGGTCGTAGACAAATGAACTGTAAGTAAAGTAGAGTTCCCTCCCTTGACTTATTCACATGACACGATGTATTACCTTACATGCACACATTCATACACAGTAACATCCAAACGCACACTCAAATAAATATACACATTCTAATATTCCTGTTATCTAGAAATTATGGCTTTATAGTGCATGTAGTTGTAAGGGAGATAAATAATCTTGTCACAAGATACAGTAACAAAAACGTTAGATGGAAATAGCTTGTGGAAGTTGACGTCATATCATCCCTTAAAGTAGTTTTACAGGCTGGAGGGCTAGAAGGGCTACTGTAGTGAAAGAATAACATATGTAGAGGAAAGAGTGTTTACAGTACTTGAGTTACGAATGTAGATGACAGGTACATTGACATGAAGTAGAATGGAAGACACAGTGACGTTTGAGTAACAGGTGGACTGTGTGATCATAGCATGTGGGAAAATGTGAAAAATCTAGTCACTTGGAGTGAACGTAGATGCTCAAGGAGGGTGTAGTGAGTAGAGTTAGTTTAAAATGAAACAGATGAAATGAACAACAACAACAATAAAATGGTTAAGAGCTGGACATGCAAAGTAGTTAGGAGTGACACGACGGCCTTTGTTGTTGAGAGTGACACAAAATATGTGGTTGTTCATAGTTACTCAGGGACATTCGTTGCTAAGAGTTGTACAAGGAAGGTCATTGATTGTTGAGAGTGACTAAAGGGCATTGGCTGTTGGAAGTGACACAAGGTCAATAGTTGTCTAGAGTGACACAAGGTCATTGGCTGTTGATAGTGACACAATGTATGTGGTTGTTAAGAGTGACAAGAGGTCATTGGTTTTTATGAGTGACAAATATTATGTGGTTGTTGAGAGTGATACAAAGTAACTGTATGTTGAGAGTGACACAATTTCTGTGGTTGTTGAGAGTGGACACAAGGTCATTGGTTGTTGAGTGACACAATGTATATGGTTCATAGAGTGACACGAGGTCATTGGTTGCTAAAAGTGACACAATAACATTGACTGTTGTTGAGAGTGACCCAAGGTAAGTGGTTGTTGAGAGTGACCCAAGTCATGTGGTTGTTGAGAGTGACCAAATAAATGTGCTTGTAGAGTGTGACCCAAGATATCTGGTTGTTGAGAGTGACCAAAGCTATGTGGTTGTTAAGAGTGACCCAAGGTATGTGGTTGTAGAGAGTGACCCAAGCTATGTGGTTGTTAAGAGTGACCCAAGCTATGTGGTTGTTAAGAGTGACCCAACAAGGTATGTGGTTGTAGAGAGTGACCCAAGCTATGTGGTTGTTAAGAGTGACCAAAGCTATGTGGTTGTTAAGAGTGACCCAAGCTATGTGGTTGTAGAGAGTTACCCAAGGTGTGTGGTTGTTAAGAGTGACCCAAGATATCTGGTTGTTGAGAGTGACCCAAGATATCTGGTTGTTGAGAGTGACCAAAGATATATGGTTGTTGAGAGTTACCCAAGATATATGGTTGTTGAGAGTGACCCAAGATATATGGTTGTTGAGAGTGACCCAAGATATCTGGTTGTTGAGAGTGACCCAAGATATATGGTTGTTGAGAGTGACCCAAGATATATGGTTGTTGAGAGTGGCCCAAGTTATATGGTTGTTGAGAGTGACCCAAGATATATGGTTGTTGAGAGTGACCCAAGATATATGGTTGTTGAGAGTGGCCCAAGTTATATGGTTGTTGAGAGTGGCCCAAGTTATATGGTTGTTGAGAGTGACCCAAGGTATGTGGTTGTTAAGAGTGACCCAAGATATATGGTTGTTGAAAGTGACCCAAGGTATCTGGTTGTTGAGAGTGGCCCAAGTTATATGGTTGTTGAGAGCGACACAAGTTCTGCTGTCGTAATCTGAAGCGTCACTGCGACAAAGCGTACCATCTTGCGTGGTCCGATATAGTGACGTCACTAAGTTTGAAGAAGACATGCTAACCTGAGGTTTCACAGCCAAGTCTCGCTTTATCATTAGTGGTAATAACTTCACCATTCACTTATTCTCTTGGCCGTCTTTCATTTACCTGCCGTTTTAAACGCATACTGAACAAACATACAATACCTTCTGTCTAATATATAATAATTGGTCAGGATTGTGTAGCAGCAGCAGCTTTATAGCGAACACAGAAAACATCACAGGATTGTGCTGTTCTGAAACAGCATTGCCGTGCTACCCTAGAATTGCCTTTAATGGGATTACTGTGACCACAAACCACTCTCCATGTGTGTGCCACATATTTACACCCCAGAAAGAAATACTGAATATAACAACACCATGTGCCGTCTGTGATATTAATGACCACAGACCAGGAGCCTCCAGTATGATTGATACAACTGTTGCACCAAGCACTTCATCAGCAGAGCCATATCTATGGAATGTTAATCTGACATTGTTCTTGAATGATGTCCAAGTTAATGAGACATCAGAATCGTGTGGCAGCAGCTACAAGAAGGGAGCGGAGAACATCAAGTTCTGCTGCTATAAAGGAGACTTGCCTTGCTATCCCAGAATTGCCTTAAATGGGATCACTGTAGTTGAAAACTTCTCCTCTTGTTTAAACTACACATTCACATCTAAGAGTGAATCAGTGAAGGTCACAAAATCATATTCTCTCTGTGGTTTTACTTACTACAGGTCATGTGGCTTCTGTTGGATTGTAAATGATAACTTACCACCACTGTGTGTCTATATGTTTGGAATTGGAGTCATCAATGACGGCCTAACATCATCAAGTGCTATGACGATCATCATTTTCGGGAGGACGTGAACTCCCATGGTATATGGTGGATAGGCGGCAGGAACCATTGAAGGCTATGTCTGAAAAGTGTTCCTTCTTGCAGTTTCCTCATATTCCAAGTCCGGCTTGTTGCAGGAGCTACTGAGTTAAGTGCTCTGTGCACACCGTGAGCTGTGTGTCTCATCCGTTTTGATCCTGCTTCGATATCCCGCTTGTTTACGATGAATGATGATATCGTATGACAGGGAACAGTTGGCTGTGTTCACTTTCTGCGCGGTTTCGCCTTATGTCTTTTGGCGTGTGCTGAGACTGCTACGATGGGGACTACAGTTACCTTTCTTTGTTTGGGAGATGAGTTGGTAATTCGGATGATTCCACTGGCACGGGCAGTTGAGCAATTATGGATTTTAATTCGTTTGCTGTGATGCCGAGGCCTTCCATAACCAATAACCAATAACCAATAACCTTCTGTCTACATGTTGATGCCCACGTTTTTCTTTCCTTCAGCAGAGCTCTTCATTATGGTACCCAATATGATGTCACGCTTCTGTATATGTGTTTATGTATTCAGCAATTCTTCACTTATTAAATATTCATTTCTTGTTTTATTTATATTTTGTTGTTATAATGTTAAGTGTCTAATTTCATTTTCCTCTCGACCATCTACCAATGTCTTATTTGTTTTGTACTTATCTCAGACTTGAAACAAAAGCTATGGCATCACTTGATATCAAGCCAGATTGAAAGATTTCGCTTCAGTTACTATGTCTACCTTCTGAGATGCCTGTTAAATCCGAACTGTCTGTAGATGACACATCAGAAAGCTGAACTGTCTTCATTGTTATTAATTGTAGCTCTAGAAGTTGCCGAAGATACGATGGTGCGAGGATTTGTTGCACACAAAATATGACCTGGCAGGCATATACATTAACTTATGTGGGTAAGAATAGAAGGGTTAGACATGTCGGTCGTGTGTCGATTTTACCAAACGACTATACATTATATATATATATATATCTTTATTATGATCTTTGTATGTGTCGTTTTAAAAATTAATGTTTATTTTATGCAACTATTTATAATTATTATATCACAATTGTGAATTTGAAAAGGACATAAGTTTAAAGGTAGGTAATTTGTGGCCGGTCCCCGCTTTAGAAGTGACTGTCGGAGCAACTCCACGTCTGAGGTTCTTGAGTTATTACTCTTATTATTATTTAATATGTCTCATAATGTTGTTATGCTACTAGTATCACGACTTTAAAAATAAAACCACATACTCACATATCACCTGTCCTGGTGTCTTCAATCGATACAGTACCATAGTTGTTAACACGACCTCTGAAGAGCTAAAAGTCGGGAATATAAAAAGAAAGTAACAAAAAATGTTTTGTGTATGTTAACTGTTATCTTATTAAAACAAGTAAATAAATTTAAATATCTGGGAGCATTGTTAACCACAGATGGTAGATGTACAACAGAGGTGAGATATAGAATGGCTCAGGCAAAAGCAGCTTTCCCCCAAAATTGAGGAAGATACTATACGATCAATTTTTGACAATAGAAACAAGAAAAAGAGTTCTTAAATGTTATGTAGAGGCAGTCTTAACATATGGATGTGAATCATGGACAATAGGACAACAGACAAGAAAATCATTGGAGGCTGTGGACATGAGGTATTAAAGAAGAATGTTGAGAAAACCGTGGACAGCTAAGAAAAGCAATGAAAATGTTCTGAAAGAGGCCAAAGCAAAGAGCGTTTTCAATTTCCTAATTCCTAATATTAGGAAGAAACAATAATAATTTCTGGCAAAGCAATAACAAGGGAACAGCTGGAATATATTGTGATAACAATGAAAACTGAGGTACAAAGAAATAGAGGGAAGCAAATAGAAAAGCTACTAGATAGCTTAAGAGAATGGCTTGTCAGAAGGTCAATAGCAGAAATGATAAATAACTGTCGAGATCGAAAGTCGCGAGTGACATGATCACCAGCGCCTGTAAGCCTGGTATTCTATGATGAATTGTTATCTGATATACAGCGTTGTTATATTGAAAAACTGTATTAAAATATGGACGTTAATGCTGTAAACTATTTAAAGTACTATTTTATTGTTTATCCTCACTGTTAGTTCTAATATCAGCATAACACCATCTAGAGTTTGTCCAGAAGACTGAACAACTGTTCTGCTCTCAATTCAACGGTTTTTTTCTTGATCGGTGAATCGTTTCACCAGTTGTAATTATAGTTGTACTTAGTGGAAGACCCCGGCATCACTGCAAACGAATTAAAATCTATAATTGCTTAACGGCCTGTGCCAGTGGAATCATCCGAATTAACATATCATTTCATTAAAGGATCCAAACAAAGAAAGACAGCTACAGTGCCCATCATAGCAACTACAGCACATGGCAAAAGACATAAGACAAAGTTGAACCGAAAATGAACGCAGCCGTTTCACCAGTGCCTCCCACCAATAAACGTTTGGTCATTTTGCTTTAGATGATAATGTTATCGTTGATTTTTGTGAATTTTATTTAGAAATTATTGTAGATCTGCTTATTAAACCTCATGCAATTCAATTATGTAAGAGTAGTAACTGCAAATCTTAAACAACGAGCTTTGTACTTAGGTGTAAACATCATTCAAGACATAGACCCTTGGGGTAAACATCCTTCAAGACAGAGACATTTGGGGTAAACATAATTCAAGACAGGGACCTTTGGGGCAAACATCCTTCAAGACAGAGACCTTTGGGGCAAACATCCTTCAAGACAGAGACCTTTGGAGTAAGCATCCTTCAAGACAGAGACCTTTGGGGCAAACATCCTTCAAGACAGAGACCTTTGGCGCAAACATCCTTCAAGACAGAGATCTTTGGAGTAAGCATCCTTCAAGACAGAGACCTTCGGGGCAAACATCCTTCAAGACAGAGACCTTTGGGGCAAACATCCTTCAAGACAGAGACCTTTGGAGTAAGCATCCTTCAAGACAGAGACCTTTGGAGTAAGCATCCTTCAGGACAGAGACCTTTGGTGTAAGCATACTTCAAGACAGAGACTTTTTAAGTAAGCATCCTTCAAGACTGAGACCTTTGGGGTAAACATCCTGCAAGACAGAGACCTTTGGGGCAAACATCCTGCAGGACAAAGACCTTTAGGACAAACATCCGGCAAGACAGAGACCTTTGGGGCAAACATCCTGCAAGACAGAGACCTTTGGTGTAAACATCCTGCAAGACATAGACCTTTTTGGGCAAACATCCTGCAAGACAGAGACCTTTCGCATGAACATCCTGTAAGACAGATACCTTTGGTGTAAACATGCAGAAGTAACAGCCAATGAAATTGTACTGCACTAGGAAGTGGTTGTAGCATAAACAAAAGAACAGATAACAGTTTATGAAATAATCAGAAGTTTATGCTAACGAATTATTATCCCCAAAGCCAAGTATTCTACACCCTACAACACTAAGAAGTCACGTGTAACGATCCCATGTTTTGTGAGACTAACAATCAAGGATACCAAATGTGCAAATTAATTATGTTATTATATGACGGGCAGTAATAGGGCCATTTGTCCCGCATTCTAACAAAAAGTGAATTTTTCCATTTTCATCTCATTATAGACTGATTATTTTGTCAACTGTCTCCCCCCCCACCCCCAACCCCCATTTTCATCTCATTATAGACTGATTATTTTGTCAACTGTCTCCCCCCCCCACCCCTCTTTTTTCCATCTTGTTACAAATACACTATGTTGAGAATATTCTTCCCTATCATATTCAGAAACAATATGTAGACAATTGTCTTCTCTTTATAGATGCAAGACTTAGACAACCGTCATCCTATCTGATCTCACTGCTGGTACAATGTCTTGGCAAATGTCTCCACTTCTCTTTATAGACATACGTTAAGACTTAAGACAATAGTCATTCATTGTCATTACAGACACGATATTGTTGATAGTTGTCTTACCACTCCCATCAATATAGACACGACGTTTACAAAACTGTCTTTCCACTTCAATACAGACACGACATTTAGACAACTGTCTTCTCATCTCAATACAGACACGATATTTAGACAATTGTCTTCTCATCTCAATACAGACACGACATTTAGACAGCTGTCTTACCCCCCCCCCCTTTCCCCCCATACCCAATATAGACTCGACGTTTAGACAACTGTCTTCTCACCTCAAAACAGACACGACAATTAGACAGCAGTCTTTTCACCGCAATACAGACACCAGTTTTAGACAACTTTCTTCCCACCTCAAAATATATACAACATTTAGACAATTGTCCAAATAGCCTACTTTCCCTTTCACAATATCCATCAATCTCTGGCCTTCAGAGTCCGAGACGACCTCATAGAAAAGAGCCACATAGGGAGAGACTGACAGAAGCTCCATCTTAAACCTGTAGTAGGGTAGGATAGTCTCTCTGTAGCTACAGACCACACGGCGATCGAATTTTTTCTGAAAAAAAAAAAAAAATTGTTTGAGATTTTACAAAAGCGGATTATATTTCATTAATGACATTTTTAAAAATTGGACTTTTATATAAAACATAGATGTTTTTGTTCATCCTAAAGTTGCACTTTATTTAAAATTCATGAACAATTTTCATGAAACAAATGTACAAAAAAGAGATTAAATCAATAACTGAAATCAGGTGTCGTCGCAGATTACTTAAAGTGACAACAAAGGGAATAGTAAAAAACGGAAAATAAGGAAAAGTGTGGGAGTAGCACCAGGTTTCAGCTACATCCAGACAAGAAATTAGCTGGCTTGAGCAGGGTAGCAATGGTACCCGCAAATAGCATCCCACAACAAGCAGCAAATATATGACGTCACGCAAAGTCCAGTTGTTAGGCAGACCAGTGGACACATTCAAGAATGCTCCATTTTTCCTTGATGCTGGGAGGCAAAATATCACAGAGAACAAGACAAGGTACATTATGAAAGGTTGTTGTTGTTGATCATTTAATTACCCTTGTTTCTCTTGTACAATTGTGCCCACCTTACCTTTGTTAGTTTATTCTGTAAAGTACACAACCGTATAAAGTTAGAATCACCAGTATCACCGAATCGTGCTTCCTCAAACTGTGGTCTGGACTGCAGTTCTTGAGCTAGTGCCATCACGTTGACTTCTCTTGGGTCTGTTTGGACACAAAGCAATACATTGGAAAATAAAAACAACAAAAGACTTGAAATGTTTTAGTTAACAAACAAATATGCCATTGCTCGTGACATACTAATGCAGAAAGTGTGAGTTTTAATAATACATGTTAATGCATTGAGCGAAAACATTAAAGTGTGCATGTAACGTGTACACAATAATGATCGCTGAACAGCTGGATGGGAGGGGAAGAACTATGACTTTTGCTGATGTATTTTCTGGTATATCGACAGGGAAGAAACAGAAGGGAAATCGCCTCTACACTGCAAAACGAATTCGATCGCATCTCTTCCTGGTGTGGGGTATCATGAGCCTTGGTTAATCCTAAAAAAGCATCAGTTCTCCCTTAACAATCATATCGTTAACACGGAAACAACGGCGGGTCGAATGGGGTTCGATGACATACCTCGAAGTTAAGTTTGATCGCAGCCTGTGTTTTTGGAACCACGTCACCCATGTGATAACAAAATCTCGCAAAAGAATTAGCCGCCTTGAAGGTCATGGCAGCTGCCAACATCTAGCAGAGGCTACTTACCCTTTTGTTCCAGGGATTAGTCCTCGCACCAATCGAGTATGCCCTAGCATTTCTTACTTTCAGTAGGACGCAAATTGACAGGCTGGAGAAAATACAGAATGTAGCTATGCGCTTTAACTTGGGGTGTACGAGGGACACTCCCTGTGTAGCAATGAGGTATCTTCTTGACTTTCCAGGAATGGATGAAAGAATCAAGATTTAAAGGGAATGCGCATACCTGAAGATTAGTGCAGATAAAGAGCATCAATTGCACCATGAACTCAACACAGGGAGAGGTGTCCGGCTAAAAAGAGACAAATCATGGGTGGGCCGAGCAGAAAATGTCATCAAACTGATCTGTGGGCTTACCAATATCAACGTTGGCGAGGAGTGAACTCCTGTGTCTACGTCATTCAAAGGGGATATCATCGTGTATTATCACACTCGACAAGAAACGTAGGGAACAGAACTCAGTCTTGGTCAATGCGGAGGTCAACGGTCTCATCTGTGATAACACAGATGAGAAAGATGCAGTCATCTATACAGACAGATCTGTAAATCGACACCAAAAGAGTGCAGGGGCATTTACAGCACTCTCGGCAGGCAGAATAGTCAAGGAAGACAGTAGTGCAAACGTTATGACCACGAGTAGTATGACGAGATGGAGGTGATGGCAGTGACCAGGACATTCATCTGGTTAGTCACAAGACTACACCCACGCCCGTATATTGAGTGATACGATGAGCACGATAAAAATGTGAGGGCGGGGTTTGTACGTATGCAATGGGTAGAGTCATTGTTGAAGTCAAAAATACGTAAGGTCACCTTTGTCTGCGTCCCTGGACATGCAGGAGAACGGGGAAATAAAAGAGCAAACAGGTTGGCTATCTGTGCTATCGTTGAAGACGGTCAACCAATGGATCCGGCAGACATCACCCCACGATATTTGGGTTAGGGCACATGACTTCGACAACCATGAGGCGACGTCACTTCTACAGATGAAAGAGATTGGAGTTAAGATTGGCAGATAAGAAACGAGAAACTTAGTGGGCGTATAAGAAGACTTATCAACCAACACAGAACTTGAGACGTCAGCCGCTGGATACTGCGGGAATTGCTGAGAAGGGATCTGAGCACCTATGGACATGTTTCGGAGTACAATGATAACTCGCAAAACTTTATTAAATTGTGTATTCGATAGCAGTCAAGACACAGACAAAAGACGTTTAAAAGAGTAGATGTTAGTAAATTAATAAGGTCTCAGTGTGGTCACAAATATATTACGTTGAACAATTTATCATTAAGTGGGGACAGAAGTAGAAACGGTGATTTTTTTAGAATTCGTCCAGGAGGTGTATAATTATTTACAGAGACATGTCGGTTCTTTTTTCCACCAGAGGCTCGTTGACTTTCACAACTCTGGGCCATGAAATCTCTGTTACGGACTGCGGCGTTTCTTAGTGGCTACAATTGATATAACTATGAATATCGTTGAGTTGGGGCCGCATACATATATACAACCGTGTTTCCTCAGTGGTTAAGCTCGAAAAGATGGAATCTTTGAGCGTGTCACAGTTGTTGTGGGTATGGTAACAAGAAGTTAGAAACAAGCCAATAGGCTTGCAGCTACAACTACTTTGAAGAGTGGACGAGAAATAGATGGGGTTGATAGACTAAACGGTGGCTCTTCTGCAACCACAATAAATAGATGGGGTTGATAGACTAAACGGTGGCTTTTCTGCAACCACAATAAATAGATGGGATTGATAGACTAAACGGTGGCTTTCCTGCAATCACAAGAAATAGATGCTAAATGGTTAACTAACAATCTAATAGATAATCATAATAGATTATACGACTTTGAAGCAAGTAGACAATTTTAAATATCTGGGTAGCACGTTAACACAAGACAATGACCAAGAGACAGAGATAGATATAAGGTGTAACAAAGCATGCCAAGTTACAGGCCAAGTATCAACACTATTGAAAAACAAAGCAATAACTACGGAAGCAAAAAGGGCAATATACAAATCAATTTTTCTACCAACTCTGTGTTATCAGTGCCAGAATTGGACGCTGGACTCTAGAACAATAAGAAAGATAACGACCACCGAAATGAAATGTGTCAGAAGAATGACACGAAACAGCTTAAGGGACAGAGTAAGAAACACTGACCTGAGGAAGAAACTCGAAATTGAACCAGCCATCGAATACATAAAGAAACAACAGATAAATTGGTTCGGCCACATAACAAGACAAAAAGAACTAACAATGACTCAAAGAGCCTTAAATAAACGCTACGAAAACGCCAGATTAAGAGGAAGACCGAGAAAGAGATGGATAAATGGAATACTAGAGTCACTAGGAGGAATAACATCAGAAGAGGCCAACAGAAGAGCAAAGAATCGCAGATTGTTTCTCCCCTCGACGCCAACGGCAGCAGAGGAAGGAAAGAAGAAGAAGAAGAAGAAGAAGAACAATCTAATAATCTAACAAACTAATAAGCTAACAAGGTAATAAGCTAACAAACAAATAAGCTAATAAACTAATAAGCTAACAAACTAATCTAACAAACTAATAAGCTTAAAAACTAATAAGCTAACACGCTAGTAAGCTAATAAACGAACTAGTTACCTAGATAGGTATTTAAATCATAAAGTAACTAAATAATAAATGGAGTAAGTGATCAACAAACTAGCCAGCAGCCTATCTTACAAATTATCTCTCCATGTCAGCATGAAGATTTCAGCTGTGAATGCCAATATTTCTCACTAAACAATAGCACGTGTACGTGTGACGTGCTCGAAATCTCGCCAGATAAACCTACTTTCCAAGTAAAACTCTCTATCAATTAACGGCAAGAACTAACTAACTTATCAACTAAATAACTAACTGACTGACATAATCATCTGTTGTGACCTTGACGTAGATAACACTGTTAAAGGTTTCCTCAAAACAATGAGATGTCAACTCAACCTAACCCCGTCTGGTAAGGGTCGTAGTAAAGTCTCCGCTCGTTCATTGTTGAGAGAAGTTGAACAGAAATATAACTCCCACCAGCTTACCGTAACTCAGAGCTTTGAGGTACATCTCTGTTGCCTTTTCGAGATTGTTTTTCTGGAGAAGTAAGAGCAGTTTTTACAAAAAGTGACATTTTTACAAAGGACAGAGATGCTCATGTATTAAAACATCTCATATTTTTTTTATTGCTATAAACTATTGGATAATTTTAAATGTATTTTTTTTTACAAATAAATACCGTGTACAGATATTGTGAGAATACTTTCATCATAATCATGTGCATTACCATTTGTCGTAGGCGATCATGTCCTTCCATAATCTTCTATCCACCGTGCATCGTATCAGTTCTGTTGTTTACTGTTTTCTATATCATCACAACAGGTAAATAAAAACAGGTAAATAAATTTAAATATTTGGGAACTTTATTAACCTCAGACGGAAGATGTACAAAAGAGGTGAGATGCAGAATGGCTCAGGCAAAAGCAGTTTTCAAAAAAATTGAGGAAGATATTATGCAATCCATTTTTGATAATAGAAACAAGAAAAAGGGTTCTTAAATGTTATGTGGAGCCAGTCTTAACATATGTATGTGAATCATGGAAAATAGGACAACAGACAAGAAAATCACTGGAGTCAGTAGAAATGTGGTTTTACAGAAGAATTTTGAGAATACCACGAACAGCTAAGAAGAGTAATGGAAATGTTCTTAAAGAGGTCAAAGCAAAAAGAGAGCTAATTTCCAATATTAGGAAGAAACAATCATCATTTTCTGGCCATGTAATGAGAAGAGAACAGCTGGAATATATTGTAACAACTGGAAAAATTGAGGGATGAAGAGATAGAGTGAAGCAAAGAGAAAAGATACCAGACAGCTTAAGAGAAATGCTTGGCAGAAGGTCAACAACAGAAATGATAAATAACTATCGAGATAGAAAGTTGTGGAAAGACATGATCACCGAAGCCAGCTGGCCCGATACTTGATGATGATGATGATGATGCCATCACATTAAGTTATTTAGTATTTTCTCACTTTGTTGGCCGCGATTTCTCTGTCCTTATATTTTACCTGTTGCAACTATGTATTCCAACCTTCCTCTTCTCATGATGTACCCGAAAAATGTTGATTAGTTCTTTATGATGTTTTTTTAAGAGCTCCCTTTTTGTGTTTTGAGACACAAATTTGAGAATTTCCTCATTGGTCTTTTCAGTTGTCCAGTGAACTTTCAACATTCTTCTGCGAAATTCCATCTGTGTGGCCTCTAATCGTCTTTTCAATTAAGTAATAATCAATTCGGATTCAGAAAAGACAAAAGCTGTACTGATGCTATATTTACATTGAGACAACTATGTGAAAAAACAATAGAATATGACAGAAACCTAAATATAGTGTTTATAGATCAGGAAAAAGCGTTTGATCGTGTGGACAGGAACAAACTTTGGCAAACTTTAAAAACCTACGGGATAGCAGGACAACCACTAGATAATATAATGGCATTATATAAAAATAGTCAAAGTGCCGTTAGAACATCGGAAGGTCTGTCAGAATGGTTTCAGGTTACAATAGGAGTAAGACAAGGATGTGTCCTCTCACCACTCCTCTTCATCAAACATATGGACAAAATAAATCAGGAAACAACCAACAATAAGGACAAATCAAATAATAACATAGAGGTAGTAAACTCAAACATCAATGAGCTACTCTTCGCAGATGACCAATGCCTAATATACGAGGATGAAAACCTGCTACAACAGCATTTAACATCTCTAGATAAAAGCTACACAAACTACAGTATGAAAATTAACACAGCAAAAACAGAGGCTATAAGAATAAGCAAATTAAGACACCAATTAAACATCAAGATCAAAGATAAAGAAATAAAACAAGTAGAGGAATTCAAGTATTTAGGCAGCACAATGTTCACAGAAGATGGAAAACTAGACATAGAAATGGACATGAGAATACAAAAAACAAATGCTGTCACTTACCAGTTTTCACCATTGCTAAGACATCCAAACATTTCTATGCCAGCTAAACAACAAATGATAAATAGCATCTTCATACCAACTTTGTGTAATGAAAGTCAAACATGGACCCTTTCTAAATCACATTTAAGAAAGATCAATACATGTGAGATGCGTTGCTTGAGAAAAGTAACAAACACAAGAAGAGATACAATACCAAATTAAACCATAAGAAAAATTGTAGGAACAAAACCCTGCCAAGAATATATAGAACAACAACAATTTAAATGATTTGTCCACCTGGTCAGAATGAATCCTTACCAATCACCATCAAGGGCATTCATCTCGAGAATGCATGGAAAAAGACCAAGAGGAAGACCCAGAAGAAGATGGATAGATGCAGTGACAGAGACATGTAACAACAAAGGAAAATCACTAATTCAGACAATTCGAGCAGCACAAGAACGACAAATGATATAAACTACGACACCTTTTAGGTATCAGTGTAAGAGAAAAGAAGAAGATAGTTATGCTGCATGATGGTGATTGGTTGTTTCTTCGATATGACCATTATTCCTATTTTATTACTATGCAAACTTAGACCTTTCTTGATGCTTTCTTTTACTATTATGTCTATCGTTTACTGCAGGTCATTCTGTGTGTCTGCTGTTAAGACTGTGTCAACCGCTTATTGCAAATTGTTTATGTTGTGACAATTGACTTCAATTCATTTAATATCTACTAATGATCTCATATTTTCGCTGTAAAGTGAAAACAAATCAGGTGACAAAACACAGCCTTGTCTGACTCCTAGTTTTATATATGCAGCTGTCCTGTTTGTTTGGTAATACTTATGGCTGTTGTTTGTTGCCAATACGTTTTTTATGATTCGCAGATCCTTGCCATCAATGTTTAATTTCTCCAACATATTGATTATTCCCACATGCTTTACTTTGTCATATGTTTTGTGTAGTCTATAAAGCACGTATAGATGTTAATCTAAAAAAATATACAATAATATACATTACAGATACACATTTTGAGTTGCAAATGTAAGGATTGTCCCTCCTGTATTGGCCCAAGCATAGCAATCAAACAATAATATCAGTTCTCAATTGTCATGGTAACATTTAGAAATCGGAGACTAAGGTGGCTGGGTCATGTAAGTAGAGTGGCAAACAATAGTATTTCCATGTAAATATTGTATGGCGAACTTAGGGACCGAAATAGATCAAAGGTTAGGCCGTGCGGAGATAGAAGATTGTTTACAGGGCTGTCCCCGAAACTTTCTTATCCCCGAAAGTTTATTATTGCTTCTGTTATATTATTAGGACTGCTTTCATTTGATCAGGTTCAATTCTTAGACGGCGATAATGTTACCGAGAACTTGTTGCTGGATGACTCCCTGGTAACACTGTCATCAGCTGATTGACCCGTCATCAACTGCGACCGGCAGCATGCCCCTCCTGGTAAACGTTACACTGGTGGTGGCGCTACTTCTGAATGGCGCCGTTGGACATGTTGTTGACTTCCCCGGTCTCTTGTAGTGCAATTTGATGAATGATGACTCACACCCACACGTCTCCCGTAGCCCTGATCTCGCGACACATGGATACTCTATCATGCACAAGACCGCTTGCTTGGGAATCGACACGTCTACAACCGTGTTCTGTGGTTAAGTATAATACTTCGTTGAGTTGTGCCCGCGACATTTTTCTTTTTCCAAGTCTCACTCCGCCTGGCGTGATCGGCTGACTTTTAGAACTCACAACGCCAGACCATTTTGAGGCAAACAAGTTTATATTCAACTGACCCAAGACAATGGCACCTTATTCCAACATATGTAGAAATAATTTACATGACCAACTGTCTGAATAAGACAGTTGGTCATGTCGATTCCTAGTTGGTCATGTATTCTGTAGAATCAGAATAGCTAAAGCAGCAATGTCTTTCAGAAGCCTTGAAAAGTTGTGGAAATCAAAACTCATCAGCACAAACACAAAACTTAGACTATTCGAATCAAACGTACTGTCAACCCTTACGTATGCGCGTGAAAGCTGGAAAACAACAAGAGACATAGAAACAAAGTTGAACGCATTCGAAAATAAATGTCTAAGGAAAATACTTGGTATAGCGTGGAACGAATTCAAAACAGACGAGGAAATTAGAGAAATCGCCAATCAACCACTAATATCTTCAGTAATAAAGAAAAGACGATGGTCATATGTTGGACATGTGATGAGAAGAGATAATAACCGAATAGCAAAGCAAGCCCTCATATGGGAAACAACAGGTAAGAGGAAAAGAGGAAGATCCAGAGAGACACTGAGAAGAACATTGATGAGAGAGGCAAGAGCAGCAGGATTCGACTCCCTCATTGAGATAGAGCTGCTTGCACAGAACAGAGACAAATGGCGAGATTTGATAAAATATCTTTAAAAGAATTGAAAACCGCTAGAACAAAAATTCAGATAAGAGAAGGGGTATCTTGGTCTATGTCCTATGGGCCGGCTACGGCTCGAAAGGTCAATAGATAGAACTGTCTGTGCCGTATGGTCGATCACACTGCCCAGTAGCAATATTACTTGCCACTGGGCCCTAGGCTCTTACACACTAACTATGTATAACTACTTGATATTTGGGAACTCTTCCCCACTGCACAATTCCCCAATCTATCTCTGCTCTATTCTATCTACTCGTGTCGTTTGACTCTCATTCTCTTGAACACTACTGGCTACCTTTGGTCATTGTAAGCCCCTAATTAATCCTAGGGGTTTGACATCTCTCTCGCCAGAGCTCACTAGGTCTAACATTCACTTCCCTAACGCTTAAGCCCTACTTACTAATTTGCGCCAGTTTCAGCTCCTCGGTGTGTGACATCTTTTTTTCGTCAGAGTCAACTTTCCTCACGTTTATTTGTGTCCCGTCTTCAAATACTCCTTGTATCATCCAATCAAAAACTACTTCCTACGCTTTCATCCAATCAACTCAACCCACGTGTCTATGTACTCGTCTACTAGACCCTCTCACTTATCTCGAGATTCACCCTTCAAATATTTTCCTAATTTCTCGTGGACTTCCCACTTCCGGCTACCTTATCAACTGTCCCGCTGTCCCGAGACTCACGCTTTCCCAATTCACCCTCATTTCTCGTGCCCCCCCCTCCCCCTCCCCTTCTACTAGCGGCTACACGGCTTCCTTGATGAAATTCTCTATCAGTGAAAGAAATTGGGAGGATCTGATTGCAGATCGTAGCACACGGAGAAAGAAAACAAAACACGACACAGCAACATTAGAGACACTGTTAATATCAAATTCAGAATACAATAGACGAAGGAGAAAGGAGACGAGGCCAGGCACCACAAATACATCTTGTTCGTTTTGCGGTCGGATCTGTGTATCCAATATTGGCAGATTCAGCAACGAGAAGGGGTTCTCAGCAAAAACTGCATCCAGCATGAGACACTAATATTTTACCAAACTACTGACTTACCAGTGTTGCTTACTACCAACTGTCTGTCAAGACGCCACAAGCCATATATTACTCTATAGGTTGGTATATCAAGTCTAACTCTTGTACTTAAAACACTCTGCATTATGCTTAAACATGTAGCATTTGTGCTTCAGTATTTTCCCTGATTTCTTGAAGACACAGCTTTCTATACGCTATACGTTTCATTATGTGTACCTCGTATCCTGCTCACAAGCTTTACCGCAGCATTACAATCTTTCGCTATTTCTCCAGTCTACTATTGAGAGAATTAACAATATTACAACCCATGGAAGTGATGAACTACCTTACCCTTATAAAACTTCGGCCAAGAAGAGCACAAATCCGGCCTGTCAATGGTAATGTATCTTCATGAAAGCCAAAACTAAACGACGGAACCTTCTTGCGTGTTACTAAATCAAGTGCTGTCTGCAGCCAATCGATTGCGTAGTTCAAATGTCCTTCTGTTAATAGAAAAAACAACTTTTACTTTCATTATGTAAATATGAACAAGGAAATGTTGATGTAATATCTAGTTGTAATACGGACAATGTTGACAATTATGATTAGGAGAAATAGCATAACAAAAGACAGTAGACAACAAACAGGCACTCTACAACACAACATTAGTTCTATCATAGTGCTACCAATGCCAAACCTGGACACCAGACTCAACAGCAATAAAAAATACCCACAATCAAAATTAACTGTGTGTTAGACGCATGGCAGGAAACAGTCCGAAAAAAAGATTAGAAGTCAAGAGGTAGAAAAAAAAAGAAACTAAGTATAACTACCGCAATTTAAAACATTGACCTGAAGAAGTAACCGGCCAAACAGCTTGGTCACGTGATAAGACGACACATTGAGCCTCTAATAGTCGCTACTAGAACACCAGACTCAAGATTAGAGCATGGAAAAGATGGAAAAACAGAACATTGGACCGTACCAACCGTGGTCACTTACAAGTCAGAAATGAATGTTTTTACAACAGAAACGAGATGTTGAAGACAAACTGTAGAAGTGATAAGGCCAGCCAGAAAAGATGGAAAAATAGAACATTGGACCGTACCAACCGTGGTCACTTACAAGTCAGAAATGAACGTTTTTACAACAGAAGCGAGATGTTGAAGACAAACTGTAGAAGTGATAAGGCCAGACAGAATCAGAAATGAAGTTATAAGAGAAGGTTTTGGCACAGAACTAGTTTTGAATCACATACAAAGACCGGAAATATAATGATTTGTCAGCCTGAAGAAATTGCATTGTGATGCCATAACAAACAAGGCATTCATATTTTATTTGATGGAATATTAGAATCACTAGGAAAGATAACAGGAGTGGCCAACAGAAGAGCAGAAGATCGTAAAATGTGTCGGTATCTAAAAGTCTTGAAACTGGCTCTTTCGCTACTTCATCGATCTGTGCGGTCATTTCTCTACGAGATTTATTGGCTTATAGGGTTTCGCTCTTGTGATTACTTCAAATTGCTCTCTTTACTTCTTTACCTTACAGAACAACATACAAGCTTCGGAGAGGAAAAGCTATCCTAAGAGTTTGGACATCTCTTACTTAGATCGTATCACAAAGTTAAAAAAAAAGTTTGCCAAAAGGATATAGCATGCAATCGAATTATGTAATGATCTTTTGACTGATGTGAAGAAATGCCACATTAAATGATTTTGTCACGTATTTCTGTAATCTAGTATGGCAAAAACCATTTTGCAAGCAAATTAAAAAGTATAAAGATGGCGGGTAGACAGTGAAATAGATTATAAGATACCATCATGGAATGGACAGGCCTCGACTTCGCAGAGTCCAAAAGAGTTACTGAACATAGAGATATATGAAGAAAGTTTATGGAGACTGTCAGGAGCCTGAGGGGGAAAAGGGGGGGGGGGATTTTCCAATTTCCTAATCCGAAGGGGAGATGGAGAAAACATTGAAAAGAAAGACAATTTCAAGTCTCAAACAAAATAGCCCCGATTTAAACATTTCAATTCTGTATTTTTCATCACTAAAAACTCCCTACAATATGAATTTATTTCATGCTCATTATTGTTATAATTTTCATAATCTTAAAACCATAGATGTTCTTGTTTTATCACGAAAAATAAATTTCGGGGGGGGGGGGGATTGATGATTACCATCCCGGCTAAGCCATGAAAGAAGCTCTATAGCTTGTTTCATAAGTCGTGCCCAACTTTAAAAATCAATATCTTTTAAACTGCTTTTTGTAATTTTTTCAAAATTTGCATGTATAGTTATAATGATTAGAACCCAACAGGGAATTAATTTAATTAAAAACAAACATTTGGTTTTTATTATTGCTTATTTGATTTATATAAATTTATAACGACCCATTGATGTAGTCAAAACTTAGTGTTTACAGTATTTAAGTTAAAAATAGCGATTACAAAATCCATACACGCTCAAATTTACGATTTTGCACGCTTTCCGCGTGAGTTCTCTGACACAATTAGACACTTGTAGTAAACACGAGACATTGTGTGTTCCATTTCCGTTAATTCAGCGGCGTAACGTGGAACAATAACATTTATTATGAGTCTTAAAATGAAATTCTGCAGTTTACAAAACATCGCAATAAAAATGTATGACTATTTTTGCAAAGAGGTTAAACGAGGAAGATTATTTCATTCTTTAGAAAACCCTGAGAATAGGACAAGACACATTTTGGATTTATCAAAACGGTCATTTAATCGCTAGATTCAAGCACGTGACCGTCAATGTTCCAAATATACAAAATCACAAGGAAGAGCAACAATGTTGGATAATTTCGACAGTGAACTTATTAGAAGTGAAATTCGCAAAATGTTGGGTATGAATGAAACTGTTACAATAAGAAAATTAAAAGTATCGCTGAAAAAGAACAACAGTATTGAAATATCAAAGTCTACCAGGGGTGGCCAAATGGCGGCCCGTGGGCCGGATCCGGCCCGCCAGCCTAGTTTTCTTGGCCCGCGAAGCTCCACGGACTTACTTCATTTTTTACCCCTAATAGCGGATTTCTCCTGGCTTTAATCCGTGTCGGAGTTAACTCTTCTATCGTTCAAGAATACCACAATTTGAAAATCTCTGTCAATTTCTCGCAACAGCTAGATTGGCAACATAATTTCAAATAACACACACACACACACACACACACACACTGCACAACTAATGGTGCCGACAATATTCAAAGTCTTTGCTTCGAGTTGGTACCGCAAAGTTGCTTTATTGTCAGTGCGGTGATAGCGTCAGATCTTTGGCTCAACATTTGTCGTCTGGACTTGTGGTGGCTCTTTCATTTCGCGGTAAGGGGTTAATGAGGTTGGGAGGGACAGGGGTGAGGGGACTTCGTAGCTCTAATTCTGTCTTTGAAGTTACATTCAAAATGTTTCACTGTTCGCCTTCATTCCCTTTGATCCCATCGTCTTGTCTTGTCCATAAAATGACTGCAACGTGTTTATTTGGTCACAATCTTTTGATTTCATTGTCAAACACAAGTCTGTGTATAACTGTCAAATCTGGACTTATTTTCGATAGTGGACCAACATTCTGTGACTTTTAACTTTGATGTGAGATTTTGTATTAAATCATGTTAAAACGTAGAAAAGTTGATTGTGAAAATCGCATATTTAAACCTGAATGGGAATTATATTATTTGTTCATCTTCAATAAGGATAGTAAACCTCAGTGCTTAATTTGCATTCAAGTGTTAGCCGTTTTGAAGGAATATAATTTAAAACGGCACTATGCCACACATCATCAAAACATGTATGAGAAACATAGCATTGAAGCTAGGAAGCTTTTGGTTGAACAGCTGAAGACAAAGTTGAATCAACAGCAAAGTATGTATACAAAGGGCAATAAAATTAAAGAGTCATCGATCATTGCATCATATACAGTTACCTATGAGCTTGCAAAATCTAAAAAACCCTTTACTGACGGAAATTTTGTGAAGAAATGTGCGATTCAAATGGCAAAGGCATTCGGTCAAGAAAAAATAGCCAAAGAATTTGAATCTGTGCCTGTTTCAAAACAAACTGTAGCCAGAAGAACAGAAGACATCAGTCTGCAACTGTCTCAAAGTTTAAAATCTTGTATTGAAAACTGCTCATATTTTTCGCTCGCGATTGATGAAAGTACTGACATCACTGACACTTGCCAGCTTCTTATTTTTGTTAAAGTTATCCAGGAGGATTTTACTGTTATTGAAGAATTGTTGAAAGTTTGCTCTTTGCATGACACTTGTAGAGGGACAGACATATTTTCTGCAGTTCATAGTGCCGTAGATGAAGTAGGTGGTTTTGGAAAGTTGTCTGCAGTGTGTACTGATGGTTGCAAAGCTTTTATTGGTTCAAATACTGGTTTTGTTGGACTTCTAAAGCAAAACAAAATTAACGTACCTACATTGCATTGCATAATTCATCAAGAGGCCCTTTGTGCAAAGTCCATAAATCTAAAAGACACCATGGCTACTGTTGTGAAAATAACAAATTTGATAAGAGGAGGACACCAGTCTTTAAATCACAGGAAGTTTTTATCATTTTTAGAGGAAGTAGATTCTAGCTACGGTGATCTCCTGCTTTATACAGAAGTAAGATGGCTTAGTCGAGGGAAATGTTTAATAATATTTTTTGAACTGAAGAATGACATTTATGACTTCCTGCGAGAGAACTTACCATGCTCCATTGATCTTCAACATGCACTCAAAGACATTAATTTCCTTCATAATCTGGCATATCTCACAGACATCACACAACATTTGAACATATTGAATTTGCAGCTACAAGGGGAAAAGCAAACCATTTTTCAATTGATGGGATATGTTGATGGTTTTAAAAAGAAGCTGAATCTATTTAGACTTTCTTTGCAAAAAATGATATGTTCCATTATTCAAGTTGTAAGCAGTTGTTGTCAGAGATAGAAAGTGCAAACTTCAGTAAGTACGCAGCTGACATTGAACATTTGATTTGTGAATTTGATCGACGATTTCAAGATTTTGAAATGTTTCGTCCGCAAACGGAACTTTTTAATAACCCAATTAAGTGCACAGTGGAGTGCCAGCCATCAGATCTTCAACTAGAGTTGTGTGACCTTCAGTGTGACCCCTTCCTCAGTACTGTAAAGGCATTAGGAGCTGACTTCTGGAAATTGCTACCAAATGAACGTTACCCGTGTCTGAGAAAATGGGCACTAAAGATGTGCTCTATATTCGGAAGCACATATCTCTGCGAGACAACATTCTCTTCCATGAAGTTAATTAAATCTAAGACCAGGAACAGAATGACCGATTCGACATTGTCCCATACTCTCCGAATCGCCACGTCAAAAATGGAAGTGGACTTCAAATCTCTGGTGGAAAGCTGTGACAAGTCACAATCGTCGCACTGAGACATTAAAGGTAATTTTAAAATGAATAATTAATGGATTTGTTACAAATCAAATATGTAGTCAAAGTGCAAGCATTATTTATATATTACTATATCGCATAGGTCCCTACTGTCATTTTTGACGATATTCTTAAGTGTGGCCCGCGGGTCTTGGCCTTGGCTTTAATCCGGCCCTCGGGCAACCTCAAGTTGGCCACCACTGGTCTACATTATGGAGGAATGTGAGAGCTGCAGGCTTTACATTCAGAAAGTATTCCAATGGACGAAACATCATCTGTGAGAAGCCACATATAGTAGTCATGAGAAGCAAGTACTTACGTTAAGTAAAAGAGGTGCGCAAGCAAGGTTATGATATTGTGTACTTGGATGAAACATGGATCAATGTTCACCACACTAACTAAAGGGAATGGCAGTCATCAGATGGAAAGATTAAGAGATTAATACCTAGCAGCAAAGGACAGCGCTTGATAATTGCTCATGCTGGTAGTCGACAACATGGACTAATACAGAATGCAGAGCTCATTTTTCTTTCAAAATCCATAGACAATCTGGATTATCACTCTGAGATGAATGGTCACATATTTAGACATTGGATTGAAAATTCTGTTCTCCCAGCACTAGATCGACCATCTTGCCTAATAATGGACAATGCAGCGTACCACAACATTGTTGCACTTGAAGATAAAGTCCCGACGTCATCCAGTACAAAAGATGCTATTAAGATATGGCTCACAAAGGAGCACATACAATTTAATAACATGTACTTAAAACCTGAATTACTATCTCTAGTAAAGCAAAAACAAAGGACAAAGATTTTTCAAATAGATAAGATTATCCAAGAACATGGTCATATAAGTTTGAGGCTGCCACCTTACCATGCTCATTTAAATCCAATAGAACTAATCTGGGCAAAATTAAAAGGACAAGTGGCAGATGAAAATACAACATTCAAAATATGCGATGTAAAGACTTTTGCTAATCTCGCTTTATTAAATATAGACAAAGATTATTGGGCTAAATGTGAAGACCACGTCTTAAAACAGGAAGAGGAATATTGGAAAAATGATGGTTTGTGGAATGTTCAACCCCAAACAGTTATTAATCTTTTAGACTCGTCTGATTCAGAATGAAAGTATATAGCCCCCACAATGTTGGCCCTTATATTACCTTAAATTATTTCAACAAACGGTCCTTTTCAGGACCACACAACTATGAAAATTGGACATACAGGTATACCTTGATATTATCGTCCGTCCTCGAACTGAGTAGACAATAATTCTCCTGGTGTTTTGTTTTATCCAGTTATTTCCCCATTACGGCCACGCCTTTACCTAGTGAAAATTAATCGTAGACCAGCAACTACGGTAATTTCTATTATTTAGGAGTTCACAATTTACAATTTTGACAAACATCAAAGAAATTCGCTTCTTTAAGAAAACTGCAGCTGCAAGATATTTGTTAAATATACATTTAAAGGGTCTTTTGCATTCTAATAACATTTGGAAAATTTCAAAAGTATTTAACAAACGGTTAGACAGTAATAGCGTTTTGAAGTTGGGCATATGTTTTGAAACGAGCTATAGTTAGTGCATCTGTCGTCGGTGGAATAGTCTCCATTTATCATGATTTCGTACTTGTGTATTGGGTTACGCGTAGACCAGTTAATCTTAACACACACAAACACACACACGCTTTATGAATTAGAAAAATTAACCTGTGAAGGCAAATTCACCAATCTCAAGAGCGTCCAAATCGCTCAGTTGAGGTCCTACATGCCCAAAGTAGTCTCCCTTAATCATGTCAGAGACCCTCAAGTTGTAAACTTTCTGCGGAGACGACAAATAGGAGGTGGAATCGTTGTAGAAAGTAGAAGATCAATGATAGCGTTGTGTCTTTGCTTAAGTATTGCTAAAGTGAGGAGATTTAAAGTGCGATAATTATTGTCAAGACATAAACATAGTCTATATATATCATGTCATTAAATAACTACAACATTGCGGTATGGTTAGTCCTTGACAATGCATCTGTCTCATACACGACGCCTGGGCAGCTCTCAAAATGTAGCATGTGCCCTTTGTGTGTCAAGTGTAATATAGTAATGAGAATGTGTAATAGTGTTATGAGAATGTGTAATAGTGTTATGAGAATGTGTAATAGTGTTATGAGAATGTGTAATAGTGTAATGAGAATGGGGAGATAATTATGGATTGTTAAGAGTAGGGGAGAGTAAGACTCACCAGACATTACACATAGGTCAGGGTCGCACATGCAGATAGAATATAAAGGATGAGTTGAGTAGCTGAGAGCAGCCAAGCGTGAAGAGAGAACAAAGAGATTAGATTTAACAATGTAGTTAAGTAAGTGGTACATGACAGGTGAACTAAAGTTATAAGAACATGTAGAAGAGGATTAAACCTTGTGAATATTATAGAATGTTCTAGAAACACTGAGAGTGATTAAAATTAAGGGAGAAAGGGGGAATGGAGCCAAAATCGAGACGGAGATGAAATCTGGTGAGATCCGATTGGTTGAGAGAGCGAGTGTTTTTAAAGTTCTGCACAGACAGAAAAAAGGTTGTTAGAGAGAGAGAATTCTTTTGAGAGGAGCTTTTAAGAAAAAAAAGGTTGTTAGACCAGGAGACGGACTAACAGAGCGAACTGCTCAGAGTAGTTAAAGATAGGGAACATAACGAAGAGGTTGTAAATTGCTCCAGAAGAGGTATTAGTGATTCAGGCTGTATATAATTATGTGGACGAATGATAGTGACCAGACTTTGGTTCGCACTTGTTAAAAGTCTGAGAAGAGGAACTGGTAGATGGTTGTGAAAGAGACAGTATTGTTATTACTGTGACACCTGGAGCGGTGTCCACGCTGCCCAGATATGTTTTTGAGAAGGATTGATTCAGCAGATGTGTGTAAAATAACAATGTGTAATTGCAGTTATGGTTACAGTTAGACTTCTTTGCTGATTGAGTTGTCTGCAGACATGTTTAAAAAAATACCCAGAGGGCTAGTTCTCCTAGATGTAATAATTAAGTCAACCACAACGCGAAGCACCCACGAGATATGGCAAGTCAGAAAGGTAGAAGTTATTACAGAAACCATTACAGCTTCATCCATTCAACATCATCATCATCATTATGAAGATCACGAGTTAGACAAATTAGTCAAGTCAATCAACATCAATCAAGCGTCGTTTCCAGATAGATCATCAATCAACTATCATTATACCATGAAGCAAACACCATTAGACTATTAATAATATCGGCTAATGCAAATCTTTGTACACAAGCTCAAACTATATTTCTTCGGCTTCACGTTACGATTCACAACCAGGGAATAAATGACAGCTTGAATTGAACTGCACGTCGGCATTTGGGTGGGATGTACTATTTCGCCGATATTCTTGGTACAGACTATGCAAATAATCTTGAAAGAGACAATAAGGAGTTGCACATTAACCAGAACTCGAAGAGGGATGCAATAAACAACCATCGAAATAAGAAGATACGAGTTACGTGGTGAGAAGGTTCGAGTTATGTCGTGAGAAGATACGAGTTGTACGTTGATAAGATGCGAGTTGTATGGTGAGAAGATGTGAGTTGTATGGTGAGAAGATGCGAGTTGTATGGTGAGAAGATGCGAGTTGTATGGTGAGAAGATGTGAGTTGTATGGTAAGAAGATGCGAGTTGTATGGTGAGAAGATGTGAGTTGTATGGTGAGAAGATGTGAGTTGTATGGTGAGAAGATGTGAGTTGTATGGTGAGAAGATGCGAGTTGTATGGTGAGAAGATGCGAGTTGTATGGTGAGAAGATGTGAGTTGTATGGTGAGAAGATGTGAGGAGTTGTATGGTGAGAAGATGCGAGTTGTATGGTGAGAAGATGCGAGTTGTATGGTGAGAAGATGTGAGTTGTATGGTGAGAAGATGTGAGTTGTATGGTGAGAAGATGCGAGTTGTATGGTGAGAAGATGTGAGTTGTATGGTGAGAAGATGCGAGTTGTATGGTGAGAAGATATGAGTTGTATGGTGAGAAGATGCGAGTTGTATGGTGAGAAGATGCGAGTTGTATGGTGAGAAGATGCGAGTTGTATGGTGAGAAGATGCGAGTTGTATGGTGAGAAGATGCGAGTTGTATGGTGAGAAGATGCGAGTTGTATGGTGAGAAGATGCGAGTTGTATGGTGAGAAGATGCGAGTTGTGTGGTGAGAAGATGCGAGTTGTATGGTGAGAAGATGCGAGTTGTATGGTGAGAAGATGTGAGTTGTATAGTGAGAAGATGTGAATTGTATGGTGAGAAGATGTGAGTTGTATGGTGAGAAGATGTGAATTGTATGGAGAGAAGATGCGAGTTGTATGGTGAGAAGATGTGAGTTGTATGGTGAGAAGATGTGAGTTGTATGGTGAGAAGATGTGAGTTGTATGGTGAGGAGAAGTGAGTTGTATAATGTCATTGTGAGGATACACTGTATGTGCCCTCAGTAGTTTTATTTTTACTGCCTTGTTGGTATCGTGCTATATTATCTTCATGGCACTTAATTCTTGTCTTGCTATTGGTAATTCATCTTTTGATCTCCTAGCAGCCTCCATTGATAGCTATAACCTAATTTTACGTATTTTTTTTTCTTACAAGTTCAAGTGCCTCGCTGTTGATAACGATTTTTTTTTTAAACTGCTTTTAAATAAAAATTAATTTGACACAAGCGGTCTAAGAAAAATGAAAAGTCCTCACAACATAAAGGATGAGGTGAAAAATACTGAGCGTGACAAAAGTAGATATAATCAGAAATGGCGATATAGCAAAAACAGTTATAATTAAATCAGTGATGAATCATATAATTTTTTTTTAATAATAAATATTTTGAACACTAAACACAATTACTACAATAGGACAGTAGCTTACAGAGAAGATTTGGATGCAGAAGCAATGAGAATGGGATAAGTAGACTAGCAAGCCATAGATAAATTCAAAATAAGACATCTAAGGCATCACGATAAAAACCACACTTGAGACATCACTATAAACAACATACCTGAGACATCACGATAAACACCACATTTGAGGCATCACGATAAAAACCACACTTGAGACATCACTATAAACAACATACCTGAGACATCACGATAAACACCACATTTGAGGCATCACGATAAAAACCACACTTGAGACATCACGATAAGCACCACATGTGAGACATCACGATAAACACCACACCTTAGGCATCACGATAAACACCACAAGTTAGGCATCACGATAAGATAAACACGATGTGTGTAACATCACCACAATAAACACCACACTTGAGACAACACTATGAAAACCACACTTGCTGCAACACAAAGCGCCACACTTCAGACACCACGATAAAAACTTCACACTTGAGACATCACGATAAAACACCACACTTAAGACATCACGATACACACCACACGTGAAACATCACAATGATCATCACCCTTGAGACATCACGATGAACACCACATTTGATACATCACTATGAACATCGCACATGAGACATCCCGATAGACATCACACATGAGACATCACGATGAACATCACACTTGAGACAGCACGATGAACATCACACTTGAGTTATCACGATGAAGACCACACTTGAGACACCATGATGAACACGACACTTGAGACATAACGATTAACATCCACATTTGAGACATCACGATCAACACCACACCTGAGACAACACAAAGCACCGCACTTGTGACATCACGATGAGGACCACACTTGATACATCACGAAGCACTACACTTGAGACAACACGAAGCAGCACACTTGAGACATCACGATGAGGCCCACACTTGAGACATCACGATGAGGCCCACACTTGATACATCACGATGAGGCCTACACTTGAGACATCACGATGAACACCACACTTGAGACAACACGAAGCACCACACTTAAGACATCACGATGAGGCCCACACTTGAGACATCACAGAGCACCACACTTGAGACATAACGATGAGCGCCACACTTGAGACAACACAAAGCCCCACACTTGAGACATCACGATGAGGCCCACACTTGAGACATCACAGAGCACCACACTTGAGACATAACGATGAGCGCCACACTTGAGACAACACAATGAGCCCCACACTTGAGACATCACGAAGCACCACACTTGAGACATCACGATGAGCCCCTCACTTGAGACAACACAAAGCACCACACTTGTGACATCACGATGAATGCCACACTTGAGGTACTCTACAGACCACTGTTCCGAACTCTCAAAATTGTTTTCAACAGGGGCGACAACCGTAGACCGTTCAGGAGCGAGCTCATCATAAATTATCAAAACAAACCTGAAGTCTTAGGATGGACATTTTGGTGCCTTTGATATCTTCCATGTCTGCTATTGAATACATAATTTGCTGAACATCAGGTGGTACTGAACCTGTACTTGACATAAAGATTAATTAGTTGCAATGCTTAGTTTTCATATTTACCATTTTCGATAATTTATAATCGTCTTTAATTTACTCATTAGATTTGTCTTTCTCTATGACACACCAGAACAATCTGGACACCTTGACATTTTGCTTATACTAGCTACCTGTAGTGGTTCTAAGGAACTTAATAACTGGGACGATTTTAAACTTGTTGGCACTTAAAATTCCTCTCGGCCGAGGCTTTTTTATTTCATATCCAAGTTTGGTTCATTACCATCGTTTGCGTATACTATACATAACGTCGTGCGTTAGGGTTATGTAGTTTGCTTCTTATTTATCTCTTGGTTGAAATTATATTTTGTTGACAGTAATACGTATATCACAGCACAAGGTTTTAAACAATCGTTTTGACACAACCGACAGTAGTGAGAAGTTCGTTTTCGAGCTTACGAAAACGGGAGTCTAGGGCGGTAAATATTGAGTTATTGAGTTATTGAGTTATTGAGTTATTGAGTTATTTGCGGGTCATCATCATTGCACTCCGAACATGTCCATAGGTGCTCAGATCCCCTCCTCAGCAATTCCCTCAGTGTCCAGCGACTGACGACTCCAGTTCTATGTTGGTTGATAAGTCTTCTTACACGGCCACCAAGTTTCTCATTTCTGGCCGTGCCCATCTTAACTCCCATTTCCATCATCTGAAGAAGTGACGTTGATCTGTGTTTGTCGAAGTCCTGTGCTCTTCCAACATCTCGAAGGGCATTGATATTACCGGCGCCTATAGGGAGTCCCAAGTTGATGTGGTCAGGTCATCCTGACGAAATTAGTAAATAGGTTCCTTCTTTATCATCTCCTGGTCTATAGGTGTGATTGGTGACGGCACTGAAGATGGCTCATTTATATAAAGAAGGAAATAATGTTTTTAAGCCAGTTTTTCACTGATGATGTAATTTGCTGATGTGTGTTCAACCACTCGCGACCCGGTGAAATCATTAAGACGCACACACTAATCTCTCTTTACATACTCAAGAAAGAAAATATATCAAGTATCGATCTTTCATGCAAACAAATATGTGTACATTTTATTCAAACAAATATATGCATGTATTAGACAAACGATATGGGTTATGGTACTAAAACATCAATTAAATACTATGTTTTTATATAACTGTATAGTTTAAAACTAATATATATATATATATATATATATATATATATATATATATATATATATATATATATATTTCACATAAAACACCAGATGGAAGATGCACCACAGAAATAAAAAACAGAATAGCTCAGGCCATAGATCATTTTAGAAAATTAAAAATGCCTTATGCAACAAATCTTTGTCAATATAAGTGAGAAAGTGAGTTCATCGGTGTAATATATAGAACCATTTCTGACCTATGGAAGCAATCAAGGGCAGTAGAAATGGACAGCAAGTGTTTCATATTCGAAAATGCAGATACAATTTCGAAAGATGAACAGAGATAGCTCTATCTAATAAATGTTGGTGTTATGGGTAATGTCTGTGATCAACCACATCTAGAGATAGCATCAACAGCAATTAGATTGATAATGAGAATATGTCTTTCTTCTTTAATATTAGCCGCAAGTTCTAGACGTAGTATAAATATGTAAATTAGCTCCAGTCAAAGGCTATTTTACAGAAAATTAGAAATATAAACAACCAATATTTATCAATACGGATAAACGAAATCAGTTTTCAGTGATATGTGCGCCAGTAATATCACATGTGCAATAGCAAGCGACTGCTGGCCAAGACATAACCTCATATGCAACATTAAAGGTCGCCATTGTAGATCAGAAAACTAGAAACCAATGTTCTAAAAGTCAGTTGCAGTGTCAGACATTTAGGAATCAATATTATAAAAGCTAGAGCCAAAGTAAAAAAAAAGGTGGTAATTTTAGAAAAGTCTACCCGATGTGAAACCTACGACCAAGGGAGTTTTTGTAAACTCAAACCCGAAAACTGTCAACGGAGGGCACATCTCAACACAAAGTGTTACTCACTTAGGAGCTGACGAGTGCTCATTTGGAGATTATTTCTCTCCCCTGAAATAACGCAAAAAAAAAAAACCAAAAAACATATGTTGTCGGATTAAGAATCAATGATATTCTGATTTTACATTAACGTGTAAATATACTTGTTGTCTGTAATATATGGTGGCAACACCTCCACAACATCACCGATCGGAAAGTCGTGTATATGAAATCAATAAGAACTAGTGGCGGGATTGCTCTCCACCATCTATTTCGTGTGGAGTATGTTGAGCAGGGCAGCGTATACAATGTGTGATCCTTTAAAGAGTCGACGAATTTTGTGA
The DNA here is from genome assembly GCA_032433765.1 of Megaustenia siamemsis. Taxonomy (NCBI): domain Eukaryota; kingdom Metazoa; phylum Mollusca; class Gastropoda; order Stylommatophora; family Ariophantidae; genus Megaustenia; species Megaustenia siamemsis. The sequence goes on from JAVIAB010000092.1 coordinate 180,675,819, forward strand.
AATCATCAAAGTTCTTGACTAAGTGTGGGAATACAAGAACAGTCCTGTTATTGAGGGAAGCGTGAAAGAATCTTAGATCACCAGTGTCTGTGTTTGAGAATAAGGTGGTGGCTATAGTTAATTTTGAAGCTAAGAGTTGACTGTCGAACACACCCCTTAGAAGAGCAGATAACTCTGTCGTGAATGGACATGGTGGAGAATGGAAGCAGCTGTACGTGGAAATTATCTTGATAGTATTACTGTGTGTTTTTATAGCCGACTAGTTTTATCGACACACATCGTGCACATTATCAGGCAGTGTTGCTAATAATGGTTATCGTTCTAGTGATTTTTACTCTTCCGCCAACAATTCCTCATCTTCGTCCTTCCTTTGATTGGCGGATAATGACCTGGCCACTGGGGCGGTGGTTAGTGTAGAAGGACCTGGAACCGACGGAGAAGCGTTTAATTTAGTTGAAGGTGTCGAAAGTGGAAATGTCCGCTGGTTTAAGCTATAGAAACAGCAGGATGTTTTGCTCTCATATGTTAAGCAAGAAAATAAGTTCTCGTGTACGAGCGGCGACAAATGTCACTAATAGGTAGATACGCCAATGAACGGCATGTGTATGCCGCAGCATATTACCGCGTATTGCAAATGATTTTTGTCATAGTGGGCTCTGATGTTGTCCAGAAGTAACACCATTATGAGAAACCATTTGTCCAATATGAAAAAAAACACCACTGAATAACCCTGTCATCAATGTTTAATATAAAAATACCTATTAAAAATAATAACTTCAACTTACAAAGTAAAAGATGCTCGCAACACAGACATACAATAAAATACCTTGTTTAAATACCATAAGAAAGAAAAAAATGAAAAAAAGAAAAGAAAAAACTAACAGTAACTTAATAAAATATAGTAAATATAATATCAACACAATAAATGTTATCCAATATGTTCTACCCTGAACAGAGAATATGAAAATAACATTCATTATTATATCCACCGCACATATATCACTAATACACACTCATGGTCTATGGTTATTTATAAGGTGGTAATAGATGTGAGTTATAGACGTATACAATAACCAATGAGAGAAGAAAGTTTATTCCATATGTAGCCGTTTTGGCACCTTCCTGGTCAAAGGTTGGGCGGAGAAATGTGGGATTTTGTTTTAAAAGTTAATTGCAAGAACGATAAACATGACTAGTTAGCAACACTGCCTGATGATGTTTTTCGTGTGTATAGATAAAACTGGTAAGCTATTAAAATGCGCGCTAATGCCAACAAGATAAATTCCACGTACACTTGATTCGGCTCTCCTCCACAACCATTCACAACAGAGTTATCTGCTATTCTAAGGGGTGTGTTTGACAGTCAGTTCGCTTTAAAGTTAGCTATAGCCACCACCTTATTCTCAGACACAAACACTGGTGATCTAAGACTCTTTCACGCTTATCTCAATAACATGACAGTTCTTGAATTACCACACTTAGTCAAGAACTTCGGTGGTTTCACAAAATTCAACGATTCTTTAAAGGATCATAGTATTGTAGACGCTGATCGGCTCAACATACGCGACATGAAATGGATGATGGAGAGAATTCCCGCCACTAGCTTTTTTTTTTAATTTCACATAACAGGACTTTCCGATCGGTGATGTTGTTGAGGAGATGCCACCATATATTACTGACAATAAGTACATTTACACCTTATAGGAAAATCGGAATACCTCTGTTTCTTTATACGACAACATGTGTTTTTCTGTTGTTTGGCGTTATTTCAGGGGAGAGAAATCGACAATCTCCAAATGAGCACTCGTCAGCTCCTAAGTCAGTAGCACTTTGTGTTGAGATGTGCCCTCCGTTGACAGTTTTCGGGTTTGAGTTTACAACTCCTTCAGTCGTAGGTTTCACATTGGGTAGATACGATATAAATTTAATAAAACAGTCTTCAAATGTACGATTTGCCACCCCACGGGCAACAGATGTGAACAGTGAGCAATCTGATAGGGACAGCTTTATTACGAACGGGAAGATGAGTAAAACAGGACCGGTGATATACATTTTTCATTTAAGGGAAACAACAGCATCATGTGCCTCTCGACTAAGGTTAAGGTTCGTAGAAATCGTAAATTATCTAGCGCCCTGTTTCAGTTACAGCAAATTCTTGCGAACATTGTCTCGTAGTTTTCCGACACTGCCTCTGAATTTTCTATCATTGCCTCCTAGTTTTCTGACTTTTATAACATTACCTCCTTTTTTTTACTTTGTCTCTGGCTTTTATAATATTGATTCTTAGTTTTCTGATCTACAATTGGCACCACATTGATCACCCACATTTCTCCGCCCAACCTATGACCAGGAAGGTGCCAAAACGGCTACATATAGAATAAACTTTCTTCTCTGATTGGTTATTATATACGTCTATAACTCACATCTATTACCACCTTATAAATAACCATAGACCATGAGTGTGTATTAATGATATATGTGCGGCGACCTTTAATGCTGCATGTGAGATATTTCTTAACCAGCAGTCGTTTGTTATCTCACAAGTGACATTACTGGCGCACATATCACTGAAGACAGGTTTCACTTATCTGTATTGATAAATATTGGTTGTTTATATTTCTAATTTTCTGTAATGTGGTCTTTGACTGGAGCTAATTTACATCTTTATACTACGTCTACCACGTGTGGCTAATATTAAATAAGAAAGTTAGACATATTCTCATTATCATCTTTAAACGTGTCCGTAAAATGTGCATTTTCTTTTGTATTTGTTTTTGATGTAATTTCACGAGTTGGTGTGGGAGACCTTTGACTCATCGAGTGTGACGCGTAGTAATTGTTTTTATTGACATTCCCGGGTTTTACTGTAAACTTTGGAGACCGTCTAGTACTAGGCGATGCATGAAACTACAAGTGCTGTCTAGACGTACTGCAAAACTAGATCTTCTATATCAGTAAGTGCCACCACTACAGGGAGTACGGCGATCACAATTTCCTTTAGCCAGCCTGTCTGACGCAGGCTATAACCGGAGGAGATCTCGAGGAGGGAGAACTGTTGGATGTGGGTCAACTGATGGTCAACTGCGATCGCAGTTTGCAGGCGCTTAATCGCGCCCGCAGTTTCCTGCGTAAGATGTTTATAATTCAGTTTTTTTGATGTTTTCCAATATGTAATTAAATAAACATTTAATATGCCTTCATTCCTCTTTAAATTTTTACATTTTTTAAAATTATCAAGTAAATATAAGTATTGGCAACGCTATCCAACGGACAACGGCTTAGGCAGGCCTGCTAAACTACCTGGCAGAAAGGGTGTGCTATCAACTCAGTCGGCAACAGGCTTGAAGTCAGCAGCTAGAATGGCCTGGTATCGGACTCAGGTAAGGTGTTAAGTAGACAGAACCAATCAGAAAGCAACGACAAACTACTGATTGCAGACTGGCGAGAAATTATTGACAGAAAAAAAAATTAAATAAAGAATCTTCAAGATCTGATGGTGAGACCCCCTCAGGCCAGACTTAAAACATGGGAACTGAGGAAGTGACTAATACACAGCAAGTACAGGTAATAGTGAAAACGGTGAAAGCACCGATTGTATTATTGTGGAAAGCCCTGTTTCTGGGCAGTGTAAATTTAAACATAAACTAAGATTAGGAACTTGGAATGTAAGGAACCTTTAGCAGGGAAGACATTTAATGATCAGTACTTAGATGGACAAATACAATGTAGACATCCTCGGCATCTCTGAGCACAGATTGGCTGGAAAATTTCATTTTGAGACTCAATCAGGCAGTACATTAAATGTTGAGGAAAAGAGCGGACAAGGAGGTGTAGGGTTCATCCTGACAAAGAAAATATAAGCAATTCTACTTGGTTACAATTCAATCAGCAACAAATTACTAATAATTAATTAAACAAAGGAGATGCTAAAGCTATATACAAACAAACTGAAGAATAGAATTAACAGGAAGAAAAACGCAATCACAAACTGGATGTTTAGGATCATAAGAAGGAAAACTGTTGATTGAACAGAAAGCAAAAGGGAACGATGGACAGAATACATTAAAGATCTTTATAATGATGAGCCAACAGAAATAAATATTAAGGATAATGGAGAAGGACCAGAAATAATCAGAGAAGAAGTGGAAGACGCCTTATGCAATATGAAAGCAGGAAAAGCTCCTGGACCAGATAATATAACTAACGAAGAGATCGAAGCCATGGGTTGAATTTGGAAAAGAATTAATAACAAAAATATTGAATGATATCTACAACGGCGGATATATACCAGACGACCTGCTCAAATAAATATTCATAGCCCTACCAAAAAAAATCTGGTGCGATTGAATGCGATGATCATTGCACAATAAGTCTTATGAGTCATATGACTAAGATATTACTAAGAATCATAATACGAAGAGTGCGAAACAAAATCAGTCCAGAAATTAGCGAAGGCAAAAGCAGCTTTAAAAGAAATGAGGAAAATACTATACAATCCATTTTTGACAATCATCATGTGCCAATACCGGTTGACGTAGGCGATCATATCCTTCCACAATCTTCTATCTACAGTGCATCGTATCAGTTCTGTTGTTGACTGTTTTCCATGCCATGACACTAAGCTCTCCAGTATTTTCTCTCTTTGTCGTCCGCGATCTCTCTTTCCTTTTATTTTGCCAGTTGTAACCAAGTATTCCAGCTTTCCTCTTCTCATGATGTGCCCGAAAAATGTTGATTGCTTCTTTCTGATGTTTTTTAAGAGCTTCCTTTTTGTGTTGGCTTCTTTTAGAACTTCCTCGTTGGTCTTTTTAGCTGCCCAGGGAACTTTCAACATTCTTCTGAGAAATCCCATCTCTGTGGCCTCTAATCGTCTTTTCATTTGTTTGTCTGTTGTCCACGATTCGCTTCCATAGGTCAGAATTTGCTCTATATAGCACCGATGATCTCTCTTTCTCATTTTTATTGACATAGATTTGTTGCATAAGATATTTTTTATTTTCTGAAATGCTATTTTGGCCTGAGCTATTCTGCTTTTGATTTCTGTGCCCATCTGATGTTATTATTGTGCCCAAGTATTGGAAACATTGCACTTGTTTCAGATTTGTCTCGTTTATTTTTTTTTTGACAATAGAAGCAAGAAAAGGAGTTCTTAAGTGTTATGTAGAGCCAGTTTTAACATATGGATGTGAATCATGGACAATAGGACAACAGACAAGAAATTTACTGGAGTCTGTAGAAATGTGGTTATACAGAAGAATGTTAAGAATACCATAGACAGCTAAGAAGAGTAATGAACATTTTTTAAGAGAGGTCAATGCAAGAAGAGAGCTAATTTCCAATATTAGGAAGAAACAATCATCATTTTTAGCCATGTAATGATAAGAGAACAACTGGAATATATTGTAACAACTGGAGAAATGGAGGGACGAAGAGATAGAGGGAAGTAAATAGAAAAAATACCAGACAACTTAAGAGAATGGCTTGGAAGAAGGTCAACAACAGAAATAATAAAAATAACTATCGAGATCGAAAGTTGTGGAGAGACATGATCACCTACACCTGCAGACCCGGTATTTGATGATGATGATGATGAAACAATGAAGGAAAAAGCGAAACTTCACAGTCTTACGAGTATATGCACCCACAACAGCAGCAAATAATGAACAAAGTGAATAATTTTATAACTCCTAGCAATATACCATATATATATATATATATATATATATATATATATATATATATATATATATATGGCCCTTTTCGTATTATCAGACGCTCTAGTGGAGGTTATTGTGTTTTTTATGACATTTTGTTTTTGTTGAGCAGCATATCTCTTGGCTAATTCTACCAATGTTTGACAAACACACATGACGATAGAATAAACAAGTCAGTCCCATAGATCCCATGGGTTTTCCATCCTTTTTCATGAGTCTTTTCTCTTCTAAGTGTTGCCTTAGCACAGTCTCAAATGATGTTGTACCATTCCTTATACATGCTCTCCATGATGTGCGATCACTTGCCAGATGTATCCAGGCATTTTCACATATGGAGAAGTCATTCAGAGATGGTTTACAGATATCTCTATATCGTAGTTTAGATCTGCCGATTTGTCTTTTTCCATGTATTAGTTCACCATATAGTATTTACCTGGGTATGTGTTTTTCTTCCATTCGTTGAATATGTCCTAGCCATCTTAGTCTTCGACACCTGAGCATCGACATTATTGTTGGAGTCTAAGCACGTTGCAGGACAGTTAAGTTGGTTATTTTGTCCTGCCATTTGATGTGTATTATTCTGCGGAGACATCGCATGTGGGAAACATTTTGTCTTTTTTCGTGAGTATGTTGTCCAGGTTTGAGATCCATATAATAGTGTGTTAAGCACACAAGTTTGATATATTAAGAGTTGACTTTAAAACTCTCTGATAAACTCCCATCAAAGTGGATTTTAGCATTCATGTTTTCATGAAAGGACATAGTCAGCTTAAGTAATTTAGGTGGGCATATCATATATATGGCAGCGAATCGTGAACAGCGTATAGTTGTGTAATATAAATAACCGCAGGTATGCTGACGATTCATTCTTAATCTCTAAGTGTGAAAATGAGTTACAAGAAATGTTAGACATTATATTGAGGAAAGCAAAGATAGAGGAATCAGCCTTATTAGCAAAAAGGCAGAAGTAATGGTAGCAACAAAGACAAAGACATCACCGCAATGAACAATAAAGACAAGTGAAACAATATTAAAACATTTAAATAAATGTTAATATCTAGAAACAATACCAACTTCAGGTGTTAAAAGTACAACTGAGGTAAGATGCAGAATAGCTCAGGCAAAAGCAGCTTTCAAAAAAATTAGGACTATACTGTGTTATCAATTTTTGACAATAGAAACAAGAAAAAAAGCTTTTCAATATTACGTACAGTTAGTCTTAATATATGGATGTGGACCATGGACAATATAACAACAGACAAGAAAATCAGTGAAGCCTGTAGTAATGTGATTTTACAGAAGAATGTTGAGAACACTATGGACAGCTCAGAAGAGCAATGAAAACGTTCTTAAAGAGGCCAAAGTAAAAAGAGAGCTAATTTCCAATATTAGGAAGCAACAATCAACATTTATTGGCCATACAATGAGAAGGGAACAGCTGGAATATAGTGTGTCAACCGGAAAAATTGAGGGACGAAAACATAGAGGGAATCAATTAGAAAAGATACCAGACAACTAAAGAGATTGGCTTGGCAGAAAATCAACAACTGTAGTGATAGATTATTGTCGAGATCAGAAGTTGTGGAGATACATATCACCTACGTCAGAAGGCGTGGTACTTGATGATGATTTCATTCATATATATATATATATATATATATATATATATATATATATATATATGCCAATAGTTGCCAGACTATTGAATGTGACATACTTGACGATTTTATTAACGCCATGTACACAACAACATCCTTACAGGATGTAAAAGTATATAGAGGGGCAGATGTAGCTTCTGATCATCATCTTCTGATAGCCAAACTTAAAATTAAACTAAAAAGGTATACTACAACGAATAAGGGTAGAAAGTATTTCAATGTAGAGTTTCTTAAAGAACAAGGAATTAAAGATAAATTCGCAGTCACAATATCAAACAAATACCAAGTCCTCCAACAACTAGAAAATACAATACAATATAGAAGATCATTGGAAACAGGTAAAAAATATATGGAAAGAGACATGCGAAGAAACATTGGGGAAAAGAGAACGCCAGAATAAGGCATGGATGACAGCAGAGACCCTGGATAAAATTAAAGAAAGAAAGAACAAGAAAGCAGACATAAATAAAAGCAAAACAAGAAGTAATAAAGCCAAGACACATGAAGCTTACACAGAGGTGAACAAAGAAGTGAGAAGATGCATTAAAAGGGATAAGAGGAAATATATAGATGAACTAGCTAAAGAGGCAGAAGAAGCAGCAAATAAAGGGAATATGAAAGAACTGTACAAAAGCACAAATAAATTAGGTGGAAAATACAAACAGATCAACGCCTTTATCAAAGATAAGAAAGGAAATCTGCTTAGTAATATAAGGGAACAAATGGAGATATGGAAAGAGCACTTTGAAGAACTTTTGAACAGACCGAGCTCAAATAATCCTCCAGATATACTACCAGCAGAAGAAGAGTTACACGTTAACTGCGGAAAACCAAGCAAAGAAGAAATAATGAAAGCCATCAAACTATAAAAAAATGGTAAAGCCACAGGACCAGATGAAATTCCTTCGAAGCCATCAAAGCAGATATTAACACCTCTACCAAGATGTTACATGATCTATTGGATAAAATTTGGGAGAGGGAAGAAATACCTAAAGACTGGGGAGAAGGTTATATGATCAAACTACCAAAGAAAGAAAATTTACAGGAGTGCACAAACTATAGGGGAATTATGCTACTATCAGTGCAAGGAAAAATATTAGGCAGAATCATTCTGGAGAGACTAAAAGAGGCTATAGAGAAACACTTGAGAGATGAACAAGCAGGTTTTAGGAAGAACAGATCATGTGCTGATCAAATAACTACTCTACGTATAATAGTTGAACAAAGTCTAGAACTAAAATCCCCACTTTATATTGGATTTATAGAATACGAAAAAGCATTTGATAGTTTAGACAGAAGAATGCTTTGGAAGATGCTGAGTCATTACGGAATCCCCAAAAAGTTTATTAACCTGATAAAAACAATGTATGAAGGAACAAAATGTAGTGTGGTGCATGAAGGACAGCTTACAGAAGCATTTGAAATAAGAACAGGAGTAAGGCAAGGATGCCTCCTGTCTCCATTTCTCTTTCTACTGGCCATAGATTGGATTATGAAAATAACTCAAAACAACAGAAATGGGATCCAGTGGTCACTGACCAAACAACTTGATGATTTAGACTTTGCTTATGATATAGCTCTCCTATCACACAGCCATCAACAGACCAACATTATGAGAATTAATGCAGTTGGCAATAACCAAATAAAACTAGGAGAAATACCTCTACTAGACGTACAATCTTACACATATCTGGGCAGTAATATAGATAAAGAGTGAGGAACAGAAAATGATACCAAAATGACGATATCAAAAGCAAGAGGAGCTTTCATTGCACTGGGAAACATATGGAAATCCAAAGAAATTAGGTTAAATACAAAAATTAAAATTTTCAAATCAAATGTTAAGTCGGTCCTATTATATGGCTGTGAAACATGGAGAATAACAAAATTTACAATCACGAAGGTACATACTTTCATTAATGGATGCTTACGCAGAATAAAGGGATGGAAATGGCAGGAGAAAATCACTAACGTGGAATTATGGAAATGTACCGGTCAAATACCAGTGGATAAAGAGATACAGCGAAGACGATGGCGATGGATAGGACACACACTACGGAAGCCAACTGAGAGTATTACACAACAGGCCCTTTTTTGGAATTCTCAGGGGAAAAGACAAAGAGGAAGACCAAGGAATTCTTGGAGAAGACAGATCGAAGCAGAGATGAAGATGATGGAGAAGACATGGAATGATCTTAAAAGAATGGCAAAAAAACAGAACGACCTTGAAAGTGTTTGTTGAAGACCTATGCTCCACTGGGAGCTAAAAGGTAGAAGATGTACACAACAACGGTCGAAGCTTACCTAAATCAGTCCGTAGGTTTTGATACTCAGTAGCAAATTGTTTGATGGTGTGGTAAATCCCATTGGGATGACTGAGGTTCTTTTCCAGGTTAAGATCATTCTGACGCTCTTTTACTTGCCGTAGACGAGCCAAATAAAACCTGGGATGAGCACATCATTTATATTGCCATTGATTATCCTTTTTCATAAGTCAATATGAAGATGTGTTTTACATATCCCTGAAGAATTCACCCTGATTTATATGTCGGAGTTTCTCTCTGTGTAGTAAAGGTTGGCTTAGCAATAGAATGTACCTGTTACTGTACCTTAAGTCAGCAGTATATGTTGCTTTGAGTTCTATTTCGGAGGTCGGATAAGAGTATTTAAAATAATTTTGATTGAGTCTGCCTTTAGAAGACGTATAAACCTTACTACGGAGAAACCGCTGCAAGTGAAACGGTCACGTACTCAGATTGAATGAAAGGAGGCTCTTGCGCCAGGTCTTCATGTGGACGTCGGGTTGTTAAAGAAAACAGACAATACGAAAACAAGTTTAACCGAAAACAATTAATAGAGTGGGCTTCACAATGGCTTAGGAATAAAATTAAACCTACAAGATCTGGCAGTGAATCGTCATACATTGAGAGTTTTGATTTGTCCCCTATGTAATGTCTTCCGTCCGAGAGGAACTAACAGCCTGTCAACTGTATCTTTTGTTATATTAATGAAGTTGATCAAACTTCACGATATATATAAAACTCAAGTTTGATCTCCTCTTCTATGTTTGACATAATAAAGAACGTTCACTGCCAACAAAAAGCATCCATTAGAACTAGGTATCAAAATATTTTTTTTTCAAAATAAAACAAGGCGTTAGGCAAGGGCATGCACTATCGCCATATTTACACATACAAGGCTAGCGAAATTGTACTAAAATCTGTGAAGGACAAGCTTGAAAATTAGTTGCTGATCAAAATATAAACAACCTGAGGTATGCTGATGACACTGTCTTTAATTGCTTCGTGTGAAAATGGTTTACAGTTAATGAATAACAAGCCAGTGATGTAAAGTGATGAATCCATTTTTGACAACAGAAACAAGAAAAAAGTTCTTAAACGTTATATAGAGCCAGTTTTAACATATGGATGTGAATCATGGACAATAGGGCAACAGACAAGAAAATCACTGGAGTCTGTAGAAATGTGGTTATACAGAAGAATGTTGAGAATACAATGGACAGCTAAGAAGAGTAATGAAAACGTTCTGAAAGAGGTCAAAGCAAAAACATAGCTAATTTCCAATATTAGAAAGAAACAATCATCATTTTTAGCCATGTAATGAGAAGAGAACAGCTGGAATTTTTTGTAACAGCTGGGAAAATTGAGGGACGAAGAGAGAAATAGAGAGAAGCAAAGAGAAAAGATACCAGACAGCTTAAGAGAATGTCTTGAAAGAAGGTCAACAACAGAAATTATAAATAACTCTCGTGATTGAAAGTTGTGGAGAGACATGTTCACCTACGCCAGCAGGCCCGGTACTTGATGATGATGATGTAAAGTAAAAATAAAGGTTTTAGCTTCAAGCACAGAAAATGACAGAATTAATGATTGCAACAAAGAAAAAAACAAGGTCTGTACGTGCGTTGTAGAACCTACAAGAAATCTCTTGTCTTCTTCTTCTACCGTTCAGCTCCCAGTGGAGCATAGGTCTTCGACAAACACTTTTCAAGTCGTTCTGTTTTTTTTTGCCATTCTTTGTCTTCTTCTTTGTCTTTTCCCCTGGGAATTCCAAAAAAGGGCCTGTTGTGTACTCTCAGTTGGCTTCCGTAGTGTGTGTCCTATCCAGTGTATTGTAATGATGATTAATTCATTATAGTAACTCTATCTAACAATCCTGATGAACTTACGTATTTCTATGCTCAAGTTACGACAGTTCAACCTCTCAAAATTATTATCATTCATAAGTCCAAAAAGTGTATGTCTCAAAATCTCTAAGCGGACTGTCTAATCTAACTCCTAATGCTGTCGTATGCCTTGAGGCAGGTATCTAATCTCCTTTACTACATTCTGTCTTATGTGTACCCTCACCTTCGTAGGCGAAAAAGTGATCTTAAATCTGTGCTCTCGACAACGCCTATCCTTGGATACAGGCGTGGTCTATCTTGGAAACTTGCTAAGACTATCAACTCATTGGTTGCTTCTCTGACCACCGCCTGTCGATTACCGTGAATCCTCGACAACATCCGTAAATCACTCCTATAACAAACTGCCATTGTCCTCATAGACCAACCTAAGTTTTCCCCCATGTTTACTTTGATCTACCACTCTCGTTTTCTTTTGATCTTCCTAGTCAGAGAGAACTCATGCGTTCCTCACCGCTGAACATCACAAGTCCGTGCGGTCGTGATTTTGGCACCTTGTCGGCTGCTTATCTCCGAATGTTTCAAGGCTCGTCCAGCGATAGCGATCTCATGTCAACAGTTGGGCCAACATCCAAGTTCTCTACTTTCGAACACCTGTTCGTACGGAGTCCAAAGCTATTATCCGTTTCCTTACGTAACCTACCGAGTCAGCAGAGAAATCTGTCTGGGCTTCCACTTTCAGGTTGAACACCTGTAGTCTCTTCCGCACAATCTGATAATAATATTGCTTTACAGATATCTCTATATCGTAGTTTAGGTCTGCCGATTTGTCTTTCCCGTGTATTAGTTCACCATATAGTATTTGCTTGGGGATGCGTTTTACTTCCATTCACTGGACGTGCCACAGCCATCTTAGTCTTCTGAACATCGACACGATTGTTGGGGTCTTAGCACGTTTCAGGACAGTTAAGATTTAATAAAAGCTGACAACATCAATTTAACAGTATTAAAGACAGGCTAACAACACCAACTTTGCAGTATTCCATACACGTTAATATCACCGATTTCAAAGTGCTTCATAAATAACGATTTTTGCGTAATCATACAATGGCAGACACTGGTCTACAATAATTTCTCGACGCTGTTTTGTCGAGCGGCCTCTCTCAGGGTTCATCTTGACAATATCGTTATGAGAGATTTGGCTACAAACAAACAAGTCAATTTTATGTTGGAGGCTCTCGTCTCTTTTCTCCACCGCCTTGTTTTCTTCTAATTTTGACTTCATTTCATTCACAAATGTTGGCATGCCAGTTTCTATGTATCTTCTCCGCTTATTTTACATGGATTAACAATACAGGTTGTCCTGTTATATATATATATATATATATATATATATATATATATATATATCTTTGATAACTTCCACTTTACTTAAGGTCCATATCAGTAAAACAAGGCACCAATAATGTTGTATCTTTTATCAAAGATAACAACCTCGACTACAAGGTTGGTATGAAGCGCTCTGGGCCAACATGAACAAATCAATTACAAAATAATCGGTGCCATTAAACAAATGTTTGAACATTCCAATTGTTCAGTGGTTGTAAATGTTATGTTTATCAAATGGGTTCCATCGACCGTGGATGTAAGACAGTGATGTTTGCTATCATCAATCTAATTTAATCAGTTTCTTGAGAGAATTCAGATACCCTCGAAGAACACCACTTCAGCATCGGAATCAGAACGATTAGCTTTGGGAGTGGTCGTCGGTAACCCTAGAGGGGAAAACCTCTCCACAAGTTCAGACATGTGTTCAATATCAACAGTAAACATATGAGAATATGTGCGTAATATAGGCAGAAATGGCATCCACTGGTAAAGGGTGACATGAAAAGCGGAGACGTAAAAAGACAGTAAACAAGGCAAACAAGGAGAAGACATAAATAGGAAGATACATCAGAAGCACAAACGTCAGTCTTAAATTTCAACTACATCGGTTCTATATGGACGTGATTGTCGTTCTACTCATCGAATAGGACCATTTCGTCGTAGCAAACATCGTATTATTTTTGTAGTGAACTACTGTGTCAAAACTCCCGAGATAAAAAGCCTATTTTATTATTATTATTATTATTATTATTATTATTATATATATATATATATATTATGATTACTATTATAGATGGGCTAATAGGTGGTCTCTCAGAGATCCGAATCGTAGTCGAGTGCCAAGATAAGACATCAAGAGCATACGTGTTGTAGAATAACACTGACAATACTAAACTTATATCAAACAAATAACAGGATATTGACAGAAATATCACAATTAGCGGAGAGACGCTTGAAACAATCAACCAGCTCAACTTTCTGGGCTCTATTGTTATCGACGAGAGCTGAGAGTGATCATTATTAGCTACATTACGAATGGCAGCACAGACAAGATTAACATATGTATTATAAGGCACAACCATCTCTATAAGACCTCCCTCTTTCTCTCTCTCTCTCTCTCTCTCTCTCTATTAATCTCTCTCTCCCTCTCTCCCTTCATTTTCTCTTAAGCTCATTTGAGTGCTTAGGGAGAGTTCAACAAGTTCTAGTCCTAGCCATTGCTGCAGCCTCAAGTGATGCTATTCTAGCGTTTCTCGCATGTCCTCAGTCCATCTTACTCTGGGCCTAACACGAGCTCTTCTTCCGTCTCCTCTTTTAAAATATTTGGTTTGGTCTAGAATCTCTTTGACATTCTTTCCAGATGAGGACACTATTCCATTTAATGTCTCTGTATGTAGTTTAGAATTGATCCAATGACTAACCTTTCTCGACGACATTATTTTTGATTCTGTTACAACGCTCTTTTCGTAAAAGTCTCATCGCTCTGGTTACTAGTTTTTTTTAAAATAAAAACAAAAAACACATTATTAATAACAATAGTGACACTTGCAAAACATGGACAGGCACAGCTGATCTTAAAGGAAATCACCGGCTTTGAATATGAGATGGATTTAAAGATTGTGTGCTTGTCTTGTATATATCATAGTAGTAAAAAAAAAAAAAAGTAAAGTACCCCCGTCACGCCAAGTGGCGTATAGGGAATATGGTGTTAGTGACCATAAATTTTACAAACCTTCGGCACATGATTTTTGGGGTAATGTGGTCGGTATTACGGCCGTGCCGCTTCACTTTCCCAGAAAAAAATCCGGTACCCATTAAAGGCTGGGTGAACCCGGAGACCGTCGGTTGGGATCAAACCCTACCCCTTGTCCTTTGTAGTCCAGTTCACTAACCACTGAGCTATCGCGGCTCCCTATAGATCATTGTACGAAGAAGGAAATAGACTCAAGATGCAGCAAAGCAAACCAAATCATTTTCAAATGACACCAATGCTGTCCAACTAAAAAATAACACTAGAGGCAAAAAGGGCACTAACAACACAATCCTCATTCTATCGCTACCAATGACAGATCTAACTGAAAAATCAGGAACAATGAGAAAAATTACTACCGAAGTGAAATATGTTAGACGCATAACATGAAACAGCCTGAGATATAAGATTACTGATAATGAACAACTGAGAGGAAAGCCAGGAATAATACTCGCCAACGAATACTTAAATAAATAACACATAATATGGTTTGGTCACGTGATAAGGCAGAAAGACCAAAACACAACACAACGAGCCTTCAATAAACGCTGCGATAACACCAGACCCAAGGACCGGTCACGAAAAAACATGAACTGATGGAATATTCTTGTCTGTAGAAATGTGGTTTTACAGAAGAATGTTGAGAATACAATGGACAGCTAAGAAGTAATGAAAATGTTCTGACGGAGGTCAAAGCAAAAATATAGCTAATTTCCAATATTAGGAAGAAACAATCATCATTTTTTGGCCATGTAATGAGAAGAGAACAACTGGAATATATTGTAACAACTGGGAAAATTGGGGGACGAAGAGATAGAGGGAAACAAAGAGAGAAAATACCAGACAGCTTAAGAAAATGGCTTGGCAGAAGGTCAACAACAGAAATGATAAAGAACTGTCGAGATCGGAAGTTGTGGAGAGACAAGATCACCTACGCCAGTAGGCCCGGTACTTTATGATGATGATGGTGGAATATTAGAAATACTAGAAAATATAACAGCAGAGCAAGCGAACAGAAAGGTGAAGAAATCGTAAACTATATCTCCCCTCCGCGCTGGAATCTAAATGATGAAGAAAGAAGAAAATGAAAGCAAATGAGAAAGTTCTCAACAAAATTCAACGATTCACCGGACCAATTAAAGATCTACTTTCAACAGTACAAGAACGTAAAATATGTTAAAGATATTTTAGATGATCTACAGGCCTTGTTAAAACCATTTTCTAGGGCACAGCAGCAAGATAAAGAAGAAAAGACAGACAGAGAGAGCGATGGGAAGACAACATCAGGTAATGGACAGAATTAACCTTCGTCGTATCCCAGAAAGCAGCTCTTGATCGTGAGTATTGGAGACAAATGTGTGCTGACTCGTCAAGAAGAGTGTCCCAACGACCGGCAAGGCTACGGTACTAATAATGATCAATGTATCAGGACTTGATTTTATGAATATCAACGTCTTTGTATTTTTTATGAGTTAACAACACCAAATTTTTAATTGCATTTTCATAGGTTAACAATACAGACTTTACAGCATTTGTTATAGCTTAACAACACCGACTTTACTGCTTTCTTATGAACACTGACTTTACAATATTTAATTTATCTTAACACCAACTTTGGGCACTTTCATTGATCGCGAAGTCTTCACGGATTCGGTGAGCGCACTTGAAGGTCGTGCTGCCCACGACCACCATTACAGCGACGCGGAAGTGTGCATGATGAGCTGCGCACATTTTTTTCCCCCCAAAACGCAACACGTTCACTAGGACAATATGGATGATCAGTGTGAACACTTTGTTTGTTACTGGAACTAGGGTTGAACAGAAATGGGAGTGCTCCGCCTGCAGTAACGCCAATCCGTTCTAAAGTTTAAAGTCTAACACCAACTTTAATGTATTTTAGGCATAATGGAGGCTATACGACAACATCAGTGGATGGTTAACTTCTTGTCCGTCTTCTCAAACGTACAATTCCACTTTTAAAAGCTTGCTTGACTTATTATCACGGAAGTCCGTTTGTTATTCTAGTTGTAATTACTTTTGATAAACTATTGTTAAGGCACATGAAGGATTTCCAAGATTATTAAAGTCGTTATTTGCACAAACTATCGTGGCAGCTCGTCCGCCGCTGTGACACACTTTCTTGAAGTGTCTCATTCCGTCAATAATTTATTTTTTCGTAATTAAGAGTATAAGAAAGGACATAGGTGAAGACAATTACAGCATTATAAATAAATTTCTGATAGTCAGTTTTATCCTGCTTCCATAGGGGAATACAAATGAAATACACAGCATCCGAACAATGGCTACAAGATAAACGTTCCAAATAAATGAAAAAAAAAAAAAAAAACATGCGTTGCAGTCTATTGGCCACTATCCTGGTAGCTCATAAATTATGCAGGTTTCGCAAACTAAAAGCTTGTTAAGTAATAAATAATCAACTGTAAAAAACGAGGTGTCTTCCAGCCCAACAGTATATGAAACAAAAATTGTAAAATCAAAACATGGAATGAAGAAATCTGTGCAGAAATTGAATAAAGATGTCTATAGCTAGGTCAGTTCTTAGAATACGCCCAAGAGCACAGCCATAAATGGTTCCTGATTGATTACCGATGTCGGGAAAGAAGTTATGGAGACGAAGAGAAAGGCTTCAGTGAATGATAAAGGGCTCTACAAACAATATGGAGCCGCGATAGCTCAGTGGTTAGTGAACTAGACTACAAAGGACAAGAGGTCGGATTCGATCCCAACCGACGGCTTCCAGGTTCACCCAGCCTTTAATGGGTCCCGGATTTTTTCTGGGAAAGTAAAGCGGCACGGGCATAATACCGACCACATTACCCCAAAAATCATGTGGCGAAGGTCTGTAATGTTTATGGTCACTATATTCCCTATACGTCACTTGGCTAACCGGGGGCACTTTACTTTCTTTTTTTTTTTTTTTTGCAAACAATAATATCTTCACTTAAAACAGGCTAGAAAATAGAATGAGAGAGCTACAGGGACGGTATCTTTGAATGGTCATTTATATGTTAGAGAGTATGACAAGTATTAACTAAGTGATCGCTCTAGAATGCCCGCAACACTAAAACACAAATAATAATTAGAGGGGAAAAAACATAATTTTTTGTTAATATTGTACTTACTTCGAGAAATAAAACATAGCGGTTTCGTTGCCATGGTTACTAATACTTGTGTGCAAATTATTGAGAATCTCCTCCTCGTGAACAGCCATTTCTATGATCTTCATTGATGACGTGTATATATCTGAATATGAGACTTCCGGCAGGCTGGCTGCCCACAAAATAATGGTTATTAAAGAGTAGAATCGCGACCTGAACATATTACTGCTATATAGAATCACTAAACCTATTTAATAAAAAACGTTAAAGCTAAAGATAAGATAATAATGATACTTATACTATGTGATATAAGCTATTGATGATATCTCTTTTGGCGTTTTACTCAGATAATGAAACTAAACGTTCATTGATTCGTTGTAGATACGATGTCGGTGTTAACGTTAGACAAAGTCAATCCAGGAGGATGTGTTGTCGTTCTGATTAAAGAGACAATGTCAATAGTAAATAATGACGAAGTGATAGTCTGGTTTAAGCAACAAAAACTGTCAAGAAGCTCTAGTGAAATAACATCTGTCCCTTGCAATACCTCAAGAAATAATCACATTTTAAATTTTGCACGTGATAATCTCTTAATGTATTTAGACATGGCGAAGCTACAGTTGCACGACAGGGGAAGTGACAAAAATGTAATCTCCAAACCGTAATTTCAAAATGTTACAAGATCGATGTATTGTTGAGAGACTGGTGGAAAGTACAGGCTTTATTCTGGAAAATTGGGGGTTGGGGTGGTGGAGAGGTGTTACATGTTTTAGTAGATAATTCAGTTATGTAATGAGGGGTGGGGGGGGGGTGAGGTCATGAGACAGCAACATTTAATTTGAAATAAATTTATTTTTAAAATCCACATTAGTGATGTCAAATATTTGATGGCAGGTGGTCGTCAACTTGCTCAATTGGGGTAAGATGTAACCAGAAAACACACGAGGCTGCTGCTACACGAGCTAAAAACAACACAATTTATCATTGGTTTATCGTGTGAAAAAACACATTAACTGGGATGACAATATACACTTTTCCATAAACAGACAAATGTCATGAATGTAGTAAGACAAGAAGAGGAAACACAGATCTCCATTGAGAACAACAAATTAAGGCAAACTGAAGACTTTAAATACCTAGGAAGTGTACATCAACTAATGGGAAAAAATACAGAGATTAACAAGAAAAACTGAAAAGCAAGTGAAAAGATTGGACAATTGACTTCAACATTACGGAGCAAACATGTAACATCAAATACAAAGAGAGGACTAGATAACAAAATATCCCTCATATCACTCTGCTCTCAGTGCCAGACTTGAATATTAACAACAAAAAGAACAAAATTGTCGCTACAGAGATGAGATGTTTGAGGACAAGTCATCAGAAATGACAACAGAAGAAAACTTGTTGGAGCGACGCCAAAACTGGGTCATATTAGAAAACAAAAATTCAAATGCTTTGACCACGTGACACGAAGACTGCGAGGCCGTATCCCACAAAGAGGATTAACGCTCAGAAATATTTCAAATAATGAAAAAAAGTAAACATATAAAGGCGATGGATTAATGAAATAGCAGACATCACGATGGGCGCCATGTATGAGACACATTATACGGGAGTGACAATAACACTCATATTTCCCTCTATGATGCAAGGGGGCGGGGGGGGTGGAGGTGGAGGGAAGTGATAATCAACCGTTATTAGCGTGATCTTTCCCAATGTTATTGAAGACATCAAGTTATTTTATAACTTAGTTATAGTCAATGCAAACTCTGATTACTTACTCTGAACTCTTATTTCTAGTAGTCGCACTGTCCCTTGTTTTGTCTCATGAACTAAAGTTTACATTATACACTTCTATTCAACCATATTGAACGTAATTTATTCAGAAATCTATAGCTTCCGAGCATAAAGAAACAAAACAAACCAAAAAAAAACTACAGTACTGAAGTTCAGCATTTCGATAAATTTCACTTTTATTTGCACGTGATCATCAAATCATAAAGTAATGGCCGTTCCTATTCGAGTAGACGATCATGTCTCTCCACATCTTAATCTCTCTTCTCTGCTTTATAATTTATGTTGTTGCTTTCCTACCAAGTCATCATTCCATTTCCCTCTATTTCTTTGTCTTTGAACTATCATCACGTTGCTGGGATAATGTCCGTTAGCATTACTAATTCAGCTCAGTACACAAACTTTATGGAAAAAATCATACCTATAGACGGGCATACAACTAAAACAAAATAGCAACATAACCGTAGACGGGTAAACAACTAAAACAGAACAGCAACATAACTATAGACGGCAGAGAACTAACACAGAACATCAACATAACTATAGGCGGAAGACAACTAAAATAGAACATCAACATAACTATAGGCGGCAAACAACTAAACCAGAACATCAACATAACTTTAGACGACAGATAACTAAGACAGAACATCAACATAACTATAAACGGGCAGGCAACTAAAACCGAACATCAATATAACTATAAACAGCAGGTAACTAAGACAGAACATCAATATAACTATAAACAGCAGGTAACTAAGACAGAACATCAACATAACTATAAACGGCAGGTAACTAAGACAGAACATCAACATAACTATAAACAGCAGGTAACTAAGACAGAACATCAACATAACTATAGACGACAGGTAACTAAGACAGAACATCAACATAACTATAAAAGGGCAGGCAACTAAAACAGAACATCAATATAGCTATAAACCGCAGGCAACTAAGACAGAACATCAACATAACTATAAACGGCAGGTAACTAAGACAGAACATCAACATAACTATAAACGACAGGTAACTAAGACAGAACATCAACATAACTATAAACAGCAGGCAACTAAGACAGAACATCAACATAACTATAAACGGCAGGTAACTAAGACAGAACATCAACATAACTATAAACGACAGGCAACTATGTCAGAACATCAACATAACTATAGACGGCAGACAACTAAAACAGAACATCAACATAACTATAGGCGGCAGAAAAACTAAAACAGAACAGCAACATTACTATAGGCGACAGACAACTAAAACAGAACATCAACATAATTATAGACCGCTGACATCTAAAACAGAACATCAACATAACTATAGGCGACAGACAACTAAAACAGAACATCAACATAACTATAGACGGCAAATAACTAAAACAGAACATCAACATAACTATAGACGGCAAATAACTAAAACAGAACATCAACATAACTATTGACAGTAGACAACTAAAGCAAGTAGAGGAATTTAAATACCTAGGAAGTCTAGTGACAAACGACAGTTCACAAACATTAGAAATAGACTCAAGATGCAACAAAGCGTGTCAAATCATTGAACATCTACCACAACTACTATTAAACAATGAAATAACTCTAGAAGCAAAAGGGGCACTCTACAATACAATATTTACTCCAACATTGTGCTACCAATGCCAGTCCTGGACCCTAATTGCAAGAACAATAAGTAAAATAACCTCTACAGAGATGAAATGTGTTAGACGAATGACAGGAAACAGCATGAGAGATAAGATCAGAGATGAATAACTGAGAGAAAAAAGCTAGGAATCACCCCCGCAATAGAATAGATAAAGAAACAACAGATACAATTATTTCACCGCGTTACATGGCAGAGAGATAAAACACAAAAGAACAAGCCTTCAATAAATGTTGCGAGAACACCAGACCGAAGGACCGACCACGCAAAAAGATGGATTGACGAAATATTAGAAACACTATGAAACATAGCAGCAGAGGCGAACAGAAAAGCAAAATATAGCTAATTATATCTCCCCTCGACGCTGAAAGGCAAATGAGGAAGGAAAGAAAAAGAATAAACAAACTTCATAGAACCTGCCAGGGTACTTGAGTTAATTGTAGAGAATTTATGAATTATCAGTGAAACATGGTAAGTAATTTATTTATTTTTCTGAAATGTGGCCTTGGTAATGGCATAGAACCTCCAGTTTCCTTTTTTCAAGTGCCAACGTGTAAGAGCATACACATATTTAAAAACGTGCTCATATACATATCGTTCAAGCACAAAAATAGTTATGGTTGGTACTGCAGGTCAGGATGTCCGTCAAGTCAAATCAGGTTTGGGACTGGTGGCACTTTTCTGCAATGTGTTTTCAAATGACTCTTTCTGATCTAGATTTTCGTTTGCGGAAACAGCCCAGTCGCATTCACCTGAGCACAAATCTAACACGGCGACAGCGATCGGAGATTCGTGCTGCAGGCGACAGACCGTTGATTGAAATGTACCGTTACCAGGCCCCGGCTATATCTTGTGACGGGAAGTAAGATTTGTGATGACATCAAATCCGCCACCAGCTGGACTGCGGTCGGATCGAGTCTATCACTGATGTGGAGGTCTGACTTCATTTGTTTGGACATCGATTCATTTGGCGCGCTAACTGACCATGAGTCTACACGGATCGGCGCAGGCCCTTGAAGATCGAGCTGCCCGCTACAACTGTTACATCGACCCTTAAGAGTGCGTCATGAGTCAAGCACACACTGCTGTGGCGAGAACAACGAATATAAGCTCATTGATTTTGCAATAATCTAAGTACACCTTGACGAAAATTTTTTTTTTCTCAACAAGAAATCTTGATTGCTTTAAGATTACTATGATTTTTGTCACAACTTAAACCTTTCGAGAATGTGCACCCTAAACAAGTCAGGGTTTTAATATTAAGGGTTTTTATATTTTAAATTAAGCGGAGGGTTGTTCAATAAGTAATCATTTTCAGTTTTACTTCATCTCGTTAGTTATATTCATACGTGTGTGGGGGGGGGGGGGGGAGAGAAGGAGGGTTAGAGTGCGTAATTAATACAGCAATAATACATTTTGGTCCTGACGCATTATAAATGCATTGGTGTGTTTGATTATATAAATGTATGTGAGTGTTTATGTGTTTTATTACACTTGATAACAACATGAGCGAGCTAAGTTAAAACTTGCAGATGTGAGCCAACATTGATTATGTTTGGAATTAGGAAAGGGAAATATTCGATTCAAATTTAGCAAAATGTTTATAGAAAGTTATGATAGGAGGAGAACATGGACAGAGCTGAGAAGTGGTAATGTGAGTAGTAGTGTAATGAGAAATGTTGTAGTGAGTAGAGAAGTGGTGATATAGTGAGCAATGTTGTAGTCAGTAGAGAAGTGATGATATAGTGAGCAATGTTGTAGTGAGTAGAGAAGTGGTGATATAGTGAGCAATGTTGTAGTGAGTAGAGAAGTGGTGATATAGTGAGCAATGTTGTAGTGAGTAGAGAAGTGGTGAAATAGTGAGCAATGTTGTAGTGAGTAGAGAAGTGGTGATATAGTGAGCAATGTTGTAGTGAGTAGAGAAGTGATGATATAGTGAGCAATGTTGTAGTGAGTAGACAAGTGGTGATATAGTGAGCAATGTTGTAGTGAGTAGAGAAGTGATGATATAGCGAGCAATGTTGTAGTGAGTAGAGAAGTGATGATATAGTGAGCAATGTTGTAGTTAGTAGAGAAGTGATGATATAGTGAGCAATGTTGTAGTGAGTAGAGAAGTGATGATATAGTGAGCAATGTTGTAGTGAGTAGAGAAGTGGTGATATAGTGAGCAATGTTGTAGT
Source organism: Megaustenia siamemsis (assembly GCA_032433765.1). Lineage (NCBI taxonomy): Eukaryota > Metazoa > Mollusca > Gastropoda > Stylommatophora > Ariophantidae > Megaustenia > Megaustenia siamemsis. Next base: position 180,699,232 of record JAVIAB010000092.1, read on the forward strand.
GAGTAGAGAAGTGGTGATATAGTGAGCAATGTTGTAGTGAGTAGAGAAGTGATGATATAGTGAGCAATGTTGTAGTGAGTAGAGAAGTGATGATATAGTGAGCAATGTTGTAGTGAGTAGAGAAGTGGTGATATAGTGAGCAATGTTGTAGTGAGTAGAGAAGTGATGATATAGTGAGCAATGTTGTAGTGAGTAGAGAAGTGGTGATATAGTGAGCAATGTTGTAGTGAGTAGAGAAGTGGTGATATAGTGAGCAATGTTGTTGTGATTAGAGAAGTGGTGATATAGTGATCAATGTTGTAGTGAGTAGAGAAGTGGTGATATAGTGAGCAATGTTGTAGTGAGTAGAGAAGTGGTGATATAGTGAAAAATGTTGTAAATAGTAGAGAAGTGGTGATATAGTGAAAAATGTTGTAATGAGTAGAGAAGTGGTGATATAGTGAAAAATGTTGTAGTGAGTAGAGAAGTGGTGATATAGTGAAAAATGTTGTAATGAGTAGAGAAGTGGTGATATAGTGAGCAATGTTGTAGTGATTAGAGAAGTGGTGATATATGTAAAAAATGTTGTAGTGAGTAGAGAAGTGGTGATATAGTGAGCAATGTTGTAGTGAGTAGAGAAGGGGTGATATAGTGAGCAATGTTGTAGTGAGTAGAGAAGTGGTGATATAGTGAAAAATGTTGTAATGAGTAGAGAAGTGGTGATATAGTGAAAAATGTTGTAGTGAGTAGGGAAGTGATGATATAGTGAGAAATGTTGAAGTGAGTAGAGAAGTGATGATAACGTGAGAAATGTTGTAGTGAGTAGAGAAGTGATGACATAGTGAGAAATGTTGTAGTGAGTAGAGAAGTGATGATGTAATGAGAAATGTTGTAATGAGTAGAGAAGTGGTGGCATGGTGAGAAATGTTGTAGTGAGCAGAGAAGTGATGACATAGTGAGAAATGTTGTAGTGAGTAGAGAAGTGATGATAACGTGAGAAATGTTGTAATGAGTAGAGAAGTGATGACATAGTGAGAAATGTTGTAATGAGTAGAGAAGTGATGATAACGTGAGAAATGTTGTAATGAGTAGAGAAATGATGATAAAGTGAGAAATGTTGTAATGAGTAGAGAAGTGATGATATAGTGAGAAATGTAGTAATGAGTAGAGAAGTGATGATAACGTGAGAAATGTTGTAATGAGTAGAGAAATGATGATAAAGTGAGAAATGTAGTAATGAGTAGAGAAGTGATGATAACGTGAGAAATGTTGTAATGAGTAGAGAAATGATGATAAAGTGAGAAATTTTGCAGTGAGTAGAAAAGTGATGACATAGTGAGAAATGTTGTAGTGAGTAGAGAAGTGATGACATAGTGAGAAATGTTGTAGTGAGCAGAGAAGTGATGACATAGTGAGAAATGTTATAGTGAGCAGAGAAGTGATGACATAGTGAGAAATGTTGTAATGAGTAGAGAAGTGATGATATAATGTGAAATGTTGTAGTGAGTAGAGAAGTGATGATATAATGAGAAATGTATTGTTGAGTAGAGAAGTGATGATATAATGAGAAATGTTGTATTGAGTAGAGAAGTGATGATATAATGAGAAATGTTGTAGTGAGTAGAGAAGTGATGATATAATGAGAAATGTTGTATTGAGTACAGAAGTGATGATATAATGAGAAATGTTGTATTGAGTACAGAAGTGATGATATAATGAGAAATGTTGTAGTGGGTAGAAAAGTGATGATATAATGAGAAATGTCGTGAGTAGGTAAGTGAAAATATAATGTTTTAAACTTATGATATAATGTTTAAAATTCATCGAGAGAAAAAAACACCATGGGGAATATTCATCGCCCGATTAATGTAAGCAGAATGTAATAGAATATTTGCTGGTGAAATGGTAGCAAAGCCACGGGCTGTACTGGTAGCGGCAAACTCGTCTAAACCAAGGCTCAAATTGCAAAGTAATCATCATCATCCTCATCATCATGTGCCATACCTGTTGGCGTAGGCGATAATCTCCTTCCACAATCTTCTATCCACAGTGCATTGTGTCCGTTCTGTTGTTGACTGTTTTACATGTCATGCACCAAGCTATCTAGTATTTTCTTTCTTTGTCGTCCGCGACATCTCTTTCCCTGTATTTTGCCAATTGTAACCAAGTATTCCAACTGTCCTCTTCTCACGATGTATCCAAGTAATGTTGATTGTTTCCTTATAGTGTTTCTTAGCAGCTCCCTTTTTGTGTTGGCCTCTTTGAAAATGTCATCGTTGGTCTTTTCAGCTGTCCATGGAATTTTTAACATTCTTCTGAGAAATCACATCTCTGTGGTCTCTAATCGTCGTTTCATTTGTTTGCTTACTATACATGATTCACTTCCATATGTCAGAACTGGTTCTATACAGAATCTTTGAACTCTCTTTCACACTACCATTGGCATATATTTGTTGCATAATATTTTTTTCATTTTCTGAAATGCTATTTTGACCTGAGCTATTCTGTTGTTTTTTTTTTAAATTTCTGTGATGCATAGTCCATCTGATGTTATTATTGTTACCAATTATTTGATGCGTTACACTTGTTTCAAATTTGTCCTGTTTATTTTTATTTTAGTTGATTTTTTAAATATTTTTTTAGCAAAATATAAATTTTATTATCATCTCCAAATATTTATCTTGGTTACTAAAAGTAAACCCTTAGTTACAGATGAAATTATAAATACACACATTTTATTATGATTATTTGAAAATGTTTTCTACATTAAATGTTTAATCTGGGCTCTAATCGTTCCAGAGTACAAGTTAAGTAATAAACATCAGGATATCAAGAACACACAACAGGGAAGAAGTGTATGATAAAAATATTGATTTGGCGACGTAGTCCCACAAACGCTTTAATTTTGTTTTGATAGTACCCTAATCGTTTCAGGGGAAAAAGTAAATTAAAATGCTGCAGATAAGCTGTCAGATAATAATGTTTGAGTTGTCAGTGAAAGTCTTATAAACATTCTATTCGCCACTCTCGGCTTTTCAATTCCTAATTTTATAAAATCTTGCGATGAATTTTCCCGGAGATGAATTTTCTTGCCGCGAAATTTACCTGTGATCTATTATCCCGGTGGTGAATTTTCTTGCATTAAATTTTAACTGTGATTACATTTCCTGGCGATATTTTTTCTTTTGATGAATTTTCCAAGATATTTTGTTCGGTCCAGGAGTGCAATTGAATGAAAGGCATTAACAGGAAGTAACAGGCACAATTTGAGAGCACACACGATGTCTGTTAATTAATTATTAAAGAAAACAAAACCAAATTTTCACTAGTAAATGTTTAGACTTATCGACTGGTGGTTTTATCTCCTGCAAATTAATACAACGTTTCTGGTAACGACGAATGTACATATGGTAAACATGCTATATGGTTATCCCTTATTTGTCTCTTCATGTTGACTTGAATTTTAATTTAATCGAAATGGCGAAAACATGGCCAAAAATGATGATTGTTTCTTACCAATATTGGAAATTGGCTCTCTTTTTGCCTTGACCTCTTTCAAAACATTTTCATTATTCTTCTTAGCTGTCCATGATACTCTCAACATTCTTCTCTAAAAACCACATTTCTACAGACTCCAGTGAATTTCTTGTTTGTTGTCTTAATGTCCATGATTCACATCCATATGTTAAGACTGGTTCTACATAACATTTAAGAACTCTTTTCTTATTTCTATTGACAAAAATGGATTGCATAATATCTTCCACATTTTTTGGAAAGCTGCTTTTGCCTGAGCCATTCTGCATCTCGCCTCTTTTGTCCATCTTCCGTCAGAGGTTAAAAAAGTTCCCAAATATTTAAATTCATTTACCTGTTTTAATATTGTTCCACTTGTCTTTATTTTGCCTTGAGGTGATGTCTTTTTCTTTGTTGTTACCATTACTTCTGTCTTTTTGCTATTAAGGCTGAGTCCTGTATTTTTGCTTTCGTTCACTATAATGTCTAACATTTCTTTTAACTCATTTTCACTCTTAACGATTAAGACTGTATCATCAGCATTCCTTAGATTATTTATATTATGTCCTCCAATTGTTATTGCCCTTATGGATTTGAAAATAATCTCACTATAAATATTAAACAAATGTGGTCACAGCACACAGCCTTGTCTAACACCTTGTTTTATTTGTTGAAACATTCACAATTCGTATCCAGTTCTTATGGCCGCTGTTTGTTGCCAGTACATGTTCTTTATTATTCTTAGATCTTTGCTGTCTACGTTTATGCTTTCTAAAATTTCGATTATTTCTTGATGCTTTACTTTTTGTCAAATGCTTTGGTATAATCTATGAAACATAGGTATAGATCTGTTTTCCCCTCTATGGCACTTTCTACTAAAGATCTTATGATATATTGCTCGTTCCTTTACCTCCAACAAAACCACACTGTTCATCGCTAATTTCTGGACTGATTTTGTTTCGCACTCTTCGCATGATGATTCTTAGTAATATCTTAGTCATGTGACTCATAAGGCTTATTGTGCGATGATCATCGCATTCAATCGCACCAGATTTCATTGGTAGGGCTATAAATATTGATTTGAGCATGTCGTCTGGTATATATCTGCTGTTGTAGATATAATTCAATATTTTTGTTATTATTGCTATTCCAAAATCACCCATGGCTTCAATCTCTTCTTTAGTTATATTATCTGGTCCAGGGGCTTTTTCCTGCTTTCATATTGCGCAAGGCGTCTTCCACTTCTTCTCTGAGTATTTCTGGTCCTTCTCCATTATCCTAAATATTTACTTCTGTTCGTTCATCATTATAAATATCTTTAATGTATTCTGTCCATCGCTCCCTTATGCTTTCTTGTTCAATCAACAGTTCTCATTCCTTTGATCTTAAACATCCAGTTTTTGATTGCGTTTTTCTTCCTGCTAATTCTTCAGTTTGTTTGTATATAGCTTTAGCATCTCCTTTTTGTTGCATTTCAATCTCTTTGCATCTCTCTTTTAGCCATGCTTCTTTTGCTTCATTGCATTTTATTATAATTTCTTTATTTAATCTCTTATATTCATCTTTATTTTCTTTATTTCTTCTTCTTGTATCCATTAGCTGCAAAATGTCATCTGTCATCCATTTCTTTCTTGAATTTGTCCTCACTGGTGGTATGAACTCTTTTGATGTTTGTTGCATTGATTCCTTTAGCATTTCCCACTGTTCATCAATGCTTTGTATCTTCTCTATTGCATTGTACCGGTTCTGAATTGTGATCTTATATTTGTCTTGCAGCTTCTTGTCTGATTTGAGTAAATCTAAATTTAACTTGATGTTAACTGAGGCTCGTTTTGTTGTTTTTAATTTTACTCTAAGCTTTCCCATAACTGGTACATGATCACTATTGCAATCTGCCCCTGGTCTAGTTTTCTCACACACCATACTGTTTCTAAATCTATTGCTTATCATTATGTAATCAATTTAATTACGTGCGTTGCCTCCTGGGCTTTTCCATGTCCACAGACGTCTTGGATGTTGCTTAAACCAGGTGTTTTCCTATCATCATGTTGTGTGTTCTTGCCCAGTCAATAAGTTTCTCACCTTTTTCATTCCTCTCGCCTAAACCATTATGACCAACTACTTCCTCAACTCTTTCATTTCCTACTTTTGTGTTAAAATCCCCCAGAACTATGATGTTATCATGTGGTTTGCATTCACGAAGTGCCTCATTTAACTCGTAAAATTTATCAATTGTTTCATCTAGACTGTCTAGTAGGAGACATTGGTACTAGATTATATTAGAAAACAGCAAGGCAAATTGCATGGGTACGATCACCACCAGACAGAATCATTTTAAAAAAAACTTCAGATATAAGAAAAGAGAGGAAGGTAGACTTAGAAAACCATTGATTTAGGAAACAGCAGACACCACAATGAGAATCATGCAGGAGACATTACACAGAATTGGCCTGAATAATTTATTTTTGTCCACTTCGCTGAATTGCAAAAAAGGAGGAAAGTAAAATAATGAAATTCTCCAGTAATGGTTTTATCTATGATTCTAAAGTCTGTCATATTATTCATTCTCATATTAACCATCATGAATGTCTTTGCTATGTTTATCTTACACTCCTGGCTGTTTTTTTTTTATGTCATAAATTTACTTTGATAACAGTGCGATAATACAGACTCCATCCATGATATCACCGATGATGAAATACATTGATATATAGATATACTTTGATGCCACAGTAGGATACCACAGACTCCACCCGTGAGATCAGTATCGGTTGTTATGTTTGCAGGTATCCACATTAATACATTCTCAAACGGTTGTACAGACTAACCAAGGTCGTCATACAGTTGGACAGGAAATGTTGCAACTTAGAGCAGGGCATGACTGAGTGAGATCCAGAAGGTACACAACTTCACTTCCAATTGTAGCTTGGTCACAAGTGCAGGACGGTTGAGGTTTTGCTGTGTATTCCAATGGAAAGCTGACAGAGAAAGGTGCAGGGGCCTGCACGACTAAAACCTCCATCACAAATTGAGGCTGTGATGGAAGCTATCCCAATGCTGGTTAAGAAACCACTAACACGTGGTCACATTGACTGACTCACAAAGCATCACAGGCTTGACACGAATATGTTTTGCAGAGAGAAAGCAAAGTTAACAGACCAAGTCGAATATATTGCTCCAAGCATACAGGAGTGCATGGCATAACAGGTTGGTGTGTAAACGACGAAAAAGCAATATTAGACTTAATAACGGATATCAAGTTCAAGGCCATGTGTAAAAATTAAAACGCCATCAGTTGAAATATTTAAAACTAAAGTAAGAAAAAAAAAGGACTGGGACATAAAACAGACCACATAATGTAATGTGTCCTTTTTTATTAATTTGGTAACAGGAAATGAGAAAAATTGTTCTTCCATTTTATTTTGATCCAATTTTGACTGCTGTTATGCATTTAAAAAAGTAACGTTCAGATACTTTTTCCTGAAATAATTGTCCATAAATGGTGGTATTCTTTGTTCTCATGTATTGTAACAATATCACATCTCTGAGCCTTAAATAAAATTGTTCTTACGTTTGTATTAGATATTCCCAAATTATGGCGATAGGTTTGATCCATGATGGATCCAGTAGCTCGCAGGCTAATTACATCTCTCAATCATCCATACCAAATGCATGTTGTAAGCTTCTGTTGACCTGCTTTCAGTTTCGCTTACAACAGAGAAAACGTAGATCGTTGTGTTTGAACATGCATATTTCAATGACCAGACACATTTTAGTTGTCAAACTTTTCAACATTAGTTAAATGCATTTGTATTACACATTTGAAGTCATGTTTGTTACATTAACACAATAGAGAAAAGTGTGAACTAATTTAACATTCATTAACAAATATGGTTATCATTAGGACAATGTTACATTTATTGGTTGAAGGTTATTATTTGAAGATGAATACAGGCTGTCTAGTGAAACAGGGCATAGCAGTGATAAGTTTGAAACAGGGTATATCAGTGATAAGTTTGAAACAGGGCATAGCAGTGATAAGTTTGAAACAGAGTATAGCAGTGATAAGTTTGAAACAGGGTATAGCAGTGATAAGTTTGAAACAGGGTATAGCAGTGATAAGTTTGAAACAGGGAATAGCAGTGATCAGTTTGAAACAGGGTATAGCAGTGATAAGTTTGAAACAGGGTATAACAGTGATAAGTTTGAAACAGGGTATACCAGTGATAAGTTTGAAACAGGGTATAGCAGTGATAAGTTTGAAACAGGGTATAGCAGTGATAAGTATGAAACAGGGTATACCAGTGATAAGTTTGAAACAGGGCATAGCAGTGATAAGTTTGAAACAGAGTATAGCAGTGATAAGTTTGAAACAGGGTATAGCAGTGATAAGTTTGAAACAGGGTATAGCAGTGATAAGTTTGAAACAGGGCATAGCAGTGATAAGTTTGAAACAGGGTATACCAGTGATAAGTTTGAAACAGGGTATAGCAGTGATAAGTTTGAAACAGGGTATAGCAGTGATAAGTATGAAACAGGGTATACCAGTGATAAGTTTGAAACAGGGCATAGCAGTGATAAGTTTGAAACAGAGTATAGCAGTGATAAGTTTGAAACAGGGTATAGCAGTGATAAGTTTGAAACAGGGTATAGCAGTGATAAGTTTGAAACAGGGCATAGCAGTGATAAGTTTGAAACAGAGTATATAGCAGTGATAAGTTTGAAACAGGGTATAGCAGTAATAAGTTTGAAACAGGGTATACCAGTGATAAGTTTGAAACAGGGAATAGCAGTGATAAGTTTGAAACAGGGTATAACAGTGATAAGTTTGAAACAGGGTATAGAAGTGACAAGTTTGAAACAGGGTATAGCAGTGATAAGTTTGAAACAGGGAATAGCAGTGATAAGTTTGAAACAGTGTATAGCAGTGATAAGTTTGAAACAGGGTATAGCAGTGATAAGTTTGAAACAGGGTATAGCAGTGATAAGTTTGAAACAGGGTATAGCAGTGATAAGTTTGAAACAGGGAATAGCAGTGATAAGTTTGAAACAGGGTATAGCAGTGATAAGTTTGAAACAGGGTATAACAGTGATAAGTTTGAAACAGGGTATACCAGTGATAAGTTTGAAACAGGGTATAGCAGTGATAAGTTTGAAACAGGGTATAGCAGTGATAAGTATGAAACAGGGTATAGCAGTGATAAGTTTGAAACAGGGTATAGCAGTGATAAGTTTGAAAAAGGGTATAGCAGTGATAAGTTTGAAACAGGGTATAGCAGTGATAAGTTTGAAACAGGGTATAGCAGTGACAAGTTTGAAACAGGGCATAGCAGTGATAAGTTTGAAACAGGGTATAGCAGTGATAAGTTTGAAACAGGGTATAGCAGTGATAAGTTTGAAACAGGGTATAGCAGTGATAAGTTTGAAACAGGGAATAGCAGTGATAAGTTTGAAACAGGGTATAGCAGTGATAAGTTTGAAACAGGGTATAACAGTGATAAGTTTGAAACGGGGTATAGCAGTGATAAGTTTGAAACAGGGTATAGCAGTGACAAGTTTGAAACAGGGTATAGCAACGAGAAGTTAAGTGAGATAAAGGGGAGCTAGGTAGTAAACAAAGGGGGAGATAAAGAGGGGTGAGCTATAGGTGTTCAGGTGTGCGTGAAATAGGTGACCGAAGCAAAAGGGCACGAGAAATAGAAGGAAGGCGGGAGAAATGGGAAACAAATGATAAGTTGAGAAACAAAGGGGGAGAACAAATCAGTAGCAGCCGGGCAGTCGTTCGATGCGGACGTCTGTAGAAATACAGTCGGTACCGTGAACTAGAGAGGTTAGTTAGAAAGTTAGTAGTTAAGTTATTTTGAGGGCGACAGTCACTCAAGTTAGTTGTGTGAATTTCCTGGAGACGTGACAATTAGATGTGATTAGTTGTGATACTGGGTTAAGCTAGGCACAGTAGAGCTGTACTATGAATGGCAGATAAATGTTCATGTTACAAATATTTGCAAGGACTTAATTGTGAATCAGGTGGGTACAGCATTATGAGATTTAGGAGATCATGTGTGGTCGCCTACGTGTGAAGACTTAGTATAAGCATTGCCAAAGAGAGACATTTTGCAGAACTTGGATAGCTCATAACATGTGTAGAGACGTTTTTCAGATCATGTGTGGTCGCCTACATCGGAAGACTTAATATAAGTTGTTCCACAGAGACATTAGCAGAGCTTGGAGAGCTCACCACATGTGTAGAGACAGTATTCAGATCCTGTGGGATCGTACACAGACGGAGACTTAGTGTACGTCTGGATAGACATTCATAGAGCTATTATAGTGGAAACTAGTACAAAGCAAGTAGGCTAGCAAGTTGTGTGGTGCTGACATGAAACTGTGTTTCGGCTGAATCTGACATAAGGCGAGAGGAAGACAACACTGCCTTCGGCTCTGAGGTTAAAGGACAAGGCAGGAGATAAATATGTCAGTTCTTATGCTGTGTATTTGTAAATGGTGATGGGTGAGCCGGAAATGTTTCAAATGACAATTAAACTGTTCTATGTGCATCTCATAGGTGTTGAGAGTGAATTGCAGAATGTTAGCTGTCTGGATAGTCCTAGCGATGAACGAATGCAAGGATCGCGGTGCAATAAAGATACCACAATGTGAAGTCAGTGAAGAATCGATCACGTGCAAGCGAGGGATGCAGTGCAAGGAATTTGGCTATCAATCCTTCATGAAGGCCAACTGGTGAGGGCTCGGCCATTGCGAGCTTTCAAATAAGGGGAGGAATGCTGAATAAGGGCATCCGTAGTAGTAATACAGTATCATCAGCATATCTTAAGTTATTGATTATCTTTCCATTAATTTTTAGGCCTGGCATCTCTGTGGTGTTTTTAAAGATTTGATCAGTGTATAGATTGAACAAGCTTGGTGATAGGATGCATCCTTGTCTTACTCCTCTTTGTATATCCCTGGGTGTAGAGTTCTCCTTGTTATATTTTATTATTGCTGTTTGCTCCCAGTACAAATTACATATTAGTCGTATGTCTGTGTCGTCCAGATTTATATCTTTTAGGCAGTTTATAAGTTGATTATGGTGTATTCTATCAAATGCTTTGGTGTAGTGTATGAAGCAGGCATATATTGGTGTGTTTAATTCCAAGTACTTTTCAATCAGTCTCCTCATGCTGAATATGACTTCTTCTGTCCCACTATTTTTCCTAAATCTAAATTGCTGCTCATCTAATTCAGTATTAATTTTATTCTGAATCCTTCCTTGTATAACTTTTAGTAAAATTGTGGTTACCTGGCTCATTAGGCTTATTGTTCTAAAATCACTGCATTCAACTGCACCATGCAGTGAAAGTTGATGTTTTTTAGTTAATTTGTTATGTAACCTGTATGTTAAATGTCATTGCATATGTCTGTGATCACTTCAATGCCCAAATCTTTTGTTGCCTGTATCATCTCTCTCTCTCTGTATATTGTCAGGTCCGGCTGCCTTTCCCTTTTTCTTTGTTTTTATAGTTTTTTTCTGCTTCAGATTTCAGGATTTTATAGCTGGATGTGCATTTTATAAATGTTTTTTTTCCCTTTCGTCATGAAATAATTATGTTATATATTCCTGCCATCTATCGATTATATCTTTGTTGTCTGTTAGCATTCTTCTCTCTTTGTTTGCAACACATCCGCTTCCTGCAGCTTTTTTGTCTTTATTAGTCATTCTCTTATTTCATCCCTCTTAAATTTCGTTTACTTTCCAAAGTTTCGATTTCTATATATTTTTGGTTGAGCCAGTCATCTTTTGCCTTTTTGAACATTTGTGCGTATTTCATTATCAATTTCCTTGTATCTGAAAGTGTTCTGCGCTTGTCATTTTATTTTTATGTGAATTAAAGTAGAGATGAATGAGATTATGGTGTTCACACCGCGTTAAAAAACACTTGTTTCAAATTCCAAATGTTAATATCGGGTGTTTCCTAGGTCTCTGGTCATAGTATAGGTAGTAATATAGCCGTTCTCCTGTTACTCCTTCACAGAAAGCTCTTAATCACAGGCCTTCGTGTTGAACCCAGTGACCCCAAGAATCATTGACACTTGACACACTTTTTGACTGAACGGCTTTGACTTCAATGCCTGGTGTTGCGTTGCATCACAGGCGCGTCGATTGTAGATGGCGTCTTGCCCTGGACCGCTTATCTTGATTCTCGGGTCAGCTCACTTGATATCAGCCGGTTTCCGCTCCGTACTGCCACCTGTAGCTCGGCTAAGGGCTGGACTGCTGTTAGCGCCCCCCCCCCCTTTTTTTTGATGGATCGTCTAGACAAATCGTCTATGTGCCAAAGCAGAGAATCATGTGCGATGAATCACTCAGAGGGTAAGGTGAAATGTTGAAATGTATGCGTCCGCCTCGCCGAGTGGTTTAAGAGCCATATTAAAAACAGCCTCTCCCAAACTCATTAACTTTTTGTGTGAGTGTTGTCATGACATATTAAAAGGTAATGTTAGACTCATTCAGCGACAGAAGTGCGAGCTACGTAGACACAAGAACAAGTTGAGACTTCTCACTAAAAAGAAACCGACTCTTAAGCGGCGAAAAGAGATTCTACAAACCGGTGGGTTTTAGGTTCTTTGCTCCGGCCTATATTAAGTATTCTTGGGGGAGTACTAGGGGCGTACCAATGGCCTAAAAAATGGTTTTGATGGATCCTCGATTCTTCGAGGGTCTTAAACAGACTACTACCACGTATACCCCACCCGAGGCGATCGATGACAACTTGAGAGATTTAGATGATGAAATGCAACGTATCCTATTCCGAGATGATTTAGCACCCGATGATAAGGTCACAGTGTACCAATGTGCTCTGCTTCAGTATTTAAGTAGATTGGAGCAGTATAAACGACGCTCATTGGGCTCGGTCGATCTCATTCAACACAACACGTCAAAAGAAAAAACACCTTCCCCACCACCATCATCATCATCAATCGAGGTGCTACCAGAGCAGACCAAGACACCAGCAGCGGAAACCCCAAAGACTGGTATTGAAACCATTCCACCCGCAACCACATATAAACTGAGACCTAAAAAAAGAAAGAGCGGAATCAAAACACCAAAATGGGAACGGTGGAGAAAATATTGACACGTCATTACTTTGATCCTTCTCGTACAGGGGCGTATAGTGGTGCAACGGCCCTGCAACGTAACACCAAACTGGGGCCGAAAGAGATCAATCAATGGCTGAGTCATCAGGATACCTATACCCTTCATAAACCAATTCGTCGCAGATTTTAAAGGCGCCTCAATATAACGAGTGGACCCCAACAGCAATATCAGGCAGACCTAATTGATTTGAGGCATTTGAAAAATCACAACGATGGATATTCCTATTTGGTTTTTTGCGTGGACTTTTTCAGTAAATTCGCGTGGTCTGTACCGATACGAATCAAAACGGGGAAATCTTTAGTGGAAGCCGTCGGTAAGATATTTCTTGATGGGAAACCCGCGAGTTTTCAAACGGATAAAGGGTCAGAGTTTCTGAACAGAACATTTAAGAAATTCCTCGCTGAGAACAACGTTCACTTTTTCACTACACAGAACGAAGATATTAAGGCCGCCGTGGTGGAACGTTTTAATGGGACTCTGAAACAACGGATGTGTCGATATTTCACGAAATCCAATAAACTGTCTTATGTCCGAGTCCTACCCGCCCTACTTTGAAGTTATAACCATTTGTATCACAAAAGTATAAAAATGGCACCGGTCGACGTCAACGCAGACAATCAAGAACAGGTTTGGAACACGCTGTATAGTAACGAAGGCAGCATTACATTTGAAAGACCACTGTATAAGGTCGGTGATCGAGTTAGGCTGGTCCTGGGCAGAGCCAATTTTAAAAAGGGTTATGCCCCGACTTGGACGGAGGAACTGTTTTCCATCAATTGAGTGAATGAAACAAACCCCGTTACATATGTATTGAAAAACGATAAGGGCGATGAGATAGAGGGGTCATTCTACACACCGGAAATTCAAAAAGTTGGAGACAAGTATATAATCGAGAGTATCATAACCGAGCGTCGCACATCATTTGGCCAAAAAGAGAGTTTAGTCAAGTGGTTTGGGTACGATTCCTCGTTCAACAGTTAGATACCGTCCAAGGACATTGTCAGATACAAAAACTAGAGATGAGAGAAGAAGAAAAAGAAGTGGAAACTTGGAGAGCCCGATTTGCTAGCCAAAAACTCGGGAGTGAGGAGAGAGCGAACCATGTTAGGGTCGGTGTTTTGGAAACTATCCTCCTACTTAGAACTTGTCTTTATTTGTCAAGTGGTAGTTATATATACCGTTGTGGCGGTCTCGCTGTTCAATTTGACCACCGAAAAGCCAGATGCAAATGACGAAAACTGTGAAGAGCCCTACTGAGCAGCTGTTTGGGTTACATGCTACCGAATCCAAACTTGGAGAGGCGACGGTGAAACAAGTAAAATGAGTTTTTATGTCACCTTACCCAGCAATGCATCTATGGAACTTTTTAAGGATAATAACCCCGACCTCTTTTTCGTTAAACTCCCTCAGACCATTGATATTTCAACGCAGTATGAGATCGCATTAGTGGAGATACAGTTTCCGCTTAATTATTTCAATGTAATAGATGGTGATGTCTGGATTCGTTACGAATCTCTCGCTAACGACGATATTTGCGATGCTAGATTTCATTTCAACGTGACCCTGGAGCCTGGGTTATACAAGAAACCCGATGCGTTCATAACTACGGGGAGGATGCGAATGTTACAGTGTTGTGATGTTCTTTGTTGTATTATATCTATTTCTGTGTACGTATCCTCGTTGATATCTGTACAAACTTGTCATTCGACAACAGAATATATATATCGCATCAACCTCTCAGGTTCTCATTACTTCTTCATCTCACTATCTTATATAGCTTCTATTTTCATGTAACTTTTCTATGAGTTATCACTCAGTTACATGATTAATTTCACAACTTAGAATTCTCTTTGAGGTTCTCTCAATAATTCTCTCATTTCTCTGACTTCTTGTAAGTCTCCTATAATTCCCTCATGTAACCTTTCTATGAGTTATCACTCGGTACATGTTTCACATGAGTCTCTTCCAGACTCCTTTTCTCATGATGCTTCTCTTAGTATTCACATTTATAACCTAATTCTTTATGTCTCAATAAGCACAGGTTATCATCACCTTGCTTCTCACTTCTCCTTCTTCAACAACTCTTAAATTTCAATAACACTCTCATCTCCTTGCTACACACTTATATTGGTCAGTTGTTCCTTTGGATTATCATCCAACTTTGCAAGTTCAAAATCTCTGACCAACTCGCAGTCAGTTACCATATGTTACTCTTTGGTAACTCTTAACTCCTTAGTTATTCTGAGGTACTCTCTATTTCCTCAGCTATCTTGTCTTCTATATTCTCTTGACACTACTATATAGTTCTTCTCCATATCTCTTTACAATTCATCTCCTGTCTACATAGTGCATGATAATATTAACTTCTCAACTTATTTATTCTTCTAATTAGTGAGTCATTACATCTCACCGTATTATCACATCTCCATGGGATGTTTACCCTTACTCTTGCTGGCATGCTCCAGGAACTCACTCATTCTTCCTAGTCTGCGAGCAAAAAACATGTCTGTTTTTACTCGTTCATCATCTTGTCTTTTTCTTTCTTCTATTATTTTGGTCCTTTCTGGGGATCCGAGTGGCCAAAAGACTACTCCTGAATTAATATCTTCCTCTAAATCATTATCTTTACTGACACAAACTGTAGCAACTTGTCTATCCTTTTTCTTCTTTGTCTTTGCTGTACATTTCTTGGAGGATTTCTGTCCTGTCGTATAACCTTGCGAGCCTTCCACTTTCGTCACCTTACCGTCTTCTATCGTTGTCCTCCAATACTCTCTACGGATCTCTGTTCCATTGTCACTATCATAATCCACTGTGCACTGGTCTGGATATAGTGGGTGCATATAACGTGGTCGGTCTGAATCGGTAGGCCACAAGACAACCGAATTAATGTCTAATCTTGATTGAATTTTCCTGGTTCTCACCGAATTTTGTCTCTCCGGATGGACCTTTACTTTCTGTCTAACATCTTCTGTGTCTGTCATCTTTGAAAATTGCTCTTGTAGCTGTAGTTTATCATGCGTCAGTTGTCCAATATATTACTCCGCCTCCATTATATCATTTTCTATTTTGTCTACTTCTTTCTTCAAGCCTTTGTTCTTCGTCTTTAACCTATCAACTGTCTCTGTCAACTCTACAATCTTTTTATTATTTTTCTCATTAGTTTGCTTTAGTATCCTAATCTCATGATCTTGTTTTATTAATTTCTCATTTAATTCTTCTATTATTTTGTTACTTTCTTTATTCTTCTCAATCCATTTAGTTTCATATTCTTGCCATGTGTCACTGTCACTACCTACACAGGCATCTATATAAGTCTTTAAAACTGTAGTCTCTACTTCAGTCTGTGTACTCCTTGTCTCTTGTTCTGTATCTGTCTTTCTAATATCCTCTTCTCTAATAATTCTATTTGTTTTTAGACTATATAGTCTATAGTCTGGTTTAGCGTATGTTGTTTTATTGTTTACTTCAGTGTATGTCTTTGGATTTATCATCGTATACATTTGTAATGGCCTATAAACCATGACTGTTATTCTTCTATTGTTTATCGTGTGCTCACTATTCAAAATCATATTGACAATGTTACTTTCTCTGTATAGAATTATAGCTCTGTTTGTCTCTTCTTCAGGCCTATCAATTAATTTCACAAATATTATTTCTCCATACGTATTAAAATAATTTCTAATGTGTATTCCATTAAGGGTTTTATCTAAATTTGTTATCAATATTTTGCAGCTATTAGCATTTATAATTTGTTTACTGTCCATGTCTAATTTTAATATTAGTATAATAACTCGTGTACATTTTAATATAACTAAGTGATGACCACCACCACCGACTTGTCGTGAAGGATCCAACTGTTGAAGGAACAAAACAATTACAATTATATGTTATTATATGTTATAAAATATAAGACTATAAAATATCAGCACTTTATGACTTTATGAACACCTCAGTTTCTGGAATAAATAGAAATTTATTATTATTTAATTTCCCTGTGGAATAACAATGTAGTATTTCAAACACTAATTAAAGAATACATTAATACATCCAGTACAATTTAAAAATGGTTACAGAACAATATAACATATGGTATGTCACCTTGACCAATAATTATATTTTAAAAATAATTATTTTTAAGCCAAACTACATAACAGTACTATTTAAAAAAAAATTCAACCAGCTGTTTAAAAAATGGTTTACAATCAATACAATACTTGCTGGTATGTCAAATCACCAATAATAGTATTTAAAAATTAATTATTTAACCAAAATACACAACAACTTAATTAACTATTTAATACATTAATATTTAATTACTTAATAATTTAATTACTTAACTACTTAATTAAATTTAATAACCAACTACTTAATAACTTAATAAATTCTAATTAATTAATTATTGTTTCTCAGCTGTGCTGACTATCAGTCTCCTTCTGGTCTAATGTAAATATTTTTTTAATTTAACAACACTCGCAAATGGCCATTGTAATATCGTAACACTTTACTAACACTGTTTTGTTATTGATTCAGTTTCTCTAATTAGACAATACTACACCACTTGAAATTATTAATTATACATATCAATCAATAACAATTCCCAATAAATTGACACATGTGGAATTCAACACATGTCGGACAATTTCGTCGAGAGTTATCGGTCCTTTCTACACACACAATAATGACGTTTCAAAACAACCGGTGTTGGGTCAAAGGTCGGCTTATTGATGAAATGAAACTTGAAATTCATGTGGACGAAATTATGTTTGACTTGACACCGACAGGTAATATTGATAGGCCAGATTTTAAGCTAACCAGAACTTTTGCACGAAGGACAGGTATTGCTGACCCATAAAGTTGACAATTTTCTTATTGATGGTCAGTTGTATGTTGAGAAAATAAATCTAGTGCCGCTCTTGTCTTGACACCGGTACATTTAGACTTGTAACAGCGTAATTTGACTTTTTGACCTGAAGGACAGGTACTCTTGATTGGTAAAATGACAATCTCAGCTGGCAGGAGTGCAACACAGGTAGAATTGTGGTCGTGTTGAACTTTTGACCCGGTACACGGTGATTTCCAGGTTGAAAACGGTGTCGTATCTTGTTCCTCCGTAAACTTTTCTGTCACTCTTATTTTATTTCTCTCCGCGACAAACCCAGGTCTCGTGCTGAGTCAATGGACCAAATATTTTAATCTGTTACAGTGTTGTGATGTTCTTTGTTGTATTATATCTTTATCTCTTTATTATTATAGTTGCTTAATGGTCACAGCACATCACAACATTGAGCTAACATGTAAGATCATGACAGAGTCTTTCTTTAACAATAATGATAATCAGTTTATTGATTTCGCCGTGATACAATATAGTGGATGCACTTCTCTGAATCTAATGTTCTTAAGTTTTGGACATGCGTAGGTTACTACTGATGATTATGCAATGTCCATTAGTGCATACTGTCATATAACATTGTTCATCAGACATCATTCAACTTGTCTACTTACGACATGTAAGATTATTGAAATACTTCAAAATGGAACACAATCACTTCACAACTAAAGTCATAATATTCTTGTTCAACTATCTATCAAGAATAACTTCTAAACTGTCTTGAACTACACTTGGAGATTCTAACTTCTGAACTACTGACTTCACTTCTAATCTTAACTTCTAGCTGTTCTGACTCTAACTGTTTCCAAACTACTTAACTGCTTCTACTTCTAACTTCTGACTGACTTAACTTTCTGACTTAAACTTGTTTCTCGCCCTGTCCTAACTTTCTTAAAACTGTTGTGCAGGACTTTAAGTACTCAACAACTCTCTTCTAAATGAGGCTCAGCAGCCAATCAGCTGCTGCCGAGTGTCCCTGCGACCCTTATGATCACAAGTGTTGGTCACTCTACGTTTACGTGTCCAGTGTCCACCATCTGTGACTCACCTGAACTTTCCCAAATTTGGACAAAACATCCTGTTTCCCCGAATCTCTATGACCTATTTGGAATAACATTACCTCATCCTGGTAGCTGGATGACCACTTGACCGTTCCATGACTTTGACAATAACTACTAACTTGCATGGACAATCGTGGAGATTTTACAACAACATCACGAGGTCGATGAGTGATGGTCACCCTCACAACAACTGGGCGAGTGGAGATTCATAGAAAATCCCCGCAACTATTATGTCTAGGTCAAGTCATGACCCTCTCTACTTCGGTGGGTGTCCACTACCCCTACCTGAGCTTACTCTCTCACTCTGACTAACTGTTATTCCTGGAAAATTACCATAGTTAAAATCTGCTGGTCGCCACTATATGATACTGCTATCTGTCTCTTGAGAAGCGGTAACAAGCTCTCAATAGCTCAACTCTATAACAGCGAAAACGGGATACTTGACGACAACTCTGTTCTACAAAGACACAGCTGGCCACCACGATGATTTGAAAGAAAATGAGGGTTTTAAAACACGGCGCGATTTGACTTCGGGTAGTAAAGAAGTTGAAATGATGGGTCGTTTGCGCTCTGATGTCTTTGTGCAGGATCGTTACATGTTAAACAGAGTTGATGTAAAGATCAAACTCACGCCCTCTAAGGATGTGTTCAACCTCGTTGCTCACGATAGCTCTGTGGGTTATAAGAGTGTTATCACATACGCCGCGCTCGTGGTCAGGAAAGCTAAGCTAAACCCCGCGATTTCTCTGGCCTACGAAAAAACTCTTTTAAGCGGGAATGCTCGGTACCCGATCAAGAGGGTTACCATCAAACATTTTCCATCGCTAGCGGGATGTTCTCACACAGTCAAGACAATTTATTTGTATCTCAAACACCAACCCGTATAATGATAGGTATGATTACGGCCAGTGCCTTTAATGGTGTTTATACCGCTAACCCTTTCAATTTTCAACACTTTGGTTTGACTTTTATGAACTTGACGGTCGACTGGAAATGTATCTTGGGAAAGCCTCTAACTATGGACTTTGAACAAAATCAATACGCGAGAGCTTTTTTTGGTACAAATCTGGCCATGGGTCTGATTGGTAAGAACACTGGGAATAACATTGATTATCGAGAGTTCAAGGACAGATTTTGTCTATTTGGTTTTGCCCTCTTCTCCAGCCTACTGGACGGCTACCAATTTGAGCTAGCCACAAGCGGACCCTTGTCGATAAAACTCAAGTTTTCCACTCCCACAGCTACTCCCCTACAATTTATCGTCTACGCCGAGTTGGACTCAGTACTCGAGGTGTCGAAGACACGGCCTGCCGAGCCGAGATAATCCCCGCCACGACCCTCCACCCGCCACGACCCGCCGAGCCGAGATAATCCATACTACGACCCGCCAGCCGCCATGACCCGCCGAGCCGAGATAAGCCGCGCCACGACACGAGATAAGCCGATTACCCGACCGGACAAAATGTTAAGTAACATTGTTTAACATCTGGCTTAACAAGCTTATCATTTAGCTGAACTTTTGGCTTAACTTTTTGTAGCGTAAACCCCCTATATAACTACTCTCACACTCCCCGTGCAATACATGAAGTCTCTAAGTTGTTTCCACTAATAATCACTTCTCACAGTGGACCCGATCATTCCATTTTTTAGTTAACCTTTCACACATTTTCCTCAACTTCTACCACACACTCCCCTCTTGTCTTCCACTCTCTAATCACTGCTACAATAGATGAGAGATTAATTGATTCGTCCTTTCGGAGATCGACAGTGAAAAATAAGGAAAATGTTTAAATTAAGCACCTACTGTTGGGAAAAGAAACCGTTGGGATTTAAAAATCGAAGATAGCCTGCTTTATATCACTGCGGCTTTTCCGTCTCCAAGATGGCGGATCTAGTCCACGTCCTCTCGATCGCTGCCGAAAGTGCATCCAGGGTCTGATTAATTTCGGTTCTCCGTTGTACTTTTCAGCGTTAAAGTCAAAATGATGATCTACTTAATACATTTGTGCCGCTAAAGCGAAGTTGTACGCCGGCAACAGTCCATTTTTGACAAATCAAGTGTTCTGATTGCGACCTTCTACTGTTTAGACTTGATCTGCGCTTTACATCACATTGGTGCTGTTCATGACCGTTGTTGGAATTCCTTGACGCAAATTATTTCCATGTTATTTATTAACGTAAACTACTTCGTCACCCGCAGTTTTGTCTCTTTGGGGATTTTGCTTCGTGTTTTGTTCGTCGTAGGCTGCTTACACTAGAGTAGTCAGAAATCTAAAGGGAGCGAGATTGTGTTTAGCATTGTTGTGTGCTACGTCATCGTAATGGGTCCCTAGACCGGCCGTGCCCTAATCTTACGGTCTGATGTTTGATGTACGACGGGGATCATTTGACGACTAACTGTGTGTCTATATGTTCGGAATTGGAGTCATCAACGATGGCCTAACATCATCAAGTGCTACGATGATCATCATTTTGAAGAGGACGTGAATTACCGGTATATGGGGATAGGCGGCGGGAACAATTGAAGGATATGCATGAAACGTGTTCCTTGATGCAGCTTCCTCATATTCCAAGTTGCGTGTCTGTGTTAGTCACCTCTAGTGACTCGGGCAGATGGTGCTCGTAAATCTGGTAGGGCCGACCATCTAAGGGCAGAATCCCCCTAAAGAAAAGATCATCTGCTGCCTTGCAGGAAGATCGGGGACAATCAAAGGCTAAGAAAAGCAAACATGAACGAAATGATGGCTGATGCACTGGGCCACTGGCGCAGAACACAGTGCAACGTTTTAACAGGTATTCAAGTGGAGTGGATCTAACAAGCTTAAACAGGCAGTTGTCTTCGTGTTAGAGTCTGGAGTCTTACTCTGATTGAGTCCTGATCGTCGCAGAGAGAGATATGTAGATATCGCTGCCGGGCTAGATTTCCAAAACCAGAATTCTTATTTACCATTACTGGTAAAATTAAAGTGTTAAAAACTAGTGCTATGACCGGTGATGGTGGAAAAGATTTTATGGCTATGTCAAATGTTCCTCTGTAATTTAGAAGGAAATACAAGCAGTATTGAGCACTGACATGTTACATTAATGATGTGTGTTATTAACCTGATAATTAAATTGACCTTGTCTATTGTTTGTTATTGATTTGACAATTTGGCGGACCTTGTCTATTGTTTATTATTGATCTGATAATTTGTTGGACCTTGCCTATTGTTTGTTATTGACCTGATAATTAGGAGGACCTCCTTCACTATTTTTTTCGCCGTGATAATTAGGTGGGCTTTCCCTATTGTTTGTTATTGACCTGACAATTAGGTGGACCTTTCTTGTGGTTTGGTATTGACGTGCTAATTAGGTGGGCCATGCCTATTGTTGGCTATTGACCTGATAATTACGTGGGTCTTCCTATTGTGTATTATTGACCTGATAATTAGGTGGGTCTTTCGTATTCAATGTTATTGACCTGATAATTAGGTGGGTCTTTCGTATTCAATGTTATTGACCTGATAATTAGGTTGACATTCCCTATTGTTTGTTATAGACTCGATAATTAGAAGGCTCTTATTATTCTCTGTTATTAACCTGATAGTTAGGTGGACCTTCCCTATTTTTTGTTATTAATCTGATAATTAGATAGACCTTGCCTATAGTTTGTTATGGACCTAGTAATTAGTTGTGACTTGCCTATTGTTTGTTATGGACCTAGTAATTAGTTGTGACTTGCCTATTGTTTGTTATAGACCTAGTAATTAGTTGTGACTTGCCTATTGTTTGTTATAGACCTAGTAATTAGTTGTGACTTGCCTATTGTTTGTTATGGACCTAGTAATTAGTTGTGACTTGCCTATTGTTTGTTATGGACCTAGTAATTAGTTGTGACTTGCCTATTGTTTGTTATGGACCTAGTAATTAGTTGTGACTTGCCTATTTACCCAGTCCCAGAGAGTCAAATATTTGTCCATGCAGGATCGGATGTAGCAAAGATCGGCACGGAACTATGTAACATTAATCAACAACTCTGAATGACTTTATATTTCCACATCCATCATTTAATTATCCGCACCCTTTATTTCAATGCCAGTTGTTTGTTTCTTTATGCTTCACGATGTTGTGCTCATCAAGTGGTTGTTAGGATCCACTAGAGAAGGTGTACTAGGAAGGAGGCTCACATTGGCAACATTGGTCCTACATGTAACTCTACCCAAGCAAAACGTCACACCAAGGTCTGTTTTGCAAAGAGCAAGCTGCTACCTCTTCTCATTTAAACAGAAAATCTCAAATGGAGTTATAGTCCTTGTTTGTATACCAACTATAGATCTTAGTTTCCAAGAACTAGACTCTTTGGTGCATCTGCTTCATGCGAAATGCAAAGGCGTTCTATTGAGTTATTGAGACAAAGGTGACCTTACGTATTTTGGATTTCTGCAACGACTCTACCCATTGCATGCGTACAAAGCCCGCTTCCACTTTTTTTTATCATGCTCATCAAATCACTCAGTATACATGCGTGGATGTAGTCTTGTGACTCTAACCATTTGAATGTCTTGGTCACTGCCATCATTGAATGCCTTTGTCATGCTACTCGTGGTCATGGCGTATGCACCACTGTCTTCCTTGGCTATTCTGCCTGCCGAGCGTGCTGTAAATGCCCATGCACTTCTTTCGTGTCGTCTTACAGATCCGTCTGTATAGATGACTGCATCTTTCTCATCGGTGTTATCGCAGATGAGACCGTTGACCTCAGCATTAACCACGACCGGGTTCTGTTCCCTACTTTTCCTGTCGAGTGTGACAATACATGAGAAAGTCCCCTTGAATGACGTAGGCACCGGTATCCACTCCTCACCAACGCTGATATTGGTAAGCCCACAGACCTGTTTGATGACATCTTCTGCTCGGCCCACCCATGATTTGCCTCTTTTTAGCCTAGTACCTTTCTCTGTGTTGAGGACGTGGTGCAATGAATGCTCTGTATCTGTACTAATCTTCAGGTATGCTCGTGCTCTCCAGATCTTGACTCTGTCATCCATGGTTGGAAAGTCAAGACGATACCTCATTGCTACACAGGGAGTGTCCCTCGTACATCCCAGGATAATGCGCATGGCTTCATTTTGTATTTTCTCCAGCCTATCAATTTGAGTCGTACTGACAGTAAGAATGGCCAGGGCATACTCGATTGGTGCGAGGACTAATCCCTGGAACAGAAGAGTAAGTAGCCTCTGCTCTATGGTGGCAGCTGCCATGACCTTCAAGGCGGCTAATCCTTTGCGGGATTTTGTTATCACTTGGTCGACGTGGTCCCAAAAACACAGGCTGCGATCAAACTTAACTCCGAGGTATGTCATCAACTTGTCCCTGGTCACCTCATCAGCTCCCATTTGTACTACCGGTGTGGTCGTATTAACGATATGATTGTTAAGGGAGAACCATGAAACTGATGCTTTATTAGGATTAACCAAGGCACCTGAAACCCCACACCAGGAAGAAATGCGATCGAGTTCGTCTTGCATTGTGGAGGCGATTCCCCGTCTGTCTCTTCCCTGTCGATATACCAGAATATCATCAGCAAAAGTCATAGTTCTTCCCTTCCCATCCAGCTGTTGGGCCGTGATCGTTATTGTGTATATGTTAAATAGAACTGGTGACAATGGTGAGCCTTATGGCAGCCCAGGACAAATGGATGTTGGCTCGGAAGACCGACTTCCACATCTGTGTATCACCTTCCTCTGAAACAGTGCCGCGGCGATCCATCTAATGAGGAAGGGGTTCACCGCCAGTTTGAGAAGCATATGCATGAGATATTCAAATGGTACCCTGTTGTATGCATCCTCCAGATCTATAGCAGCAGAACATGTCTCCTCTCGTCTGTGGAAGCCTTCGAAGACGTCATAGGCAAATACTGCCGCATTGAGCCATGTCTCTTTGTTATATCTATAACCTCCGAGTGTGGATGGGAATACGCGTTTCTGTTCAAGGCGACACGTGAGGAGACGGGCAACTATTTTCTCCAGCAGCTTGCCCGCAGTGTTCTGCATTGTGACGATTCTGTAGGCACTGATCTGAGAATGGTCCTTGTTTGGCTTCGGTAGCAGTAGTAAGTAGCTGTATAGCCACTCCTCCTTAATCTGGCCACTCCGAATACTGGCATTAAACTCATTGGCCAGTTTTGTCAAGTCGTCATCACCTAAATCGCCTATGTCATCATACCGAACACCATCTGGACCAGGAGCAGTGTTGTGTGACCTTTTAAGTGTCGTGCGAATGGTATCGGTTGTGATTGTGAGATCTTCTTCCAGCCCTACATCCTTACACAAATTTGACAAAGATCCCCGTATCCTCATTCTTACAGCCTCATTTCTTTGGTCCGTCTGCTCAATGTAGCGGGCAAGCAGGGCCTTCCCTTTGCTCTCATCAGATTTGTGCTTACAGGCGTTCTAGTTTGTTCCAAGTAAAAACTCATTCATGTGGATCACATATATTTCATCATGGTCTGTGTCAGCTCTTTGTGCCAAATACACACACATCCTATATATATTTAATGTAACGCTGTGTCAAATATATATATATATATATATATATATATATATATATATATATATACATGCATCTTCTCTATGTTTAATGTAACACAGTGTTTGATCTGATAGGTCATAAGGGGGCGGTCTGAACTGACTGAAGCAGTTTGTTGTAATAGCGTGCCTGTCTGGGTGAGCCATTAGAATCCTCGGAAGACTTTGCTGTATCAAATTGATCCATCTTTCACTATCTCTCTCCATTCTTTCCTAATGTATCTCAGTTTCTGTGCATGTTCGAATGTTTCATTTAACAAGTCTCTTTCACAGACGGTCCATTTCTTCCTTTGTACCTCTTACCATTCAACATCTACTATTTCTAAAGATTTTCTTGTTTGAATTGAGTTTTGTAGTTTTCTTTTCTTTTTGTTTATTGTTGTAAGACTTCATCATTTGTTTTCTTTTCTTTCCATCCAATTCTCCATATTCTTCTATAAATCCACACTTCAACAGCTTCAATTTTCAATTCTGTGTCTTAGAGGAATTATGTTTTAAAATGTAATTGGAGACATCGATCTGATCGATCGAACCGAAGACATTGATCTGATTTGCACAAATATTTACTGGATGGTAAACAGCACTGTTCAAACAAATCAGTCATAGGAAAAGTACCAACAATCAGGAAATTAAACGGGGTATAAGCTTATTTATAAGTTGTACATTTAAAGTTTTCCTTCAGTCAATGATTTCTTTATTTTTATTGTTCAATTTTGTTATAGCTTTTAATGCATTAAGATTTTTAAAAAGTACAATATTGTATGAAATTTTGACAATAAATGCCACATTATCTTGTCATCCTATTTTGGTGGCTTTTATTTAGACAAACTTGAGTTTTTTAGTTAAAATGGTCTGGCTTTCTTTTTGTTTCAACTGCTAACTCTGGTCTGGTGTCCAAAACATTTCATTCAAAGAGTCAAAAAATCGATGAATCAAAGAGTCAAAAAGTCGATGAATCAAGGAGTTACAAATTCGATGAATCAAAGAGTCAAATATGAAAGTTTATTGAGTACATTCTTCCAAATGTTTACATTAGCAACACAAAAATGCGTGTGCTGTATAACGGTAATGTCGGTATTAACAAAGAGACAATATTGACATCATCTTCAAAGTAGAAGTTGGTTACTTCCAGCCAGTCCTCATATCTTGTTCAATATCCAGTTGGGTTGCTTTTCTGTGTAGACCACAACGACGAGTGAAAGTGTTGCCGTACAACCAGGTCCATTTGTTGGCAACTGTAAAGGGATACAATATTTAGTTCTTTATTGTTATTATCTTTTATGTTCAAGAAGATTATAGTTTCTACCAACAGTTGATTCCCTTTCTGTTTACGATGTTCCAACTAATAATTAAAGTACATTCTTTTTACAAAATATAAAATCCATATGAACCAGAGCGCGTGTCTGTCTAACAAATCGATACTTTACCAAAAATGGATCAGATAAAAAAAAACAAAAAACATAGGTACATATAAATTTATTGGTGTAAAAATAATAATTTTTTTAAAATATGTTTTACATCTCCTGTTGGCTGAAAAATAGAATTTACAGTTTCGTTTTAAATTCTGATTGCAGATTCATCTGAATACTTATATTTCCGGGTCAGCCTCTTTTTGGCATTCGTTCGCTGCAACAAACTTTCAAGCTCAGCTCGCTACAACTTTATTCATGTGTCTTTTGATATTCATGGATACTTGTTGAAATGTTCATTGAAAAGAGGTCTAATCACGGATCCAACAAAAGATCAGTAATTCATCCAAGCCTAAAAGAAAAGCGACCAGAAAGACAATATGTCTTGGACATAGACATTCAAAATGATATGAGGCAATCGACCATCTCGTTAGCGATAAGATATAAAGAACTCGGTTATATTTCTTCTACCGGGGCAAAAGTAGTGACTGTTCTTGCTATGAATAGTATTATTATGCATATTTATATATGTTGACATACTTGTTGCATACACTCGGATATATATGTGAAATTTGGTCCTTTATATATATCCATTCCTCAAGATATGAACTTTTCGCATCACCTCTTCATCTTTGTGATGCGCTGATTGTAGAACTCCACAAATCTGGGCTGGGAACCACATCTCCCTTTCTTCAATTAAAAATCCTTCATTTGTTTCTCACACGGCAACTCACACGCCAGGCACTCATGAGGATTGCCAACCAGTAGTGTTCTTCATAACGATGTCTTTTTTTTTAAATAAAATACACAACTTTTTGTCCATTTATGTGGTTGTGATGTATGTGTGTGTGTGTGTGTGTGTGTGCGTGCGCACGCGCGCTCTAAAAATAGTTATAGTAATAAAGAAATATTCAGCCAAATAATGAACATTTTCTGTGATGCTGCAAGACACAAAAGAAACGAGGAACGAAGAGAGCAGAAATATCTTCATAAAGATAAGATGAAAGACAGTGTCTGTTGTCAGAAGGAAACTTACAAAGTGAATACAAATACTGACAAAATGAAATCATGACAGTTAGGAATGCTTCAGTTTGAAACTCAGCTCATGAAATAGATAAAACAGGACTGATGACAGTGAAGTATAGGCGTTGTTTATTAACGGCGATTTCATGTGAAATGTGAGATATACCAACCCCACTTGTGTCCGATGACCACGGGACAGCCAGCATGTAGTGTCTTCTTATCAATTTTTCCAGAGGGCTTGATGTTGTACCAGAACAGCGCCATATTCTGTAGATTAAGTGAAGTAAGTTAAAAGTTAAAGTATCCCCCTCACGCCAAGTGGCGTATACGGAATATAGTGTTAGTCACCATAAATTTTACAGACCTTCGGCACATGATTTCTGGGGTAATGTGGTCGGTATTACGCCCGTGCCGCTTTACTTTCCCAGAAAAAAATACGGTACCCATTAAAGGCTGGGTGAACCCGGAAGCCGTCGGTTGAGATCGAACCCTACCTCTTGTCCTTTGTAGTCCAGTTCACTAACCACTGAGCTATCGCGGCTCCCTGGATTAAGTTAATTAGTTTCTTAATATATAGGAGCCAGTAGTGGGGTGGGATAAACACTCCAAGGTTTGGCGACAGCTTTACAAGGAAGGAACACAACACAATACTGACGTTTATGATGTTTAATGTAAAGCTGTCACCATACCTTGGAGTGTTTATCACACCCCACTAGTGGCTCCTTGTTACCAGCGTTACCGCAGCATTGCAATTATTTGCCTGTTCCCTTCTTAATATATAGACTAGGTAGAATAGATCACATAATGGGAGATATAGCATGGGTCGAATTGCTTTGTCGCTACCCTTTTTTCTCAGTAAGTAATAACATACATTACTCATTAGCCAAAAGGACTAAAACTATGATCATAAACAAAGAAAATTCTTAAGACCTACAAATAAATGGCGCTCCATGGTAGCCGACCTTCGATGTGGAGACGGCATTCAATGATGATGATAAATAACATTAACATGATTATAACAGTCGCAAGTAGTGAAGGAACTGGAGGCAATAAACTTTCCTAGCTGTTATTTGAAAAGGTTGGGGATGGAGGTAACTTTACTCGACCTATCACCTGTCCAGAAATTAGGTTAACAAGCAAACCCGGGGCAGGTCAAGTTTACGAGAAAGATGTTACTTTTAAAAGTTCATGACCGCCTTTGTTTTTGAAACAGAGGTTAGTTAACTAAGTGTCAAGATGTAGTTTTGTTTTGTCAATTTCTACACAAAACTTAAATGTAACTCAACTTCGCGGTCATTTAATGACTGCGTGGAAACCAAGAACTTATGCAAATGAGATAGAGGTACGTAACCTCATGCAGACCAGAAATTAGTAGTTAGTTGAGAAGTTAGTTACGAGTTGAAAGAGCAGTCACAGAAATGTAACCTGGACGAACTTAGTCGGCTACGGCCAAACTGCCTGAAGGCAGAATAGATAATATAGTTATAGTCTTACAAGTTAGGCTGTTCTTATAAGGCAGAGAATGAAGTACAGAAACAAATAGAAGTCTAGAATGACTAGAGCGACCTCGAGAAATACCCGGGGAGAGAAACATATAGAATTATAATTATCGAGACGGAGAGCCAGTTAAATATGGATGAGTTAAAGATTGAGAATGACTTAAATATATCAGTCAGGAAAGCAGAGTTTAGTTGTGAAGTGTTTCAAGTTATGCTCATAATTTATGTGCTCATGAGAACAATAGAAGTGGCCAAAAGCAGATTAAGAGTCAAGGCTAAGAGATTAAGAGAATAAAAGTCACTAATTGCTAAGAGATGGCTCCACTACCGTAGGTGTTAACCTCGTGAGCACATCCAGATCAA
This sequence comes from Megaustenia siamemsis, assembly GCA_032433765.1. Lineage (NCBI taxonomy): Eukaryota > Metazoa > Mollusca > Gastropoda > Stylommatophora > Ariophantidae > Megaustenia > Megaustenia siamemsis. The sequence goes on from JAVIAB010000092.1 coordinate 180,728,693, forward strand.
GAACATTGATCTTAGAGTTTTAAGGTACTCCACTATTAACCTTCACGTGTACAATTAATGATTAATAAACTTGGATAAACAATACTCATAGTCTGTTATTGTTGACTGCGAAAAGATATTATTAATAAGTTGTTCTGTGATCTCTGTGAACTCTGATATAAATAAGTAGAAGTAGTCTAGACCGGATATAAATAAGTGGAAGTAGTCTAGACCGGATATAAATAAGTAGAAGTAGTCTAGACCGGATATAAATAAGTAGAAGTAATCTAGACCGGACATAAATAAGTAGAAGTAATCTAGACCGGATATAAATAAGTATAAGTAGTCTAGACGGGATATAAAATAAGTAGAAGTAGTCTAGAACGGATATAAATAAGTAGAAGTGGTCTAGGCCGGATATAAATAAGTAGAAGTAGTCTAGAACGGATATAAATAAGTAGAAGTAGTCTAGACCGGATATAAATAAGTAGAAGTGGTCTAGGCCGGATATAAATAAGTAGAAGTAGTCTAGAACGGATATAAATAAGTAGAAGTAGCCTAGACCGGATATAAATAAGTAGAAGTAGTCTAGACCGGATATAAATAAGTAGAAGTAGTCTAGACCGGATATAAATAAGTAGAAGTAGTCTAGACCGGATATAAATAAGTAGAAGTGGTCTAGAACGAATATAAATAAGTAGAAGTGGTCTAGAACGGATATAAATAAGTAGAAGTAGTAGTCTAGAACGGATATAAATAAGAAGAAAACTTATATTCCACACTGAGAGGGATAGTAGATCTACGTATAACGTCAGAAGATGGAGAGAGAATGAGAGGGATATGTTGTAGGACTTATAAGTTTAGCGAGAAGAAGAGTACAAGAGATATAACGTCAGATGTAACGAGAGAGAGAGACAGATAATATGAAAGGTGAAAGAGAGCGGGGGGGGGGGGTGAGGGAGAAAGATTATGAGACTGACTAGTGTAACGGAGAGGAGAAGAGCAATGTAAAATAGTTTATAGAGGAGATGTAGAGAAAGAGGAAGAAATCTGGAGTAGAAGGAGATTCAAGCGAGGAGATAGATGAACAAAAGTGAGAATATGCGACGAATAATATAAGAAGAGACGAACATAGATAGATATGTCGGGGAACGATGTGGAGCAGTGGCTCTTCACGTAGCAGTGCGCCCACCGCGTGTTTTCCTGGTGCCGGTGAAGGTCCAGCCTCATTCTAGCGAGTGACGTCATTGTCCAGCATTCAATTGAACGAAAGATTGAGGGGAAAAAAGAAGGAAACGGTGAAACAAACGCTGATGATTTCTCTGTTCCAATAAATAGAAACAGTAACCGTAGACATGAAATGGTCAGAGCAGATTTAGCACTTGAGATTATCATTTATGTGGTATCTTTAACGGATTGAGTAGAGCTGAACTTGGATTGATGTAAATATAAGTGGCGACATAGACTTGGTGTTTCAGCAATTTCTAACATAAGATACATAAGTCGGGGTATACGAGTTTGTTGCCAGCCAGTGGTTCCGATAGTTGTCAATGGTACAGAACTATAAAACCCCTCTAAAAAGTTCACATCAATTGAAGATTGATCTAACAATTTGCGAGTTCATCTCCCTTAAACTTGATGAATCCACGAACATAACAGATATTTCACTGTTGGCTTTTATGCCAAGAATGGTGTTCTGTGACCTCACTGTGAAAGAAGAGCTATTGTCGAATCTTGCCATGAAAACAAGAACAAGAATTAGAAATGTATTTAATACCTTCAAATCGTATGTGACAGAAACTAACATGCCGCTTTAAAAGCTATCTACTATTGTTACGGTTAGAGGCCACAGAGATGGGACTTCTTAGAAGAATGTTGAAAGTTCCCTGGACAGATAAAAAGACCAATGAGGAAGTTCTCAAAGAGGACAACACAAAAAGGGAGCTCTTAAAAAACATCAGAAAGAAGCAATCAACATTTTTCGGGCACATCATGAGAAGAGGCAAGTTGGAATACTTGGTTACAACTGGCAAAATAAAAGGAAGGAGAGATCGCGGGCGACAAAGAGAGAAAATACTGGATGGTTTGGTGTCATGGCATGGAAAACAGTCAACAACAGAACTGATACGATGCACTGTGGATAGAAGATTGTGGAGGGACATGATCGCCTACGCCAACCGGCAGGGTACATGATGATGAATGATTCTACCCATTGCATATATAGAGATCCCGCCTCCACTTTTTATCGTATTCATCGAATCACTCAGTACACAGGCGTGGGTGTAGTCTTGTGATTCTAACCAGTTGAATGCCCTGGTCACTGCCATCACCTTCATCATCATGTTACTCACGGTCATAACGTATGCACCACAGTCTTCCTTGACTATTCTTCCTGCCGAGCGTGCTGTAAATGCACATGCACTCGTTTGGTGTTGTAATACAGATCGGTCTGTACAGATGACTGCATCTTTCTCATCGGTGTTATCCCAGATGAGACTGTTGACCTCTTCATTGACCACGATTGAGTCCTGTTCCCTACATTTCCTATCGTGTGTGACAATACACGAGAATGTCCCCCTGAATGACGTAGGCACCGGTATACACTTCTCGCCAGCGTTGATATTGGTAAGCCCACAAACCTGTTTGATGAAATCTTCTGCTTAACCCACCCATGATTTGCCTCTTTTTAGCCTGATGTCGAGGGTGACAGAACAAAGTAAAGAGACAAAACAGAGAAAGTGTGAGTATAAAAGAAGGTGACTTAAGAATGAAGCGTGGAAGAAAGATATGGAAAGGTAAATAGGTGTTACAGGAAGAGAAAGGTAGAAAAGAATGGGATAGAGAGAAGTGGGAAATGGATGTACATTAAATTTTTAAAGAAATAAAAGTGAGAGAGTGAGTGAGTGAGCGAACGAGTGAGTGAATGAGTGAGAGAAAATTAATCGGATGAATGTTTCAAAGACAGTGAATAAGACGGAGAGAACTTAAAGAAGAATAAATTATACTTCTAAGTAAGCAATAATGGGGGGAGGTAAAGGAAGAGCATAGGGAAAGAACTGGAGCATATATACAGCAACAAATTGAGAGGTGATTTGCTAACTTGGTCTATTGCAGAGAATCATTGTTTAGTTTTATTCAATTCTGTCTCTTGTAACTATCGCATGGTCAATGAAGGCAGTTTCTGTCAAGATAAACGGATTGCAGTAACACCTTGACGGTTGTTGACTGGAAACATATTAATGGTTTGATGTGTATGTTGATAACAAAAACAGTAAATATACTCCATACATCTTGTAGTATACGTGAAATAAGATTTTAGTGTGGTAATTGTATAGGTGTCAAGCCAATATAAATGAGTAAAATAACAGATAAAAGATCAAATATACATGTGGCTATAGAAGTAGATGGAAAGAACTCAGAAATAATTCCAGGATAGGATATGGTTTTCTTGGACATGTAAAAAGTGATTGCATAAGACAGAAATTATATATATAAATGGTAAAAAGCCTCTTTACAACATTAAATATATATATATATATATATATGGTAAAAAGCATCCTTACAACATTAAATATATATATATAAATGGTAAAATGCCTCTTTACAAAAGCAATAGCATCAGAACTAAAACTACGAATATTTTATATCTACAACACATTCCTGCACAGTACAGAAACATGGTCACTACATAAGAAATCATAGCTTAAAATAATTTGAGGCTATTGAGATGCGGAATTTTTTTTAAAAATGGGAAAAATTGAGTGGAAGGAAAAGAAAACAAACAGAGAAGTTCTGAATAAGCTGAAAAAGTAAAATTAATTATTGAGCACAACTCTAAAAAGACAAATGAAATATTTGGGGCATGAGAAAAGACACAGTACTCTACTGAATGTCGTCTTGGAAGAGAAGGTACAAGGTAGGCAAGGCAGAGGCAGACCAAGACTAAACTAAACAAATAAAATCAAAAGATGAACAATTGAACCTACGACAACATGCACTATCCAGACAAGAGACTTTATATTTATGTGCGGGCATTATTCTAGTACTTACGGCTTGTCACAAAAAGATCAAATCTTGAAAATGTTAAGTTTCAGGCGATGAAATATTGACCCTTTAACAGCAAAATTATTATTTTTAAATTTTAAGACACATCTTCTTCTAATTACTTTCAATGTATAATAGAATGAGCATGTGTATTTTAACTTTTTAGAAGACATGCATGACTAGGAGAAAACCAACTAAAGGATCGACATACAGATGTGCATACATTATATTCTGTCACAAAAGAGTTTCATAATTAAACAAATATATGACAAACGTATTTCTGGAATTTCTTTATCCGTTACCGTTAACGTTACAAAAACCCATCAATATTTCTTCTCATAAATGTGATAAAGGAGGCTCAATACAACAGACATCCATACTTTGTTTACCTTGACTGGGCTGACAGCAAGATTAGCGTTGGCGAAAATTGTTGATCCGCCCCGTTCAACGTGCGATAGCTGAAACAGTGAACTTGGTGAGAGAACACATTAAAATGAGGCAAATTTTTGATGTTTATTGTACCTGATTCACAACCATAAAGCAGCACTGGTTCAGTGTAACACCGCAAAACTCTCTTTTTAAATGTGCATGCTAATGACCATAGTTCTAGCGGATCTCAATGCAAAAGAAGGAAAGTTGTTGGAAGTGGTTGATAGCTAAGGTTTAGTAGAAAGAAATGAAAGAAGTGATAAGTTTATTGACTGACAAGAAATTCAACAATATGATAGGAAACACCTGGTTTAAGTAACATCATTAAGCAACATATCAGGCGTATTTCATTACCAATTTCCTTGTATCTGGAAGTGTTCTTCGCTTGTCTTCTTTCTTCCATTTTTTCCAAGATGGTGTCAGTTATCCATTTTTGTTTATTTTGTTCCTTTCCTTTTTGTGTAAGGTGTCACAGGTTTCTTGCATGCTGTTTTTTTTATGCATTGCCATTTTGTTGTAACTTTTTCATCAGGATTTTCTCTTCTGTACTGCTCAATCCCTTCTTCTATCAGCTTCTGATATGTGTTTTTTTTTGTATTGTATAAGTTTCTTTAACATCTTTTAGACTTAAAGCTGTTATATATATTGGTATTCATGTATAAGTCTTTTGTTTGTTTCCCATTAGTTTGATTTTCATTTTAATCATTACAGGATTGTGATCTGAATTAATATCTGCTCCTGGATAGGTTTTGGCTTTCTTCACGCTGTTACGGAATCTGTTTTTTATCATTATGTAACTATTTGATTCCTGTTCCTATCTCCAGGGCTTTTCTCTTTTCTCTTGCTCAAAGAAGGTGTTGCATATTATCAGTTTGTTTTTTTCACTAAATTGTATTAATCTTTCTCTTCTGTCATTTCTGTTTCCTAAACCATGGTTTCCTATAATGGTCTTATATCTACCTTTTCCTACTTTAGCGTTCATGTCACCCATTACAATCAAGATGTCTGAAGATTTCACTTGCTTCATAACTTTATTTAGATCTTCATAGTATGCTTCTATTTGTTCATCTGTATAGTCTTGAGTAGATGCGTATGTCTATATTATTGCTATGTCAAATGGTTTTGCCTTCATTTTTAATAGTATAATCCTATCATTGTATCTATCTATCTATTGTCCTTTCGAGCCGAAGACGGCACATAGGGCAGAACCACAATCTCAAAAACAGAAACCTAGCGTGCCAAAATGGCACATATTGCAGGGATCACTGCTTCTAAAATCTATGGATTGTATGTCCGGTGGGTATTTATATGATTGTGTAGCTCTCGTTTTATTAGTATGTCTACCCCTCTTTGATGTTCTGTTGTGTTGCCTGAATATATAAATGTATATTTATCTTTGTGTATGTATCCACTTTCTTTCCATCTTGTTTCTGATATGCCTAAAATATCTATGTCTAATCGTTCTGCTTCTACCATAAGATTTTCTAAATGTCCTACTTGGTATAAGGTTGTAACATTCCATCTAGTTATTTTTAGTTCGTTTTTATAATAGTCAGAATTACTCTCGATGGCTTTTTTTTTTTAATGTTACGTGATGAGTCTCCAATCTCTCTCACAGCGGTCTGCCATATTCATCTATTGTGTCCTGAATATCCCTCATGTGTACCACACACTTTGCTGTTTTCGCTTTCTGGGCCGTTGATCATTTCTGATCCCCCCCCCCCCCAAAAAAAAAAAAAAACCCACACCTTTTCCCATTCACCGTCACAGACTTTTTACATTCGGGTTGAACATGCTCGGCGAATTGTTGTCGAACTATGTGTTTGCCTACCGAACCGCGAACACACGACACAAAGAAGAATAAATCATATTCCACTTAAATATCGGTAAAGGTCAGAGTCCCTCCACTTGTCAGAAGTAAAACATAAACCAAAACGGGGAATAGCAACACATTACGGAAAGTGATCAGAAAACTTATTACTGGACAAGGTCCGAGCACAACGATAGTGCTGCTATATAGAAGGGTAACTGTAATGGTGAGCCTCATAACAACATCGTTTGGATAATGATATGTTAGTGACGTCTTTGTACTAAGCATCAACGTGAGATGGGGTGGCCAGTTCCTCGTCACCTTCTTCTTCTCAGAGTTACGTTCTCCTTCTCAAAGTTACCTTCTCTTTCTCTGGTGCCCATATAAAGAAGCTGAGTGAACCCCTGAGAGACCTGTAGGTAGGAACACATTTTCTGGAACCTTCAGGCTGGTAGGCGAGTGCACTACCCACAACGCTGCAGGACCATTTACTATAAAAGAAAACTTGAACATTTTCTTTTAAAATTTGTTTCGAAGAATGTCAGCTTTATGCAGGAAAGAGAATAAAAATGCCACTTTTTTCATGTCATTTTTCTAATTATTTTCTTCTATCTCTAGAATATCTACATTGACGTACTCACATAAATGAGAAATGTTGCAAGTCTGTTACCACCGGTTGAGAAGTACGTTTTATCAACTCTTTTTTCTATTGAGTTCTGTTGAGAAAAATTTCGTGAAAATTAATTCAGTCTTTAACCATTCAGGAAAATGGAACATTACCACGATAGTAAATAATGCTCTTAACAAGCCGCAACAGCCAATATCATGTACTCTAGGCATCTCAATGAACATTCGTTTTTCTCTCCACTAACATAGTGGACGTGTTTCATTATCTAACCACTAACATATACTCCTTCATCATCATCATCATCATCAAGTGCCATGCATGGCAGTGTGTGCGGTAGTGTCTCTAAACTTCCCTTTTTCTCCGCTGCCTCTTATAAGTTATCCTGTTTAATTCTTTATGTGCTACATCATTATCAAACTGTCTATTATCTTCTCTCAATGTCTTCCTCTGTCTCTTTTTTCCTCCATCTTTCATGTTGTCACAATATTTTGTTTCAACAGCAGTAGAGACAGACAGAACATCAAAAGATCGCAACTAATACATTACCCATCGACACTGAAAGGTAAATGAGGAAGGGAACAGGAAGAACAACAAGAACAAGAAGAACAACAAGAAGAACAACAAGAACAACAAGAAGAACAACAAGAAGAACAACAAGAAAACAACAAGAAGAACAACAAAAAGAACAACAAGAAAACAACAAGAAGAACAACAAGAAAACAACAAGAAGAACAACAAGAAAACAACAAGAACAACAACAAGAAAACAACAACAAGAACAACAAGAAAATAACAAGAACAACAACAAGAAGAACAACAAGAAGAATAACAAGAAGAACAACAAGAAGAATAACAAGAAAACAACAAGAACAACAACAAGAAGAACAAGAAAACAACAAGAACAACAACAAGAAGAACAAGAAAACAACACGAACAACAACAAGAAGAACAACAAGAAAACAACAAGAAAACAACAACAAGAACAACAAGAAAACAACAAGAACAACAACAAGAAGAACAACAAGAAAACAAGAAGAATAACAACAACAACAACAAGAAAACAACAAGAAGAACAACAAGAGAACAACAATATCGCTGTAGATATATTGTATTTGGACATGATTTTACTTAGCAATATAAGAGGGCAGTTTGCCATTCCTTTCCTTCTTGCCATTGACTGTACCAGTCAGAGATCGCAGCCATTGTCTCTGTACATGAAATCCTCTGTCTGCCATCGCGGCGTGGGGACCATAACCGGCACTACTTGTTGGTTGTTCCCATAACACCATCCACTACCTGCTACAATGGCTTCACGTAACCCCGATAGGAGGGGCTAAACGGGAGCTTCATCTTAATCAAGGGTGTCCTGGAAACTAACGGAGGAACAAAAGTGGAAAGTGAAAATTAAGAAAAATATAAATTCAGATAGATAGATGTCGCCACTAACCTTTTCATATGCGTCAAGGTGAATAGCATAGTGACCTCCTATACCATAGTTAACAACCTGTTATGGACAAGTAGATCATGAGTATTTAATAAAACGTGTGCTTGATATGTGTTTTGTTATATTGAAGTTAATAGTATACTTGTCAAGCGAATACAAATTGAGGCCTACATATACACTGGGAATACTGCACACGATTTAAAGATACAATTGAGAATTCAATAAAAATACACGTATTTTAACAGCACTTAAAAAATTAACAAACAGCAACAGAAAACAGTGAACTATAGGCAATTAGAACCAGGATTTTGACTCGAAATCATCAATACCTCGTCTTGCCACTACAGACCTGCATTGCCATCTCAGCTCCATGATAAAAATAACATTTGATAATAAGCCCTGATTAACCACATGACCTGAACATTGGGCTATGACATCAATTAAGGAAATAATTTGTTGACACAATTTATATTTCTAGCTTCCTATTACCAAGTATGCGCCACACAAACAAATAGGCAGGAATGTTTGCGTTGTCAACACATACGTAGAAGGGACGTTACACCAGGTGTAGTAATTTCAAGCGGTTACATTAAAGACAATTTTAAACATTTTTATTTTAAATTAATACACATGGAAATTGCGAGGTAAGAGATAAATATAATTTACTCAGAGGAGACACATGTAAAGAATGACATAAGTTTCAGAGATAAATTGTCTTGCATTTCGTTAATGTAATTTCATGTCTTACATCTCCCAGTCATGGACCTGTTTTAACAGTTTAACAGACTGACGTGTGCACATCGAGGAATAGTACAAAGTTCTGTAACTTTTTCGTCCACTGCGTTACCTCCATGGATAGGATTTGACAGACATCCATGTTGAGAATTGAAGAGGAGAAAATGGTATAAAATAACAGTAAAGTATTACTCTAATAGGTAGCCGATAGAGCTCGCTGGTTAGTGACCTGGACTACAAAAGGAAGTTAGGTCGGGTTTGATCCTAATCGACGGCTTCCTGTTTCACCCAGCTTTAAATGAGTACCGAATTTTTTCTGGGAAAGTAAAGCGGCACGAGCGTTAGTACCGACCACATTACCTCAAAAATCATGTACTGAAGGTGTATAAAAATTATGATCACTAACACCATATTCACTATGCGCCGCTTGGCTTGACGGAGATCTTTACTCTACTTACTTATTACTGTAATACAACAGACAAGAAAGTCCTTTGAGGTCACAGTAAAGTTATTTCACATAAGAATGTTGAGAATGCCATAGACAGATAAAAAGAGTAAAGAGAATGCCCTAAAAGAGATTCAGAAAACACAGAGTTAATTAATAACATCAGGAGTAAACAATTATAGTTCTTCACCACATTCTGATAAGGAATAACTGGAAGATATTGTGACAAAAGGAAACTTTGAGGGAAGAAGAGATAGAAGGAAGCTGAGACAAAACACACCAGACAGTTAAGAAATTGGTTTTGTAGAAGGTCAACATCAGAAGTGACAAACTACATTAGAGATATCAAGTTATGGAGAGACATGATCACCCACACCAGCACGATACTTGATGAAGATGCTCATTACTGCTTTATTACATTTGTGACGATCTGTCTCTGAAGTCTATTAATAGACTTAAGCGATGACGTATGTCTGATGAGGTCGCTGTGCAGTGCACAGGCAGGCTATTGTCTTTGTTTCATTCTCACCAGTAAAATACCATCGATCTTACTGGGAATTGAATATTCGTAGACCTGATCTGCTAACGACTGGTTTATATCGCCAGTACATTCTTGAACAAATGAGAAAACATTAGATAAATCAAGAGTACTTCAAACAAAGAACCATCGACGATTTAATTTGATATGATTACATATGATAGATCTCCACATAATTTTGTTTTTATGGGTGTATTTTGTCAAGCAGTGTTTACAAACATTAACAGCAAAAAAGTTTTTTATGTTAAAAAAAAACTGAATTTTTATATACTAGCATTGACCAAAAAATATGGCTAATTAAAATAGGTTGATGAAATAAACATAATATGCAAAAAAACATCAAGTGTTCTAAGTAAATACTTCAGTTGAAAAAAACACTCGATTAAATTATTATTATTTTTTTTTACATAGTAGAATGTGCATGTAATTAACAACATGGAAGTTTAAAAAATACGTTTAATGTAATCAACAACAGCACACAAATAGAATAAACCTTTAAAGAAAAGTTTAAATGAGCACTTATTGCATCTTACTGCTCAACAATCTGTCAGAGTGTGATACTCGTTGCTTCCTACTGCTGAACAATCGGTCAGAGTGTGATACTCGTTGCTTCCTAATGCTCAACAATCTGTCTGAATGATACTCGTTACTTCCTACTGCTCAACAATCTGTCAGAGTGTGATACTCGTTGTTTCCTACTGCTCAACAATCTGTCAGAATGATACTTGCTGCTTCCTACTGCTCAACAATCGGTATGAATGATACTCGCTGCTTCCTACCGCTCAACAATCTGTCTGAATGATACTCGCTGCTTCCTACTGCTCAACAATCTGTCTGAATGATACTTGTTGTGTCTCTTGATTCTTCGTTTAAAATAAACGGAAAGCTGTCCTCTTGTCGGCTCGTTATAACAATGTTGAGCTAAACTGGGCTTGACGTTACAACATAAAGACACATTTTAGTACTCAAGTTATGCCCATAACTAACTACAACTGACCACATTTCTTCCTTGAAAGATAGATGAGTGTCTAGTAACTAACAGGTGATTGTATGGAGAACAGTTATTTAGATTTCTACAGCTGAACAGACCGTAAGAGAGTTGGTCACTTGTGTTGTTTCAAAAGTCACTCAGATGTGTGCCGCTGGCAACAAACTGCAACTGCATAATTGTTTCTTTAATCAAGCAGCTCATGGCATGAATGGATCTGCTGCATGGGCAACGGTGATCATTCTTATTATTATGGGAAGCTAAGAATCATGCACCAATAATAACACGCAAACTAAATACTTCGACTTTGAGACTATCAAACTGGCAACATCTTCATTCATTCTTTTCGGTGTCTGCAAATTAAACAACATTACCGACGTTCTATGTTTCATATTACAAAACTAACATTAATTGTAGAACACTCAGACATAAACATGTAAGGTGGTACTACAAGAAAAAAAACTGTGGAGAGAGAGAGAGAGGAACAAGGAGAGAGAGAGAGGGAGAGAGAGAGGAATAGAGAGAGAGAGAGGAAGAGAATTGCACTGTATATTATTTCAAGAGTCGAAGGAATTGATATTGTGTACTGGATAGAAAGAACTGGAGACCAGTCCTTGTAACAAACATTTTCATGAATTATTTCATTCCTTCAACTGTATATGATAAATCTTAGCATCTACTTAAACTCACACTTTATTATAAAACGTTCTAATATTTCTCTTTCTTATCTATTCTGTATATTTATTTTGCTCGTGGCAAGTCAACTCACCTGGAATGGTTCGCTGGAGTAATCACCTCCATCAACTTGAGGCTTCGTGACAAGACCCGTGATGGCTCCGATTCTTTGTGATATGTCAGCAACAAAGGGCGATTGGTGGTCGTAGACAAATGAACTGTAAGTAAAGTAGAGTTCTCTCCCTTGACATATTCACATGACACGATGTATTACCTTATATGCACACATTCATACACAGTAACATCCAAACGCACACTCAAATAAATATACACATTCTAATCTGCGTTTTATCTAGAATTTATCGCTTTATAGTATATGTAGTTGTAAGGGAGATAAATGTTCTTGTCACAAGATCATCATCATCATCATAATCATCATCATCGAGTGCCGTCTTGGCAACCAAAGTTGGCTACCATGGATTGCCATTCAACACTGTTTTTTGCTTTGGTGGTGCAGGTTGATATAAATTGCGAATCAATTCAGTGGAAGAGGTATGTTTACAGCACTCGGAAAAATTGACAAATAATCAACAACAGAAACAAATATGGACCATAGCAAGATCGAACCCGTACTCAGTGGCACAGCGCCTTGCCACGAAAAGCCAAAAGCTAGGGAACACTGCCACTCAGCTAACTATAAAAATTAGCTTCGTAGGCAATGTCTTTCGCGCAGGTGTTCTCATGACTATAGCATAAGGCTGCGATCACAGCTCGGAAATACATAGTGTATCTGTATTTTTTTCCTTTTAAGACAAGTATCTCCAGTGGTTTAGGCTGGAGACAAATAATAATAAATGAATATTATTATAGAGGGAAACTTCCGAGGCGATAATCAGCGAATCAATTTTGAGGAAGAGGTATGTTTACAGCAGTCGGAAAAATTGATAAATAATCAACAACAGCACGAATAGTAGTTTATTTTTCTCCAGTCTAAACAAATGTAAACTACTATTCGTGCTATTTCGTGCTAAATGTTTGTCTGCAACTCAAGTATTCAGCCCTACCCTACCCGGGAGATACTTTTCTTAACAGGAACAAATACAGATACACTATGTATTTCCGAGCAGTGATCGCAGCCTAATGCTATAGTCATGAGAACACCTGCGCGAAAGACATTGCCTACGAAGCTAATTTTTATAGTTAGCTGAGTGGCAGTGTTCCCTAGCGTTTGGCTTTTCGTGGCTAGGCGCTGTGCCGCTGAGTAAGGGTTCGATCCTGCTTTAGTCCATATTTTTTTCTGTTGTTGATTAATTGTCAATTTTTCCGAGTCATGTAAACATACTTCTTCCTCTGAATTGATTCGCTGATTATCGCCTCAGAAGTTTTCCTCCATAATACAATTCATTTATTATTATTTGTCTCCTTGTCATAGATTGACTTGTCCATCTTTTGATGTTACTCGTCAATGTTAGTCTTGGTCTGCCTCTGCCTCTTTTACCTTGTATTTTGCCTTTCGATATTACTTTTAGTAGGCTGTTGTGCCTTTTAACGTGCCCCAAAAATTTCATTTGTCTTGTCTTAATTGTATTTAGTAGTTCTCTTTTTAATTTTTAGTTGTTTTAAAATTTCATCGTTTGTTATCTTTTTGTTTCCATAAGATTCGACCTATTCTTCTATAAATCCACATTTCAAAGGCTTCAATTTTCTGTTCTGTTTTCTTGTCTAATGTCCATGTTTCTGCACCGTACAGGAATATTGTGAAGATGCAACATTTTGCTATTCTTAGTTACAGCCCTACTGTTATTTGTGTTGTTGTTAGTATATTTTTCATGGCATTAAAATTACTTTTTGCCATACCTATTCTTTTGTTTATTTCAATTTGCCATTTTCCATCATTGGTATAGTATGTCCCAGGTAGTTGTAGCTCTGAACTGTCTCCAGATGTATTCCTTCAACAGTGATATTTACATGTAGGTCTTGAGAATTTTCTTTGTTTATAGTCATAGTTTTAGTCTTTTTGATATTCCTATCTAGTCCTTAATTTTTGCTTGTCATGTTTATTACATTAAGTAATTGTTGTAGAGCTTTAGAATTTTCTGCTAGTAGTACAGTATCGTCAGCATATCTTAGGTTAATGATTATCTTTCCATTAATGTTTAGGCCTGGCATCACTGAAATTTTTTTAAAGATTTGATCAGTGTATAGATTGAACAAGCTTGGTGATAGGATGCGTCCTTGTCTTACTCCTCTTTTTATATAAATGGGTGTAGAGTTCTCTTTGTTATATTTTATTATTGTTGTTTGCTCCCAGTACAAATTACATATTAGTCGTAAGTCTGTGGCGTCTAGATTTATATCCTTTAGGCAGTCTATATGTTGATTATTGTGTATTCTATCGAAAGCTTTGGCGTAGTCTATAAAGCAGGCATATAATGTTTTGTTTACTTCTATGTACTTTTCAATCAATGTTCTCGTGCTAAATATGGCTTCTTTTGTGCCACTGTTTTTCCTGAATCCAAATTGTTGCTCATCTAATTCAGTAATGATTTTATTCTGAATCCTTCCCTGTATAACTTTTAGTAAAATTTTTGTTACCTTGCTCATTGAGGCTTATTGTTCTAAAATCACTGCATTCAAGATACAGTAACAAAAACGTTAGAAGGAGATAGCTTGTGGAAGCTGACGTCATACCATCCTTTAAAGTAGTTTTACAGGATGGAGGACTAGAAGGGCTACTGTAGTGAAAGAATAGAATATATAGAGGAAAGAGTGTTTACAGTATATGAGTGACGAATATAGATAACAGGCAAATTGAAATGAAGTAGAATGGAAAAAAACAGTGACGTTTGAGTAACAGGTGGACTGTGTGATCATAGCATGTGGGAAAATGTGAACGGTTAGTCACTTGGAGTGAACGTAGATGTACACGGAGGGTGTTGTGAGTAGAGTGATTTCAACTGAGACAGCTGAAGAGAACAGCAAGAGATTGATTAGGGCCTGCACATGTAAAGTAGGAGTGACACAAAGTCCTTTGTTGTTGAGAGTGACACAAGGTCATTGGTTATTGCGACTGACACAAGGACATTGGTTGTAGAGAGTGACAGAAGTTCTATAGTTGGTGAGAGTGACACAAATTCTGTAGTTGTTGAGAGTGACAAAAGTTCTGTGACTGTTAAGAGTGACAAAAGTTCTATAATTGTTGAGAGTGACACAAGTTCTGTAGTTGTTGAGAGTGACAAAAGTTCTGTGACTGTTAAGAGTGACAACAGTTCTGTAATTGTTGAGATTAACACAAGTTCTGTAATTGTTGAGATTAACACAAGTTTTGTAATTGTTGAGATTAACACAAGTTCGATAATTATTGAGAGTGACACAAGTTCTGTGACTGCTGAGAGTGACACAAGTTCTGTGATTGTTGAGAGTGACACAAGTTCTGTAATTGTTGAGAGTGACACAAGTTCTGTAATTGTTGTGTGACACAAGTTCTGTAATTGTTGAGAGTGACACAAGTTCTGTAATTGTTGAGAGTGACATAAGTTCTGTAATTGTTGAGAGTGACACAAGTTCTGTAATTGTTGTGTGACACAAGTTCTGTAATTGTTGAGAGTGACACACGTTCTGTAATTGTTGAGAGTGACACAAGTTCTGCTGTGGCAGTCTGAAACGTCAAATATAGTGACGTCACTTAAATTTGAGACTGGCGTTTGAAGTATTATCCATACTAACTAACCTTACTTTGCGAACTTCTTGCTTCATATGCTAACTACTGTTACGTCGCCTACTAACTATTCTTACCTCGTGTACTAACTACTCTTACTTCGTGTACTAACTACTCTTACTTCGCAAACTAACTACTCTTACTTTTCGTACTAATTACCCTCACTTCGCGTACTAACTAGTCTTAATTTACATACTCATTACTCTTACTTTGCATACTAACTAACCTTCACTGTAATTGACAGGCGATGGACAGACAAGCAGCAAATGGGTTGATAACCTTTTAGGAGTTCCCAATATAGGAACCGTCTATATCCAAGAATCCGAAGGATAGGCGTTGTCTTAACGGGAAACAAAATCCCTGGAACGAGACTTTCTAGATGAGTTCCCTCAAAGCTTTTGGGCGTACCAGCAAATATGTAGTAGACGTGTTCAGAGAATCTGCCTCGGGCAGTGGAGTTAGGAGCTAGTTAGATTAGACAGTTCGCTTTGAGATTTTGAGACACACACATTTTAAAATTAGGAATTAGAATAATTTTGAGAAGTCATCAGTCGAACTGTAGAAATATTAGGACAGAAATGAGTATTTCTTAGAGATTGCTCAGTGGAGTTATTACAATAGATTATTACAATATCAGCACGAGAGGATTTCTTAGAGATTGCTCAGTGGAGTTATTACAATAGGTTATTACAATAGGTTATTACAATAGGTTATTACAATATCAGCACGAGAAGATTTCTTAGAGATTCTATAACGCCCTTACGGATCACAAGAGAAGAGATTGTGTGAATTGAACAAAGAATTACAAGCTAACCACTGTACATTGTCAAAGAAACGTTAGTACCGCCAATGAGTTTCTTGTTATAAACACGCCCGATTGGTTCTACAAGTTAACATTTCAAGAATGATATAACATTGCTGATTGTGTGTGAAGAATGGTGCCAAGCAATGTGGAGAGTAAGAATAAAGACTGTTGTATCTTGTTACTACAATGATGAGTTATGTGTGTATATACAAAAGAAGGTGCTAATTGCAAGATACACATGTAATAGATTTCAATAAATATATAGAACTCTGTAACACTGTTACGCTGGGGTTGGTGAGAATAACACAAGCTCTGTGGTTGGTGAGAGTGATTCAAGCTCTGTTGTTGGTGAGAGTGATTCAAGCTCTGTTGTTGGTGAGAGTGATTCAAGCTCTGTTGTTGGTGAGAGTGATTCAAGCTCTGTGGTTGGTGAGAGTGATTCAAGCTATGTTGTTGGTGAGAGTGATTCAAGCTCTGTGGTTGGTGAGAATAACACAAGCTCTGTGGTTGGTGAGAGTGATTCAAGCTCTGTGGTTGGTGAGAGTGATTCAAGCTATGTTGTTGGTGAGAGTGATTCAAGCTCTGTTGTTGGTGAGAGTGATTCAAGCTCTGTGGTTGGTGAGAGTGATTCAAGCTATGTTGTTGGTGAGAGTGATTCAAGTTCTGTGGTTGGTGAGAATAACACAAGCTCTGTGGTTGGTGAGAGTGATTCAAGCTCTGTGGTTGGTGACAATAACACAACCTTTGTGGTTGGTGAGAGTGATTCAAGCTCTGTGGTTGGTGAGAGTGATTCAAGCTCTGTTGTTGGTGAGAGTGATTCAAGCTCTGTGGTTGGTGAGAGTGATTCAAGCTCTGTGGTTGGTGAGAGTGATTCAAGCTCTGTGGTTGGTGAGAGTGATTCAAGCTCTGTGGTTGGTGAGAGTGATTCAAGCTCTGTGGTTGGTGGGAGTGATTCAAGCTCTGTGGTTGGTGGGAATCATTCAAGCTCTGTGGTTGGTGAGAGTGATTCAAGCTCTGTGGTTGGTGAGAGTGATTCAAGCTATGTGGTTGGTGGGAGTGATTCAAGCTCTGTGGTTGGTGAGAGTGATTCAAGCTCTGTGTTTGGTGAGAGTGATTCAAGCTCTGTGGTTGGTGGGAGTGATTCAAGCTCTGTGGTTGGTGAGAGTTATTCAAGCTCTGTGTTTGGTGAGAGTGATTCAAGCTCTGTGGTTGGTGAGAGTGGTTCAAGCTCTGTGGTTGGTGAGAGTGTCACAGGGTCATTACTTGTTAAGAATGACAAAAGGTCATACGTTGTTGAGCGTAACAAAATTTCAATCGTTTTTGAAGATTGACACAAGTTATGTGGTTGTTGAGAGTGACACAAGTTCTGTGGTTGTTGAAAGAGACAGAAAAGTAGAGGGTAACAATTAGTTTGAGTAAAATGGATCTCAGAATAGTTGGGGTGTTATTGTCAGATATAGAAAGTGAACAGTGATGAGGTGTAGAAGAGTTGGAGTATTATTGTCTGATGTAGAAAGTGTGCAGTGTTGAGGTATAGAAGAATTAGGAATGACAACTAATGGAGATAATTGTGGTAACTGGTTGGTGTTTGTGAATTAACAAGGATGTGACAGAGAATGTGGTGTTTGGTTTATCTATAGCAATGGTTAGTGTTTGAATGAATATCAAAAAGACTATAACTATGATCATAACAAAGAAAATTCTCAAGACCTACAATTAAATATCAAAGTGGAAGGAATACATCTAGAGACAGTTCAGAACTACAACTACCTGGGACATACTATAACCAGTGATGGAAAATGTACACCTGAAATAAATACATACGAAAGGGACAAAAAGCCAGACATAAAATGTACATACAACTATAAAATCCCGAAGGCTGAAGTAGAAAAAGCTATAAAAACAATGAAAAATGGAAAGGCAGCAGGACCTGACAATATACAGATAGAGATGATACAGGCTCTAGAAGATTTTGGCATCCAAGTGATCACAGACATATGCAATGACATATACCATACATGATACATACCAAATTAACTAAAAACATCAACTTTCATTGCATTGTCTAAAAAGAATGGTGCAATTGAGTGCAGTGATTTCAGAACAATAAGCCTAATGAGCCAGGTAACAAATATTTTACTAAAAATTATACAGGGAAGGATTCAGAATAAAATCAATACTGAATTAGATGAGCAGCAATTTGGATTCAGGAAAAACAGTGGCACAAAAGAAGCCATATTTAGCATGAGAACATTGATTGAAAAGTACATAGAAGTAAACAAACCAATATATGCCTGCTTCATAGACTACACCAAAGCTTTCGATAGAATACATCATAATCAACTTATAGAGTGCCTAAAAGATATATATAAATCTAGATGAAACAGACATACGACTAATATGAAATTTGTACTGGGAGCAAACAGCAATAATAAAATATAACAGACACTCTACACCCATGGGCATAAAAAGAGGAATAAGACAAGGACGCATCATATCACCAAGCTTGTTCAATCTACACACTGAGCAAATCTTTAACAACATCTCAGAGATGCCGGGCCTTAACATTAATGGAAAGATAATCAATAACCTAAGATATGCTGATGATACTTTTCTACTAGCAGAAAATCCTAAAGACCTACAACAATTGCTTAATGTGATAAACATAACAAGAAAAAAATATGGACTAGAGATGAATATCAAAAAGACTGAAACTATGATCATAAACAAAGAAAATTCTCAAGACCTACAATTAAATATCACAGTTGAGGGAATACATCTGGAGACATTCAAGATCTACAACTATCTGGGACATACTATAACCAATGATGGAAAATGTAAAATTGAAATAAACAAAAGTATAGATATGGCAAAAAGTAATTTTAATGCCATGAAAAATATACTAACAACAAAACAAATATGAGCAGGGCTGAAACTAAGAATGGCAAAATGTTACATCTTCTCAATATTCCTGTATGGTGCAGAAACATGGACAATAGACAAGAAAACAGAACAGAAAATTGAAGCCTTTGAAATGTGGATTTATAGAAGTATAGGTAGAATTGGATGGAAAGAAAAGAGAACAAACGAGGAAGTTTTAAAACAACTGAAAATAAAATAAGAACTACTAAATACAATTAAGACAAGACAAATGAAAATGTGGGGCGTGTTAATAGACACAACAGTCTACTGAAAGTAATATTGGAAGCGAAAATACAAAGTAAAAGATGCAGAGGCAGACCAAGACTAACATGGACGAGTAACATCAAAAGATGGACAAGTCAATCTATGACAGCCTGCACTATCAAAGCAAGAAACAAAGTAGAATGGCGATCCATGGTAGTCAACCTTCGTTGTGGAGAGGACACTCAATGATGATGATGAATGGTTAGTGTGACAGAGGATGTGGTGTTTGGTTTCATGGTTAGTGTGACAGAGGATGTGGTGATTGGTTTATTTATAGCATGGTTAGTGTGACAGAGGATGTTGTGTTTGGTTTATTTATAGCATGGTTAGTGTGAAAGAGGATGTGGTGTTTGGTTTTTTTATAGCATGGTTAGTGTGACAGAGGATGTGGTGTTTGGTTTATTTAAAGCATGGTTAGTGTGACAGAGGAAGTGGTGTTTGGTTTATTTATAGCATGGTTAGTGTGGCAGAGGATGTGGTGTTTGGTTTATTTATAGCATGGTTAGTGTGACAGAGGATGTGGTGTTTGGTTTATTTATAGCATGGTTAGTGTGAAAGAGGATGTGGTGTTTGGTTTTTTTATAGCATGGTTAGTGTGACAGAGGCTGTGGTGTTTGGTTTATTTATAGCATGGTAAGTGTGACAGAGGATGTGGTGTTTGGTTTATCTATAGCATGGTTAGTGTGGCAGAGGATGTTGTGTTTGGTTTATTTATAGCATGGTTAGTGTGACAGAGGATGCGGTGTTTGGTTTATCTATAGCATGGTTAGTGTGACAGAGGATATGGTGTTTGGTTTATTTATAGCATGGTTAGTGTGAAAGAGGATGTTGTGTTTTGTTTATCTCTAGCATGGTTAGTGTGACAAAGGATGTGGTGTTTGGTTTATTTATAGCATGGTTAGTGTGACAGAGGATGTGGTGTTTGGTTTCATGGTTAGTGTGACAGAGGATGTGGTGTTTGGTTTATTTATAGCATGGTTAGTGTGACAGAGGATGTGGTGTTTGGTTTATCTATAGCATGGTTAGAGTGACAGAGGATGTGGTGTTTGGTTTATCTATAGCATGGTTAGTATGACAGAGGATATGGTGTTTAGTTTATCTTTAGCATGGTTAGTGTGTACGGTGACCATTCGTCCCTTGATTGTCCGGGACAGTCCCGGAATTCGACATTTTTTTAACCGTTGTCCCGGATTAGCTGCCGTACCGGTTTTGTCCCGATTTTGGCATATTTTTTAGCTTTTGTCCCGGGTTTGATAAAAAATAATTTGGGACACAAACGTTTACCAATTTTGCCATTTTGGTATACGGCGTACATTTCTTCAATTAAAAAAAATATTATTCCGTTGCTGTGTAGACAATTTTGTTTAATATCAAAACAGTAGAATGCGCTCCTAGTTTTAAATCTCGTATATATTCGTTGTGTTACTAACTTTCACTTTCGCAAAAAATGGCACCGAAGCGTAATTGTAGTTTTAATCAAGATTTACAAAAGGAATACCCTTTTATAAAAAAGTCTACATCGTCATCAGACTTCACTGTAAGATGTAATATATGTTCATCCGGGTTTACTATTAACCATAGTGGACGTGGTGATATTAAGAGCCACATAAATAGTGATAAACATAAGAGAGCCGTCGCTACTGCTGCATCAAGCTCGTCGTTGACACATTTTTTTTCGAGCTGAACAGGTTGGTGACAAAGAAGAACAGTTAGCTGCTACAGAAGGTGCCTTTGCATATCATACAGTGATGCACAATCACACGTTTAGATCTATCGACTGCACATCAAAATTGCTTCAGGTAACTTTAGAACCAAATTTGCTTGTGCACGTACGAAAACAGAAGCTATTATTCGGAATGTGTTCACATCCCATGCTCTAAACGAGTTGAGATGTGACCTAGAAAACGTAACATTTATCTCCATACTGACAGATGCCTCACACCACAAAGAAATCAAGATTTCTCCTTTGCTTGTCAGATACTTTGATCGCAGTAAGGGACTGAAAGTTAAAATATTAGATTTGAAGTCATTGCCGGGTGAAACATCTGATATAGTAAGTAGTTTTCTTATTGACTGTCTAACTGAAAATGGTTTAGAACTGAAAGTAGTTGGATTATGTGCATACAACACAAATTCTAATTTTGGGGGCGCTGAAAGAAAAGGACAGAACAATGTTTTCACAAAACTGAAAGAAAACCTTGGACATAGTTTGATAGGTGTTGGGTGTGCTTGCCATATTTTCCACAACACTGTTCGAGCAGCTGCAGACGTATTGCCTGTTGATGTTGAAATGACTATTGCAAAAATGTATCTGTACTTCAAATCATACACAGTTAGAGTTGAAAGTCTCAAGGAGTTTTGTCAGTTTGTCGACACAGACTTCCAGATGATTTTAGGTTATGCACAAACTAGGTGGCTTGCGCTCTTGCCTGCTGTTGAAAGGGTTCTTTACATGTTCCTGCCTCTAAAATCATATTTTCAATCTCAAGACAGATGCCCAGTTTTTATACAGGAATTCTTTGAAAACCCACTGTCTGAGGCATGGCTTATTTTGGTTCACAGTCAGGCATCCTCTTTCCCGAAGCAGTGCAGAAAGTAGAGGGACAGATGGTCACTGTATTTGAAGTCATTGACAACATCAATAGGTTGAAAGCTATCTTGGAGTCCAAGCTTAAGGGTAGGTAATTTGTTGTCGGTCCTCGCTTTAGAAGTGGCTGTCGGAACAACTCCATGTCTGAGCTTCAGTTATTACTCTTTTTATTATTTAATGTGTCTCATTGTGTTGTTGTACTATTAGTATTACCACTTTAAAAATAAAACAACACACTCACAGCTCACTTGTCCTGGTCTCTTCAGTCGATGTAGCACCAAAATTGTTAACTCTACCTCTGAAGAGCTATAAGTTGGGAATATGAAAAAGAATGTAACTATTAATATTTTATGTATGGTGATTATTATCTAATACACACCTTTGTTATGTAGAAAAAAAACTGTATTAAAATAAGGGCGTTAATGCTGTAAACTATTTAAAATACTATTTTATTGTTCATCCTTACTGTTAATTCTAATATCAGCATAACATCATCTAGAGTTTGTCCAGAAGCCATGGACAACTTTTCTGATCTCACTTCAACGGTTCATTTCTTGTTCGATGAATCGTTTCACCACCGTCCGCCACCCATAAACGTGTGGTCACTTTAGTGGAAACCATGACCTGATCGCTGATTTTTGTGATTTCTATTTAGAAATCCTTGTAGGTCGAATTATTACACCTCATCCAACTCAATTTTGCCAGGGTTGTAACTGCAACTCTTAAACAATGCGTTTGTGCTTTGGTGCAAACATACATCCTGCAAGACAGACACCTTTGGGGTTCATATCCTGCACGACAGAGACCTTTGGTATAAACATCTTGCAAGACATAGACCTTTGGTGTAAACATCCTGCAAGACATAGACCTTTGTTACAAACAACTTGCAAGACATAGACCTTTGGTATAAATATCCTGCAAGACATAGACCTTTGGAGTTACGAAAAACGGGTCTGACCCGAAGTGAAAGGCAATGAAATTGTACTGCGCTAGAAAATGGTTGCAACAAAAACAAAAGAACAGATAACAGTTTATGAAATAATCAAAAGTTTATGCTAAAGAATTATTGACCCCAAAGCCAAGTATTCTACACCCTACACTACAGAGAAGTCAAGTACAACAATCCCATGTTTTGTGAGATTAACAATCAAGAATACCAAATCTGCACATTAATTATGTTAGTGATTATATCATGGTCAGTAATGGTATCATTTGTCCAACAGGCTAACAAAAATCGAAAAATGATTTCATTTTCATCCCATTACGAACTCATTATTTTGACAACTATTCCCCCCCCCGGCACCCCCCCCCCCTCCCCTCTCCATCCCGCTACAGATACAATATGTTGAGAACATACTTCCCTCCATATTCAGAAACGGTATGGTGATAATGTTCTCCTCCCCTCGTTATAGACACAACATTTAGACAACAGTCATCCCCATCTCACTGCTGGTACAAATGTGTTGGCAAATATCTCCACCTCTCATTATAGACACGATATTCTTGACAATTATCTTACCACCTACCTCAATACAGACACGACATATACACAACTGTCTTCCCACCTCAATACAGACACGACATATACACAACTGTCTTCCCACCTCAATACAGACACGACATATACACAACTGTCTTCCCACCTCAATACAGACACGACATATACACAACTGTCTTCCCACCTCAATACAGACACGACATATACACAACTGTCTTCCCACCTCAATACAGACACGACATATACACAACTGTCTTCCCACCTCAATACAGACACGACATATACACAACTGTCTTCCCACCTCAATACAGACACGACATATACACAACTGTCTTCCCACCTCAATACAGACACGACATATACACAACTGTCTTCCCACCTCAATAAAGAGACGACATATACACAACTGTCTTCCCACCTCAATACAGACACGACATATACACAACTGTCTTCCCACCTCAATAAAGAGACGACATATACACAACTGTCTTCCCACCTCAATACAGACACGACATATACACAACTGTCTTCCCACCTCAATACAGACACGACATATACACAACTGTCTTCCCACCTCAATACAGACACGACATATACACAACTGTCTTCCCACCTCAACACAGATACGACAATTAGACAATTGTTCAAATAGCCTACTTTCCCTTTCACGATATCCATCATTCTCTGGCTTTCAGAGTCCGAGACGACCTCATAGAAAAGAGCCACATAGGGAGAGACTGACAGAAGCTCCATCTTAAACCTGTAGTAGGGTAAGATAGTCTCTCTGTAGCTACAGACCAACCGGTGATCAAATGTATCCTGAAGAAAAACAAATTATTATTTTTGTTTGAGATTTTACAAAAGCGGATTATATTTCATTACCAACATTTTAAAAATCGGGCTTTTATATGAAGCATAGATGTTTGTGTTCATCCCAAAGTGGCACTTTAGTTATAATCATGAAAATTTGGCAGCTTTCATAGATGATGAGCCTAGCAGATTCTTCGAATTTTCTTATAATTGGTATTTTATAGACATGGTTTCTATCTCTAAAGTGGAATTTCTAGTTCAAGTCAATATTTATGTATAAATGATAGTATGGTAGCTAATGCTCATAATAAAAAGATCAAAGAGAAGAAAATTCTGAGAGTTTCAGTAGATACAATATTCAGTTTTCAACCACAAAAATTTTCATATTTATCATACCGTTTTATTTGTGTAGTCACGTTTATAATAGATGCTTTTTTATCTTTCTGGAAAGACACAAATGAAGAAATCAACTAAAGTACCAATGACGAACAACTGTGAAAGAGTAAGAGCACAAGATGAGTAAAATTAAAGTGGGCAGCAAAGTACAGCTAACACTGGACGTCAGGATAGGTGAACCAAAGCTAAGCAAGATCATGTTGGTCTGCTTCAAGTCTGGCCAGCAGAAGTGAAGTTTATAGAAGGAAAGAAATTGTGCATTTTATTGGTGTGATCACTCACAGCACAGTAGTAGATGTCGTGTTGTAGATCATTCTCCACGATTGCTAGACTGACTTTTGTCCTGCTGGTACAATCTGAACAAAAATGGCAGACTAGATTTAAGAGAAAAAATCTGAAATAAGTAAAAGAGTCAAAGTATTCGGGAAATTTTGCAGCAACAAAAGGGAAATGAAAATAGACTCAACAAAGCTAATAGAATAATCGGACAGAAAACAACAATATAAAGAAAAAGTAATAAAATATAATTCAGTGTTTCTGCCAATGTTTGCTATCAGTGTAAAATGTTGACAATCAAAATGATGTAGAAAAATAAATTAAAATAATCACTGAAATGAGCTGTCGTTGAAGATCACTTAAAGTGGCAACAAAGGGAATAGTAAGAAACGGAAAATAAGGAAAAGTGTGGGAGAAACATCAGGTTTGAGCTACATCCAGAGACAAGAAATTAGTTGGCTTGAGCAGGGTAGCAATGGTACCCGCAAATAGCATCCCACAACAAGCAACAAATATATGACGTCACGCAAAGTCCAATTGTTAGGCAGACCAGAGGACACATTCAAGAATGTTCCATTTTTCCTTGATGCTGGGAGGAAAAAATATGACAGAGAACAAGACAAGGTACATTCTGAAAGGTTTTTGTTGTTAATCCATTTAATGACACTTGTTTCTCTTGTGCAATTGCCATCAGTCATGTCTTCTATAATAGTTGTCAAATACATACATATATATATATAGTCATTCGGTGCCCACCTTACCTTTGTTGGTTTATTCTGTAAAGAACACAACCGTATAAAGTTAGAATCACCAGTATCTTTAAACCGTGCTTCCTCAAATTGTGGTCTAGACTGCAGTTCTTGGGCTAGTGCAATCACGTTGACTTCAGTTGGGTCTGTGTGGACACACAGAACAAGAAATGAGAAAATGAAAACAATATAAGTCTCGGAACGTTTTAGTTAACAAACAAATCACATTACTTGTGACATTCTAATGCAGAAGATATGAGTTTAAATAATACATTTTAATGCACTTAATGAAAACATTAAAGTGGGCATTCAATAGCAGTCATGACACTGATCAAAGTCGTTCAAAAGAGTAGGCGCTGTTAGTAAATTAAACAGACTTCCGGTCAATATAGCGGATAGGCGACAGAGACCGTTAGGCACTGTCTCAAAAGTGTTCCTTGTTGCGGTTTCCACATATTCCAAGCCCGGCTTGCGGCCGGAGCTAATGAGTTTTTTGCTCTGTGCACAGCGTAAGCTGTGCTTTTCATCTGGATAGTGTTTCTATATTCCGATTGCTTACGAAGAATGATGATATCGTATGACGAAGGACAGTTTAGCTGCGTTCACTTTCGATGGTGATACGTCTATGTCTTTTGACGTGTGCTATGTTTTGTTTATGGGGACTGCAGCTGCCTTTCTATGTTTATATCCTTCAATGAGATGAGATGTTAATTCGGATGATTCTACCCGCGCGGCGGTTGAGCAATTATGGATTTTCATTCGTTTGCAGCGATACCAGGGCCTTCTACTAACTATAACTATGACTATCTCAGTGTGGTCACATGTATAGTACGTTGAACAATTAAACTTTTTTTTTTTTTTTTTTTGGAGACAGAAGTAGAAACGGCGATTTCTGAGAATTCGTCCACGAGGGATGTACTTATTTACAGGGACGTGTCGGTTCTTCTTTAAACCAGAGGCTCATTAACTTTCATGACTTTGGACGAAGAAAACTCTGTTAAGGACTGCGGAGCTTTTTTAGTGGCTACAATTGGTATAACTATGGATATCGTTGAGTTGGGAGCACAGACCTATACACAACCGTGTTTTCTCAGTGGCTACAATTGGTATAACTATGGATATCGTTGAGTTGGGAGCGCAGACCTATACACAACCGTGTTTTCTCAGTGGCTACAATTGGTATAACTATGGATATCGTTGAGTTGGGAGCGCAGACCTATACACAACCGTGTTTTCTCAGTGGTTTAGCTCAAAAACATAGGTTGGAATCTTTGAGCGTGTCACAGTTGTCGAGGATATGGTAACAAGAGGTTTGAAACAAGCCAATAGGCTTGCAGCCACAACTACTTTGAAGAGTGGACAATAAATAGATGGTGTTGATAGACTAAACGGTGGCTTTCCTGCAACCACAATAAATAGATGGTGTTGATAGACTAAACGGTGGCTTTCCTGCAACCACAATAAATAGATGGTGTTGATAGACTAAACGGTGGCTTTCCTGCAACCACAATAAATAGATGGTGTTGATAGACTAAACGGTGGCTTTCCTGCAACCACAATAAATAGATGGTGTTGATAGACTAAACGGTGGCTTTCCTGCAACCACCATAAATAGATGGTGTTGATAGACTAAACGGTGGCTTTCCTGCAAGCACCATAAATAGATGGTGTTGATAGACTAAACGGTGGCTTTCCTGCAACCACCATAAATAGATGAACGCGAACTTCCATGGTATATGGTGGATAGGCGGCAGGAACCATTGAAGGCTATGTCTGAAAAGTGTTCCTTCTTGCAGTTTCCTCATATTCCAAGTCCGGCTTGTTGCAGGAGCTACTGAGTTAAGTGCTCTGTGCACACCGTGAGCTGTGTGTCTCATCTGTTTTGATCCTGTTTCGATATCCCGCTTGTTTACGATGAATGATGATATGAATGACAGGGAACAGTTGGCTGTGTTCACTTTCTGGGCGGTTTCGCCTTATGTCTTTTGGCGTGTGCTGAGACTGCTACGATGGGGACTACAGTTACCTTTCTTTGTTTGGGAGATGTGTTAGTAATTCGGATGATTCCACTGGCACGGGCGGTTGAGCAATTATGGATTTTAATTCGTTTGCAGTGATACCGAGGCCTTCCATAACCAATAACCAATGCCCTGGTCGCTACCATCACCTCCATCGTCATGCTACTCATGGTCATGACGCATGCACCACTGTCTCATTTGATTAATCTGCTTGCCTTGCCGAGCGTGCTGTAAATGCTTATGCACTTCTTTGGTGTCGTATTACAGATCCGTCTGTATAGATGACTGCATATTTCTCATCGGTGTTGTAGCAGATGAGACCTTTGACCTCCACATTGACCACGACTGAGTTCTGTTCCCTACTTTTCCAGTCGAATGTGACAATACACGAGACATGTGTACATGTCATACGTACCTCATTCCGAATCAGAAGTCTCTAAGACGTTTACAATTGTTATCGGTTGGACAAACTGCAATCCATCTCGTTGCTAGTATTGTTCCTCTTCTCTGAGCACATGGTCGTCACATTTTCTCCAGTATTGTTCCTCTTCTCTGAGCTCATGGTCGTCACATTTTCTCCAGTATTGTTCCTCTTCTCTGAGCTCATGGTCGTCACATTTTCTCCAGTATTGTTCCTCTTCTCTGAGCACATGGTCGTCACATTTTCTCCAGTATTGTTCCTCTTCTCTGAGCACATGGTCGTCACATTTTCTCCAGTATTGTTCCTCTTCTCTGAGCTCATGGTCGTCACATTTTCTCCAGTATTGTTCCTCTTCTCTGAGCTCATGGTCGTCACATTTTCTCCAGTATTGTTCCTCTTCTCTGAGCTCATGGTCGTCACATTTTCTCCAGTATTGTTCCTCTTCTCTGAGCTCATGGTCGTCACATTTTCTCCAGTATTCAATGTCTATCGTTGAGAGGGCATCACGCGTCAATTCTTTAACATCACAAATTTTAAACGTCGTGTTCTGCGCAGCAACTTGCCCTTTGTCTTCATAGTTTGTCTAACAAGTTGCAACAGCTCTGGTTTTAACTGGGTGTTTTAAAATGAAACATTCTCCTTTCTAAGCGAATGTGTTGATTTGATCCTTTGTGCTCGACGAATTAGGAACTTTGTTCTCCAGTATAGTAAAGCGTAAACAGTCCAGTCACACCAAGTGGCGTATAGGGAATATAGTGTTATAGTGTCCATAATTTTTACAGACCTCGGCACATGATTTTTGGGGTAATGTGCTCGGTATTACGCCCGTGCCACTTTACTTTCCGGTAAAATCCGGTACCCATTTAAGGCTGGGTGAACCTGGAAGCCGTCGATCAGGATCGAACGCGACCTCTTGTCGCTTGTAGTCCAGTTCACTAACCACTGAGCTATCGCCGCTCCCCAGTTCACTAACCACTGAGCTATCGCCGCTCCCCAGTTCACTAACCACTGAGTTATCGCCGCTCCCCAGTTCACTAACCACTGAGCTATCGCCGCTCCCCAGTTCACTAACCACTGAGTTATCGCCGCTCCCCAGTTCACTAACCACTGAGTTATCGCCGCTCCCCAGTTCACTAACCACTGAGTTATCGCCGCTCCCCAGTTCACTAACCACTGAGTTATCGCCGCTCTCCAGTTCACTAACCACTGAGCTATCGCCGCTCCCCAGTTCACTAACCACTGAGCTATCGCCGCTCCCCAGTTCACTAACCACTGAGTTATCGCCGCTCCCCAGTTCACTAACCACTGAGTTATCGCCGCTCCCCAGTTCACTAACCACTGAGTTATCGCCGCTCCCCAGTTCACTAACCACTGAGTTATCGCCGCTCCCCAGTTCACTAACCACTGAGCTATCGCCGCTCCCCAGTTCACTAACCACTGAGCTATCGCCGCTCCCCAGTTCACTAACCACTGAGCTATCGCCGCTCCCCAGTTCACTAACCACTGAGCTATCGCCGCTCCCCAGTTCACTAACCACTGAGTTATCGCCGCTCCCCAGTTCACTAACCACTGAGCTATCGCCGCTCCCCAGTTCACTAACCACTGAGCTATCGCCGCTCCCCAGTTCACTAACCACTGAGTTATCGCCGCTCCCCAGTTCACTAACCACTGAGTTATCGCCGCTCCCCAGTTCACTAACCACTGAGTTATCGCCGCTCCCCAGTTCACTAACCACTGAGTTATCGGCGCTCCTTGACCTCCAGTGCTACCGCATTATGATAGGATGCATTGCCCATTACAAGACATGAAGGTCTATCCAGAATGGGAAGTAGAGTATTCTCTATCCAGTCTCTGAAAATTCGTCCACTCATTTCAGTGTGGTAGTCCCTATTGTCTGTAGACTTTGGCTAAAAAATAAGTTGTGTGACATTAACAAGTCCATTCTCTCTACTGCCAGCATGTGCCAATATAATGTGTTATCCCTAGCTGCAAGGAAGGCTCTTTTATTTTCTCTGACAACTGATTGCCATTCTTTCTCAAATGTATGATGAGCAGTGACCCACGTATCATTCAAATATACTATATGGAAGCCTTCCATTCGTCGCTCGCGGATCTGCCTCAGGTATTTGCTTCGGGCAGCTATCAGGTGTGGTTTTTCACAAACAATTTTTCTACCACTAGCAGATTTTTAAAAAGTAAAGCCACCGCCTACTACGATCTTCTAAAGTGTCGTTTTAAATATTTCAATATCACATTCTAACAGCAGTCGAACTTTAAGTTTGCGCAATGTAACAAGTTGATTAGATTTAAACATTTTTATGGAAGCGAAGGCGCCCTCCCCCCAGCACCAGAGCTGGAAGTTGTCAGCGAATCATAGCTGATGGCTTGCGCCAGGATCGGTGAACCAAAACCATCCAGACCCTGCTACACCTCTCCGCGGTGCCTCCAGAAACAGACTAACCTGTCTAGTCTGGCCAAGCGAGCAGGGATCGAAGAGGGAAGACAAACCCGGTACTCAAAAATGTCGGCTGAAGTCGGATGTGTTGGGCCGAAAGGCGCAGATATTACAGTGTTACACTGCAAACTTCAACACAACGTAACTACGTCCACTTAACGTCCTTTTAAGGGCGGATGACGAGGAGGAAGTCTACGGTTCGCACCCGCTAGAATACCTCAAATCATCGGGCGACCGCATCATCATCATCATCATCATCAAACATTTTTAAAATCTCACGTCCAATAACATCTTTCTCAAAATCATCAACTTCATTTTTTTTCCTCGCTTGACCGTCACCAATGCAGATTCAGAGTTCTATCCATCGATTGAAAGACTTTCTATCTATACTTAGAGTTGCCCGTGTTCTTTTTTCTTGTTTTTTTTTATATTGTAATCTAACCAACCCCTTTTAGATTCCTTGCAAAAGTGCCTGTACAATAACACAGTTACATTTTGCATAGTGATGAATTTACACTTTACACCGTTCATGATTTTAAGAAAAAATAGTCACTTCACAACAGCTTACAAATTATCACATATAAGGGAATATGCATTAATAGTAAATTTTTTGCCAAGAAAACATTTCTTAATGGCAAGTCTTACAATTTACGGTTCAGTAAGTGCGAGCTGGTGCTAAGATTGTGTGGAGAAACGCGTGAAATTTGTTTTTGATACGATTAGCTTATTACAACAAATTTTGGTTTTGTAAACTCCTACAAATTAGGACAACAAAGATAATCATGTTTTTATATACCTCGAAGAAACAAAAATCTTTCCTAAATGCATGACTTTAGGGATAAATATCAGACTTACGGTTGGTGAAAAAAAATAAGATTTCATGACAAAAATTTACTGAAATTCATCAGCTTCCGAGATAATTAATAAATTATGTGGGCGCGAATTTCAGAACGAACTATAGCAAAGCCTCCGCTCGTTCATTGTTGAGAGAAGATGAACAGAACTCCCACCTGCTTACCGTAACTCCGAGCTTTGTGGTACATCTCTGTTGCCTTTTCGAGATTGTTTTTCTGGAGAAGGAAGAGCAGTTTTTACAAAAAGTGACATTTTTACAAAGGACAGAGATGCTCATGTATTAAAACATTTCATATTTTTTAATCACTAATAACTGTTGGTTTATTGCAACTATTTTTTTTTACAAATAAATACCGCGTACAGATATATTGATAATAATAGAGAAATACATTTTAGTTGCAAACGTAAGAACGCTGTCCCTCATTCGGAACGCTTCAAAAAGGAGAGGGTCGAGGGCCTAGTGTATTTTGGACAAAGCACTGTCTCCAATGTATTGACCCAGGAATAGCAAGCAAATAATAATATCAGTTCCCAGCTATCATGGCAACACTTAGGAGCCGAAGACTAAGGTGGCTAGGTCATGTAAGAAGAATGGCAAGCAATCGTATTCCCAAACAAATTGCGCATGGCGAACTTAGGGACGGCCAGAGACTAAAGGGCAGACCAGTGCTGAGGTAGAATGTTGTTTGCAGGGCTTCGTTAAGTGAGTTCTCTTTCAGTGAAAGAAAGTAGGAAGATATGGCTGCAGATGGTAGCGTATGGAGAACAAAAATAAATTTAAAAAAAAAACGATACAACAAAATTGGAGACACTGTTAATATCACATTCAGAATACAACAGACGCAGGAGAAAGGATAGGAGGCCAGACACCACAAATACATTATTTTCATTCTGCTGTCGAATCTGTCTATTCAATATTGGCAGATTCAGCCACGAGAGAAGCTTCTCAGCAAAAACTGCATCCAGCATGAGACACTAATATTTTACCAAACTACTGACGTACCAGTGTTGCTTACTACCAACTGTCTGTCAAGACGCCACAAGCCATATATTACTCTATAGGTTGGTATATCAAGTCTAACTCTTGTACTTAAAAGACGCTGCATTATGCTTGAACATATAACATTTGTGCTTCAGTATTTTCCCTGATTTCTTGAAGACACAGCTTTCTATACGCTATACGTTTTATTATGTGTACCTCGTATCCTGCTCACAAGCTTTACCGCAGCATTACAATCTTTCGCTATTTCTCCAGTCTACTATTGAGAGAATTAACAACATTACAACCCATGGAAGTGATGAACAACCTTACCCTTATAAAACTTCGGCCAAGAAGAGCACAAATCCGGCCTGTCAATGGTAATGTATCTTCATGAAAGCCAAAACCAACTGACGGAACCTTCTTGCGTGTTACTAAATCAAGTGCTGTCTGCAGCCAACCGATTGCGTAGTTCAAATGTCCTTCTGTTAATAGAAAAAACAACTTTTACTTTCATTATGTAAATATGAACAAGGAAATGTTTATGTAATATCTAGTTGTAATACGGACAATGTTGACAATTATGATTAGGAGAAATAGCATAACAAAAGACAGTAGACAACAAACAGGCACTCTACAACACAACATTAGTTCTATCATAGTGCTACCAATGCCAAACCTGGACACCAGACACAATGATAACAAGAAAAATAGCCACAATAAAAATGAACTGTGTGTTAGACGCATGGCAGGAAACAGTCCGAAAGATAAGACTACAAGTGAAGAGGTAGAAAAAAAAAGAAACTAGGTATAACTACCGCAATTTAAGACATGGACCTGAAGAAGTATCCGGCCAAACAGCTTGGTCACGTGATGATAAGACGACACATTGAGCCTCTAACAGTCGCTACTAGAACACCAGACTCAAGATTAGAGCATGGAAAAGATGCAAAAATAAACATTGGACCGTACCAACCGTGGTCACTTACAAGTCAGAAATGAACGTTTTTACAACAGAAACGAGATGTTGAAGACAAGTTGTAGAAGTGATAAGGCCAGACAGAAAAGATGGAAAAATAGAACATTGGACCGTACCAACCGTGGTCACTTACAAGTCAGAAATGAACGTTTTTACAACAGAAGCGAGATGTTGAAGACAAGCTGTAGAAGTGATAAGGCCAGACAGAACCAGAAATGAAGTTATAAGAGAAGGTTTTGGCACAGAGCCAGTTTTTGAATCACATACAAAGACAGCAAATATAATGATATGTCCGCTTGAAGAGAGTGTCTCGTAATGGCATACCAAATAAGGTATACACAAAGGACTGATGGAATATTAGAATCACTAGGAAACAACAAGAGAGGCCAACAGAAGAGCAGAAGATCGTAAAATGTGTGGGTATCTAAAAGTCTTGAAACTGGCTCTTTCGCTACGTCATCGATCTGTGCGGTCATTTCTCTACGAGATTTATTGGCTTATAGGGTTTCACTCTTGTGATTACTTCAAATTTCTCTCTTTACTTCTTTACCTTACAGAACAACATACAAGCTACGGAGAGGAAAAGCTATCCTAAGATTTTGGACACCTCTTACTTAGATCGTATCACAAAGTTAAAAAAGTTTGACAAAGGGATGTAGCATGCAATGCGACTATATGACGATCTTTTGACTGATGGGAAGAAAAGCCGCATTAAATGATTGTGTCACGTATCTCGGTAATCTGGTATGGCACAAACTATTCTGCAAGCAAATACAAAAGATAAAGGTGATGGGTAGACAGTGAAATTGATGATAAGATAACATCAAGGAATTTATCGGCCTCGACTTCGCAGAGTCCAAAAGAGTGACTGAAGATAGAGATATATGAAGAAATTTGACGAAGACTGTCAGAAGCTTGGGGGGAGGTGGGGGTGTGTGGGTAAGGGGGGATTTTCCAATTTCCTAATCCGAAGGGGAGGTGGAGAAAACAATGAAAAGAAAGGCAATTTAAATTTTTTAATAAAATAGCCCTGATTTGAAAATCTCAGTTCTGTATTTTTCATCACTAAAAACTCCCTACAATATGAATTTATTTCATGCTCATTATTGTTATAATTTACATAATCTTACAATCATAGATGTTCTTGTTTTATCACGAGTAATATATTTCGGTGGTGGGGGGGGGGGGGGGTAAATTACCCTCCCGGTTAAGCTCTGATAGAAACTCTAGTCAGTGCCTCTGTCGTGTGTGGACTAGTCTCCATTTATCGTTATTTCATACTCGTATATTTGGTTACGACTTCCGGTGTGTGACTGCTGGCAACACGACACAATTCTCGATGGAAGTCAAATTTAAGTTATAAGTGAATTTCAATGCCCGTAGAAAAAGAAATTCAAGCGTTCTTGTGCTATTTCAAATGGATTTTTTGTGTGATTCATTCATATAGTTTGTGCGAATAAGTAGAATTACCATACATCATTGTGCTATTACGATATTACGATCACGAACGAAAATGTCAAAAAGCGGGAAATCTACAACACAAAGAAAACAATCAGAGCGTTTAATAGGCACTTGGAACATCTGCGGATTAGGTGATAAAAGTACAGAAATAGTTGAATTTATGAAGAAAGGGAATGTAAAAATCTTAGGATTAGCTGACACAAGAAAGAGAGGTAAAATCATTAAGAAATACACCAAAGCTACACACTCGTCACGAGCGGAATTAACAACATGCGGAAGTAAACAAACGCCGAGTCGGTTTCATTATTGAAAGTAATACTGCCAAAAACATACTAGAAATAGATTACATCTCGGAACGAATTATAAGTATCAAATTAGCAGAAAAAGGAGGAAATACCACTTATATTCAAACATATGCTCCATGCAACGACACATATAGTGAGGACAGCAAAAAAGAATAGTTTTATGAACTATCAGAAACAATAAATAAAGTCAAAGAGGCAGAGAAATTGTTTGTACTAGGAGATTTCAACGGTAGAGTAGGACAAAGGAGAACACAATGGTAATTATACCTAGGACCATTTAGTGACATTAGAACAGAGTGTAATAGTAATGGTGAACACCTACTAAATATTTGTGCAGAACATGATCTTTATATAACAAACACGTTTAATCAGCACAATCGTAACCAAATGCTTACTTGGTATAAATGGAATGACGCGGACAAGGCCTCCCAAATCTATTTTATTTTGACTAGAAGACATCAAAGGAGGGACATAACATACTCAAGATATATACCAAATGCAATATTAGATACAGACCATAAGCCTGTTTTACTATGGCAGAAAAAATGGGTTAGGAAACTACAGATGACAAGACCTCAAGCACAAAGAATCGATCTAAAAGCAATAAAGAATGTAAACATACAAAAAGAAATAGAAGAATCCGTAACCAACAAATACCTAACCCGAATACAACCAACAAACATAGAAGAATCATGGAAACAGTTTAAAGAAGGTCTAATAGAGTCAACACAAGAGAAATGCGGTCTGAAAAATATAGGAAATAGCAGAAAGAAACTAAAAAGATGGTGGAATGAAGTAGTAAAATCAGCAGTGAAACACAAGAAAGAAAAGTATAAAACGTGGCAGAAAACAAAAACAACAGAAGACTGCAATCACTATAGACAAGCCAGAAATGATAGCAAAAAGATCCTAGAACATACAAAAGCAGAGTCTTGGAAAGCATTTGGTGAAGATTAGCAAAAACATGTAGAGAAGAACCAAGAGAATTTTTCAAAAGTGTAAAAGCAATGAGAGTAAGAAATAATGATTATAACCCAACCACTATAATAAACGACAAGAACGGTGGACCAATCAGCAGTAGGGAAAACATAATAATCAGATGGACAGAATACTTTAAGGAACTATTAAATCAGGGAAATACAAACGGAAATACAGAGTTTAAACATCGGCAGCATGATGAACAGGAACCGAATATACTTAAAGCAGAAGTAGAATGGGCATTGAAACAGAATAAAAAAAACAAAGCAGCTGGTATAGATGGAATAACAACAGAAATGCTACTAGCCTGTAAGGAAACAGCTATAGATTGGCTTACTATCATATTCAATATGGCTTGGGAAGAAAGAAAAGCCCCAGACGACTGGCAAAAAGCTATCATTGTCCCATTTTGGAAGAATAAGGGAAGTAAAAGGGAGTGTGAAATGTACAGAGGAATATCCCTATTGAGTCAAGTTAGTAAAATGTTTGCTAAAATATTAGAAAGGAGAGTAAGATACATAATAGAACCTCAATTAAGTAATAATCAATTCGGATTCAGAAAAGGCAAAAGCTGTACTGATGCTATATTTACATTGAGACAACTATGTGAAAAAACAATAGAATATGACAGAAACCTAAATATAGTGTTTATAGATCAGGAAAAAGCGTTTGATCGTGTGGACAGGAACAAATTTTGGCAAACTTTAGAAACCTACGGGGTAGCAGGACAACTACTAGATAATATAATGGTGCTATATAAAAACAGTCAAAGTGCCGTTAGAACATCGGAAGGTCTGTCAGAATGGTTTCAGGTTACAACAGGAGTAAGACAAGGATGTGTCCTCTCACCACTCCTCTTCATCATATATATGGACAAAATAAATCAGGAAACAACCAACAATAAGGACAAATCAAATAATAACATAGAGGTAGAAAACTCCAACATCAATGAGCTACTCTTCGCAGATGACCAATGCCTAATATATGAGGATGAAAACCTACTACAACAGCATTTAACATCTCTAGATAAAAGCTGCACAAACTACAGTATGAAAATTAACACAGCAAAAGCAGAGGCTATAAGAATAAGCAAATTAAGACACCCATTAAACATCAAGATCAAAGATAAAGAAATAAAACAAGTAGAGGAATTCAAGTATTTAGGCACAATGTTCACAGTAGATGGAAAACTAGACAGAGAAATTGACATGAGAATACAAAAAGCAAATGCTGTCACATACCAGCTTTCACCATTGCTAAGACATCCTAACATTTCTATGCCAGCTAAACAACAAATGATAAATAGCATCTTCATACCAACTTTGTGCTATGAAAGTCAAACATGAACCCTTTCTAAATCACATTTAAGAAAGATCAATACATGTGAGATGCGTTGCTTGAGAAAAGTAACAAACAACACAACAAGAGATAGAATACCAAATGAAACCATAAGGAAAATAGTAGGAACAAAACCCTGCCAAGAATATATAGAACAACAACAATTTAAATGGTTTGGCCACCTGGTCAGAATGAATCCTCACCAATCACCATCAAGGGCGTTCTTCTCGAGAATGCATGGAAAAAGACCAAGAGGAAGACCCAGAAGAAGATGGATAGATGCAGTGACAGAGACATTTAACAACAAAGGAAAATCACTAATTCAGACAATTCGAGCAGCACAAGAACGACAAATCATATAAATCACGACACCTTTTAGGTATCAGTGAATGTGAAAAGAGGAAGAAGAAGTAGAAGATATTTGGTTACGCGTAGACCAGTTAATCTTAACACACACAAACACACACACGCTTTATGAATTAGAAAAATTAACCTGTGAAGGCAAATTCACCAATCTCTAGAGCGTCCAAATCGCTCAGTTGAGGTCCTACATGCCCAAAGTAGTCTCCCTTAATCATGTCAGAGACCCTCAAGTTGTAAACTCTCTGCGGAGACGACAAATAGGAGGTGGAATCGTTGTAGAAAGTAGAAGATCAATGATAGCGTTTTATCTTTGCTTAAGTATTGCTAAAGTGAGGAGATTTAAAGTGCGATAATTATTGTCAAGACATAAACATAGTCTATATATATAATGTCATTAAATAGCTACAACATTGCGGAATGGTTAGTCCTTGACAATGCATCTGTCTCATACACGACGCCTGGGCAGCTCTCAAAATGTAGCATGTGCCCTTTGTGTGACAAGTGTAATAGTGTAATGAAAATGTGTAATAGTGTTATGAGAATGTGTAATAGGGTAATGAGAATGTGTATTAGTGTAATGAGAATATGTAATAGTGTTATGAGAATATGTAATAGTGTAATGAGAATGTGTAATAGTGTAAAGAGAATGTGTAATAGTGTAATGAGAATATGTAATAATATAATGAGAATGTGTAATAATGTAAAGGGAATATGTAATAATGTAATGAGAATGTGTAATTACAGTATGAAAATTAACACAGCAAAAAACAAAGGCTATGAGAATAAGCAAATTAAGATACCCATTAAACACAAAATGCACCCAAGGTCTGATTAATTTCGGATCTTCATTGCACTTTTCTGCGTAAAAGTCAAAATGATGATATGCTTGATACATCTGTGTCGCTAAGGCGAGGTCGTAGGTCGACAACAGTCTGTTTTTTGACGAATCAAGTGTTGTGAGTGAGACATTCCTCCGTCTAGACTAGATCTGTGCTTTACGTCACATTAGTGCTGTTCAAGACCGTTATTGGGATTCTTTGACGCAAGTTATTTCCACGTTACACATTAATGTAAACTACTTCGTCAGTCGCAGTTTTGTCTCTTTGGGGAAGTTGCTTCGTGTTTTGTTCGTCGTAGACTGTTTACACTTGAGTAATCAGACATAAGTCTAAAGGTATCGAGATTATGAGTTTGGCGACATTGTGTCCTACGTCATCGTATTGGTTCCCTAAACCGACAGACAAACAACAATAGAAAAAAACGAAGAACAATACATGGTCCGAAGTGGGATCGAACCCGTACTCAGTGGCACCGCGCCTTGCCACGAGAAGCCGAACGCTTGGTACACTGCCACGCAGCCAACTAAAAAATTGGCTATTGCAGTAGTGTCTTCCACGAAAGGCGATCTCAATGACTATAGCAAAGGGTAACGATCACAGACCGGAAATAAATTGTATATTTGTACTTTCCTATTAATGCAAGTATCTCCCAGTAGGGCTTCGGCTTCTCGTGGCAAGGCGCGGTGCCACTGAGTACGGGTTCGATCCCACTTCGGACCATGTATTGTTCTTCGTTTTTTTCTATTGTTGTTTGTCTGTCAATTTTTCCGAGTGCTAACACATACTTCTTTGTTCTATTATTCCCTATTATCGCCTCGGAAGTTCCCCATATAATAATATTTATGTATTATTATTTGTACCCAGTATATAACCACTGGGAACTACTATTCGTGCTGTTTCGTCCAATTAATGTTTGTCTACAACACAAGTATTCAGCCCTACTGGGAGATACTTGCATTAATAGGAAAGTACAAATATACAATTTATTTCCGGTCTGTGATCGTTACCCTTTGCTATAGTCATTGAGATCGCCTTTCGTGGAAGACACTACTGCAATAGCCAATTTTTTAGTTGGCTGCGTGGCAGTGTACCAAGCGTTCGGCTTCTCGTGGCAAGGCGCGGTGCCACTGAGTACGGGTTCGATCCCACTTCGGACCATGTATTGTTCTTCGTTTTTTTCTATTGTTGTTTGTCTGTCAATTTTTCCGAGTGCTAACACATACTTCTTTGTTCTATTATTCCCTAAACCGGCCGTGCGCAAATCTTACGGTCTGCTGTTTGATGTGCAACAAGAATAATTTGACGACTGACTGTGTGTCTATATGTTCGGAATTGGAGTCATCAACGATGGCCTAACATCATCAAGTGCTACGATGATCATCATTTTCAAGAGGACGTGACTTACCGGTATATGGGGATAGGCGGCGGGAACAAATGAAGGCTATGCATGAAATGTGTTCCTTGTTGCAGTTTCCACATATTACAAGTCGCATGTCTGTGTTAGTCACCTCTAGTGACTCGGGCAGATGGTGCTCGTAAACCTGGGAAGGCCGACCATCTAAGGGCAGAATCCCCCGACAGAAAAGATCAACTGCTGCCTTGCAGGAAGATTGGGGACAATCAAAGGCTAAGGAAAGCAAACCTGAAAAAATGCTGGCTGAAATCGGATGCACTGGGCCACTGGCGCAGAACACAGTGCAACGTATTAACGGGTGTTCAGTCAGAGTGGATCTGACAGACTCTAATTGTGATGTTCTGTCTGTGGGGGCGATCAACACACTTAGCCTGACAGCTGACTTCATATGAGAGTCTGGAATCCTTACTCCGATTGAGTCCTGAACGCAGAGAGAAACATTAAGATCAAAGATAAAGAAATAAAACAAGTAGAGGAATTCAAGTATTTGGGCACAATATTTATAGGCGTTAGAAAACTAGACAGAGAAATTGAGGTAAGAATACAAATAGAAAATGCTGTCACATACCAGCTTTCACCATTGCTAAGACATCCAAACATTTCTATGGCAGCTAAACAACAAATGATAAATAGCATTTTCATACCAACTTTGCGCAATGGAAGTCAAACATGAACCCTTTCTAAATCACATTTAAGAAAGATCAATACATGTGAGATGCGACACTTGAGAAAAGTAACAAACAACACAAGAAGAGATAGAATACCAAGTATCTCTCTCTCTCTCTCTCTCTCTCTCTCTCTATCTATCTATCTCTCTCTCTGCGATCAAGACTCAATCAGAGTAGGATGGATTTCAGACTCTATCATGAAGGCAGCTGTCTGAGTGATTCGATTACCCAATATAGTATTTCTTCCAGGGAGGTGGGTGTGGACCACATTGCTCTTCTCAGGTCTGTGTGCTGGGGGCAATCCTGTACAACATCTTTTGTAGTCTTATTGTCCAGTGTACAGTGGCATAGGCTGGTTGTACCTATTTTGAATTTGGTGAACATGTGATTCATCATTCTATTGTGGCCAGTGCGTAGGCGTAGTATGATGACTTGATCATCCATTGAATGACTACTCGCTGGAAGTTATTGCATAGTTGGTCCAGGGTTGTTCTCAAGTCATCTAGTGCATTGTTCTTGGGGCTTTTTAGAGCTGATAGTACTGACAGAGCATCAGTCAGAATCACCAATTTATTGTGCATGTTATTTTGGAGTTGAATAGTCAGTATTGCTGCATCTCTGAGGGCCTCAGTTTCTGCTTTAAAGTTGTTTGAGAATTTCTCAGTAGCTCTTGACTTGGTGATCTCATCCTGGTTATTCAGTGTCAAGAATACACCCCCCCCCCCACCCCCCATTTCTTATGGAAATCCAAAGAAATTAGGTTAAATACAAAAATAAAAATTTTCAACTCAAATGTTAAGGCGGTCCTATCATATGGCTGTGAAACATGGAGAACAACAAAATTGACAATCACGAAGATACAGACTATCATTAATGGATGTTTACGCAGGATAAAAGGATGGAAATGGCAGGACAAAATCACTAACATAGAATTATGGAAATGTACCAGTCAAATACCAGTGGATAAAGAGATACAGCGAAGACGATGGCCCTGGATAGGACACACACACTACAAAAGCCAACTGAGAGTATTACACAACAGGCCCTTTTTGGAATCCCCAGGGAAAAGACAAAGAGGAAGACCAAGGAATTCTTGGAGAAGACAGATAGAAGCAGAGATGAAGATGATGGGGAAGACATGGAATGATCTTAAAAGAATGGAAAAAAACAGAACGACTTAGAAAGTGTTTGTTGAAGACCTATGCTCCACTGGGAGCTAAAAATGTAGAAGAAGAAGACCTTGTAATAGTATCCGCCTTCCAGGAAAGATAAAGGCTCTCTGTCAAAGAGACGTATGACGCAAGCCGGAGAAAGCCGTAAGGAGTCTGGGTTGCTGACTCACCTTTTGTCTACCAGGATTTGTCTCCAGAGTTGGCACATGAAATGTACGTATCCTAAACGAAAAAGGAAAAACTGCACAGGTAGAAGTAGAAATGTGAAATTACAAAATAGATATTCTGGGAATGTGCGAAACAAGATGGCTAGGCACGGAAGGAATAAAATTAAATACAGAAGAGATGATTTTATCATCAGCAGACCAGGAACCTGGAGCACAACATAGTGAAGGGGTAGCTATAATGTTATCAAGGAATGCACAGAAGACACTAATAGAATGGGAAGCAATAGGGCCAAGACTAATGAGAGCAGCATTTAAAACATCACAAAACAAAATATAATTACACATTATCCAATGATAGGCACCAACCAATGATAAGGATGATTTAGTTAAAGATGAATGATATAAACAGTTACAACGTCAGATGGTTGAAAGACGAGCCAAGAATATTATAATCTTAATGGGAGATCTAAAAGTTAAAGTAGGATCAGACAACAGAGGCTTCAAAGAGATTATGGGAAAACATCGACTTTGAGATATAAACGAGAAAGGAGAGATATTTGTGAATCTCTGCGCCCTTAATCAAGTGAGCCTAGGAGGAAAAATAATCCAACATAAAAGAATACATAAAGCTACATAGGTGTCACCAGATCATAGAACGGAAAATCAAATTGATCACTTATATATTAATAATAAGTTTAAGTCATCCTTACAGGATTTAAAAGTATATAGAGGGGCAGATGTAGCTTCAGATCATCATCTTCTGATAGCGCCAAAATTAAACTTAAATCAAAAATATATACTACAACGAATAAGAGTAGGAAGCATTTAAATGTAGGGTTTCTTAAAGAACAAGGATATAAGATAAATTCGCAGTCACAATATCAAACAAATACCAAGTCCTCCAACAATTAGAAAATACAATAAATATAGATGATCATTGGAAACAGGTAAAGGATATATGGAAAGAGACATGCGAAGAAACGTTGGGAAAAAGAGAATAAGGCATGAATAAGGCATGGATGACAGCAGAGACCCTGGATAAAATTAAAGAAAGAAAGAACAAGAAAGCAGACATAAATAAAAGCAAAACGAGAAGTAATAAAGCCAAGACACAGGAAGCTTTCACAGAGGTGAACAAAGAAGTGAGAAGATGCATTAAAAGGTATAAGAGGAAGTATATAGATGAACTAGCTAAAGAGGCAGAAGAAGCAGCAAATAAAGGGAATATGAAAGAACTGTACAACAGCACAAAGAAATTAAGTGGAAAATACAAACAGATCA
The DNA here is from genome assembly GCA_032433765.1 of Megaustenia siamemsis. Classification (NCBI taxonomy): domain Eukaryota; kingdom Metazoa; phylum Mollusca; class Gastropoda; order Stylommatophora; family Ariophantidae; genus Megaustenia; species Megaustenia siamemsis. Next base: position 180,772,128 of record JAVIAB010000092.1, read on the forward strand.
ATGCCTTTTATTAATGATAAGAAAGAAAATCTGCTTAGTAATAAAAGAGATCAAATGGAGAGATGGAAAGATCACTTTGAAGAATTTTTGAACAGACTCGGCTCAAATAATCCTCCAGATATACTACCAGCAGAAGAAGAGTTACACGTTAACTGTGAATAACCAAGCAAAGAAGAAATAATGAAAGCCATCAAACTATTAAAAAATGGTAAAGCCACAGGACCAGATGAAACTTCTTCGGAAACCATCAAAGCAGATATTAACACCTCTACCAAGATGTTACATAATCTATTCGATAAAATTTGGGAAAGGGAGGAAATACCTAAAGACTGGAGAGAAGGTTATATGATCAAACTACCAAAGAAAGGAAGTTTACAGAAGTGCAGAAATTATAGGGGAATTATGCTACTATCATTGCTAGCAAAAATATTAAGCAGAATCATTCTGGAGAGACTAAAAGAGGCCATGCAGTAACATTTAAGATATTAACAAGCAGGTTTTAGGAAGAACAGATCATGTGCTGATCAAATAACTACTCTACGTATAATAGTTGAACAAAGTTTAGAACTACAGTCCCCACTTTATATTGGATTCATAGATTACGAAAAGGCATTTGATAGTATAGACAGAGTAATGCTTTGGGAGTTGCTGAGTCATTACGGAATCCCCATAAAGTTTATTAACCTGATAAAAACAATGTATGAAGGAATGAACTGTAGTGTGGTGCATGAAGGGCAGCTTACAGAAGCATTTGAAATAAGAACAGGAATAAGGCAGGAATGCCTTCTGTCTCCATTTCTTTTTCTACTGGCCATAGATTGGATTATGAAAATAACTCAAAAGAAAAGAAATGGAATCCAGTGGTTACTGACCAAGCAACTTGATGATTTAGACTTTGCTGATGACATAGCTCTCCTATTACACAACCATCATCAGATGCAGGATAAAATGAGCATACTTTGTTGAGACATCACAACAGCTAGGACTGAAGATTAATACAGTTGGCAATAACCAAATAAAATTAGGAGAAATACTTCTACTAGACGTACAATCTTACATATATCTGGGCATTAATATAGATAAAGAGGGGGAACAGAAAATGATACCAAAATAAGGAAATTAAAAGCAAGAGGAGCTTTTGTTGCACTGGGAAACATATGGAAGGGACTTACGTTCCCAAAATGGTGGAACTTGTTCACGTTCTCTCGATCGCTCCAGAAAGAGCATTTGGGGTCTGATTAATTTCGGCTCTCCATTGCACTTTTCTACGTTAAAATCAAAATGATGATCTACTTAACACATCTGCTCCGATGAAGCGGAGTAGTACGCACGTCAATATTCATTTTTGACAAATCAAGTGTTGTGAATGCAACCTTCCACCGTCTCTAGAGTTGATATGCGTTTTACGTCACATTGAGTGCTGTTTATGGCCGTTGTTGGAATGAATTGCTTGAAGCAAATTATTTACATGTTACAACTCATTAATATAAACTGCTTCGTCAAGTCAGCCGTGTCAGAATTTGCGCCGTGTTTCGTTCATTGTAGGCTGCATTCCCTAGAGTAATCAGGAACCTAAGGCGCTGCCATTGTTGTGTGGGCTGCGTCATCATAATGGCTCATTTTGGAGTCTAAAACAATGTCTTAACATCATCAAGGGCTATACATTTTTTTTTAAAATATGACGATCATCATTTCAGGAGGACGTGAACTTCTGGTCAATATGGTTCCGGCTGGAACCATTAAAGGCTATGAATGAAGGTGTTCCTTGTTGCAGTTTCCTCAAATTCCAGGTCCGTCTTGTTGCAGGAGCTACTGAGTTAGGTGCTCTGTGCACACCGTGAGCTTTAATCGTGTTTCGATATTCCGATTATTTACATTGAGTGATGATACCGTATGGCAGGGAACAGTTGGCTGTGTTCACTTTCTGTGCGGTTTCGCTTATGTCTTTTGGCGTGTGCTGAGACTGCTATGATGGGGACTACAGCTACCTTTCTTTGTTTGGGAGATGATATATTTATTCGGATGATTCCACTGGCAGTTGAGCAATTATGGATTTTAATTCGTTTGCAGTGATACCGGTGCCTTTCATAACCAAAGAACCAAGGAACATATGGAAGTCCAAGGAAATTAGGTTAAATACAAAAATAAAAATGTTCAACTCCAATGTTAAGTCATTCCTTTTATATGGCTGTGAAACATAGAGAACAACAACATTGACAATCATAAAGATACAGACTTTCATTAATGGATGCTTACGCACAATAAAAGGATGGAAATGGCAGGACAAAATCACTAACATAGAATTATGGAAATGTACCAGTCAAATACCAGTGGATAAAGAGATACAGCGAAGACGATGGCGCTGGATAGGACACACACTGCGGAAGCCAAATGAAAGTATTACACAACATGCCCTTTTTGGAATTTCCTAGCGAAAAGACAAAGAGTAAGACCAAAGAATTATTGGAGAAGACAGATAGAAGCAGAGATGAAGATGATGGGGAAGACATGCAATGATCTTAAAAGAATGACAAGAAACGGAACGACTTGGAAAGTGTTTGTTGAAGACCTATGCTCCACAGGGAGCTGAAAGGTGGGAGAAGAAGAGACCTTGTAATAGTGGGAACCTGACTCTTTGCATTTCTGGTTAAACTTCTGCTTGAGATCTATGTACTCTAATCTAACCTTTTGAACTCTTGGGTGAACATTAGCATTCTTTCACTCTGAAGATTCCCTAATAAAAGAACTAAATTCATTTGCAGTTTGTTCCCTTGTAAAGAGTTCTACACTAAACTATTTCTAAATTGTATCCTGGGATGAACGTTGGGTCAGTCACGGTGGTTTTATATCTTATTTGCCTCCTTAGTTGTCCCTATGTTAAATTTATCTGGTCATTACTTTGTCCTATGTCCTCATTTAATTATGATCTAAATATGTTGTAGCATCATACACGATTACATATAATTTCCCTTTTTCTTAGTATTCAAAATCTGCCAAATATGTTATTATTCAAAAATAAAAACTGTAACCGCTTAATCTTCAATCCCTACCAATTTCATCTGACAATATAGTCACTATACGTCAATAAAAGGCCAGCTGTATGTCAACTATAACATCAAACTTGCATAGATAAGTGAAAGTATCAAAGGCATTATCAATTAAGGCATATAAAATAAATCACGCATCACGTTTATCAAGTAATTCACAGATATATCCAATAAGACATAAAATAAATGAAAAGTTCCATAAAAATTATTGAAGAAAATGATTTCAGAATCCACCTTCAGGACATGACCAACATAAAATAACTCAAAGTCTAAACTCAAGACATGACAAAAATAAAATAAATGTGAGTGTGTCTCAAAAATAGACTAAAAGAAAATAACTCAGTCAATATTCAATCAAGAATGACCATCTTAAAATAATTCAGACTCTTAATCAGTCCAACATATATATAGCATCCATGAAATAAATTAAAGTTCATTTTCTATCAGAACCACCACAAAAAAATCAAAGTCACTACTCCATAGCTAACAATCATAAAATAATCTGATTCCACTTAAAATTGATACTCAAGAGAATAATTCAAAATCTCTTAACTAATCAAAGACATGTTATATCTAAACTAAATGTGAGTGCATTTCCCATAAGAGCCACAACAACATAATTCAAAGTCTAAACTCAAGACTTCCCAGTCAATATTCCATATCCAATGGAGGTAACCCTAAAATAATGTAAAAGTCCCTACTCAATATTTGTCCAAAAATTATCAAAGCAACAATGTATAAATCTTCAAAACATCCATGTATCTTCCTAAATCTCTTGCAAAGTTTTCGCAAATTCTCTAATCATCAATGTATTTCTAAGAATGTTCAAAAAAAAAAAACTTTTAAGTCCACGCCCCAACATAAATGTGATCAGCAATCAAAATCATCATTCGATGCCGTCTCCGTATCGAAGTTGGCCACCATGGAGCGCCATTCCACTCTGTTTCATGCTTTGATGATGCAGATTGTCATAGGCTGACTTGTCCATCTTTTGATGTTACTCGTCTATGTTAGTCTTGGTCTGCCTCTGCCTCTTTTACCTTGTATTTTCCCTCCTAATATTACTTTTATTAGGCTGTTGTGTCTTTTAACATGACCCAAAAATTGCATTTGTCTTGCTCTAATTGTGTTTATTAGCTCTCTTTTCATTTTTAGTTGTTTTAAAACTTCCTCGTTTGTTTTCTTTTCTTTCCATTCAATTCTACCTATTCTTCTATAAATCCAAATTTCAAAGACTTCAATTTTCCTAAAACAGTAGTTAGAATTTCTCTCCATGACTTTCTTTGGAATGTTACGTGATGAGGCTCCAATCTCTTTCACGGTGGTCTGCCATATTCGTCTTTCATGTTCTGAATATGCCTCATGTGTACCACACACTTTGCTGTTTTCGCTTTCTGGGCCGTTGATTATTTATAATTCTTCCGACCCATCCACCGTCACAAACTTTTCAGTCTGCAGGAACACAGATCAGCAATGCAACCCTAAAATTGACAGCTTCCACTCAGCAACTTGTTTGTTCTGGAGGACCTGAATTTTGATCTAAACACTTTTCACTCAACTCATCTTATAGCTCTTAAGAATCTGTAACTGAAAAATGTTGAGTGTGCAATTGAAAATGTTGAGTCTATAACCAACAATATCATTCTCTGTGAATAACATGAGTACAACAATGATCATTATACATAAGCATAAGATTGAGTATTTAACTCACCACTGGATTTAAACATACACATAATTACATTAAAATTAGCATACAATTAACATAGATTATAATCAAAGAGATTATATTTTACTGTACTATGGGTCACTGAAACAGAATCAAAATTCACTACTTACTGCTGGCATAAATATCAACATATAAATGTTAGTTGATTCAAATATCTAAGACAAGTTCAGCACTGTCAATCAAACATAACATCCACATGACATTTTCGGAAATACAAGTACAACATATACCAACATGCATAATAAGCAATACATTGCTTGATGTAAAAATTGTGTAAGCTCTTTGTTTTTCATCGATTCAATCAATTAACTGTTTGAAGAACCGTCTTTTCCGAACTGCTTCGATTAAGTTATTGTGACTGAGTTCTAAAAAACTTTCAGTCTTTACAAGCATAATTCTCCCTCTATCTCTGCTTCAACATATCAATCAATGTAATCCGTGTTTATCTCCAATAGCTGCTTTTATCTCTACCTGCAGGACTTTTCCATTTCGGAAAATGCTGCGACAAATCTTGTCATGACTTACAATTCCAAATACATATATTGTGCCAAAGTCGAGAGACTTATCGCTCCTGAATCCTTGGCTCTCCCCATTATGAATCTCAGGTTATTCCAACCTCCATCAATGTGCCTCACTTGCAACCATTTCTTGCTTCTTCTCTGAGTATTCTATCTCAGAAATTGTCTATATCTCACATAATTTTCGACATGCAAGACCTAGCTTCTTTAGGTCATCTCATATTATCTCTCTTCACTACTTATTAATTAGTCAATTGTAAACGTGGATTACCATCCAATTTAGTATTTTATTATTTCTGACCAACTTCTCAAGAGTCACCAATCTCATCATTGGTACATTTACTCTCCTATTTCTTCTGAGGTTATCACTCTTTTCCATCAGCTCTCTCGTCTACTATTATTCTATACCTCTCCTCTTACAACTTGGAGCTTCTTTCGGTGAAGATTCATATGGTCTTTTATTTCTTTGATCGTCTTCTATCTATGATTCCTCCACTGTCTCGTAACTATCTAATGCAGCAGTTACTCTAGTTTCATTAAAACTTAATTTGTCCTTATCTTCTTGTGCTAATCTGTTTTCCCTCTCCTCTAAGCGTTGCCTCATTTCTGGCAATGGCATATCACTTCCGTTGCAGGATTGTTCCCTCATTCTTCTCAGCCTTCTTTTCTCTATATCAGCGACTCTATCTAGTTTTTCTCTTGCAAGCTTGGCGGGTGTTTTTATACGGGGCATCAGTTTCTGATATTTCACTGTGTATTGACTCTGGTGCGCTCGAGTCTTCTGGGATCAAATTTTCCTGTATGTCCTCTCTAAAGTCTGTCAGAGTAACAGTAGAGCCACCTCCTGCTTTTGGCACAAGATCTTCTTGTGTTAATGATGGTCTATATTCCCTTGGCATGACATAAGTGACTTGGTGTCTAAGTCTGTCTGCAAGAATTCCTTCTTCAGGCTCACGCCACAAGGTATCGTCTAATCTTAAATAACGTACATGTGTTCTTATATATTGGTTACTAAGTTGATGTTTCTCATAGGTAACTGGTTATTTCTTATTAAACTCTATGTATCCACTTTTTCACCTGGGTTCTAATTTTGATGTGACATGTGGCTTTCTATGATAATAGAACACTTTCTCCCCCACCTTAAGAGTTGGCGTCTCTTCAATTCCACAGCATTTATTACGTTTTTCTTCTACCTTCTTAAGGTTGGCCCAAACTTCTTGCTGTGCTCGGTGCATCTCCTGCATAATTATTTAATGTGGCTCGTCACCATGGTACCATCTTACGGGTTGCAACAGATTGTTTAAGTGTAACATCGTTTCTTTTCCAAACAGCAAGAAATACGGAGATAATTGTGTGCTGTCATTTTTATTGACACGAATTGCTGCTACGGTATGGTTAAGAATCACATCCCAGTCTCCTTGTGTTCCATTGGTGGATTTTGCAATAATATCATTTAGGGATCTGGACTGTCTTTCATTGACACCATTAGCCTGTGGGTGATAGATTACTGTTGTGATGATTCATGTGAAATGAAACAGGGAGTACCGTCTTCCACATCTATTCTAAAGTGTCTCCACTTCCTAAGATTTCTGTGTGCTCTGATATCTTGTATAATTTTTTTTATTTCTGGATCTTTCTCTTGATCCTTTCTGGTTGCTGCTTCTTTCAAGTCTAAATCACTTTTGCTTATTATTCTTGTGTGATCTTCTTCTGTTTGTGCACCATGGGAATGATCTTCTTTGTTGCTTGTGTTTATAACAATAATTTGGAAATTTCTGTCATCTATCTCTGGCTTTCCTTTATCCTCTCCTCTTTCTTTTTTCTCCTCATATAGAATTCTGACAAGTAGGTCTGCGCAGGTATTGTCTGTCCCAGTGATATATTATATTATATAATATAAATTGTATTATATCCCTGTATATTTAGTGCTCATGTGTGGATCTTTCTATTTTGTACTGGTGATTTCAACATGGATTTCAGTGGTTTGTAGTCGGCCCTAATAGTAAACTTGGCATTGAGTAAATAGACAATTAGTTTTTGTAATGCGTAATGGATGGCAAATGCCTTTTTTTGTACCGCAGACCAGTTTCTCTGTGACTTACTGAGTTTGTGTGGCAGGAAATATATTGGTATCCAGGTATAATTTCGTCCCCTTTCTCACTCGGTTGAGCTAGACACGCACCGATGGCTTGATCTAATGCATCTGTTTACAATATCAATTCTTGGTCTACATTTGGGTGTGATATGAATGATACGGTAGTCGTTGTTTTCTTCAAGTTATCAAATGCCTTATTGACATTTCTCTGTCTACCTGAATCGAGCAAACTTTCTGATTAGTACCACTAGAGGCTCTACTATGGCAGGAAAGTTTGGTATAAACCTCCTATAGTAACCACATATGCCTATGAATCTTCACACTTCTCTAACTTTTGTAGGGTTTGCCATATTACTACCTGCCTTAACTTTGTCATCTGGTTTAATACCGTCGCGACGGATCACAAATCCTAAATATTTTGTTTCCGTTTTTATGAATTCACATTTGCTTAGTTTGAGCTTGACAGAGTGTGGTCTCAACCTTTCAAAAACTACTTCCAGGTGTCTGAGATGATCTGCCATACTGCCGGAGGTATACACTAGGATGTCATCCATGTATGCTAATGCAAACTTTTGCATCCCTTCCAGCACTTCATTCATTAAGCTCATGTATGTGGCTGGAGAGTCCAAATGACATCACGTTCCAAGCAAAACTACCTATGTGTGTACTGAATGTTGTGCGTTCCTTGTCTGCGCACCGATGCGTATACTCCAGAAGCCAAATCTGGTGTCTAATTTCAAAAAAATATTTGGCTCCGTTCAGCATCCCTTATATGTCATCTATCAGTGGCATTGGGTATGATACATTTTTGGTGATTTTATTGACAGCCCAGTAGTCACAGCTAAATCTATGAGTTCCATCCTTTTTAGACACTAACACTATAGGTGAAGACCATGCATGCAGATCTGGTTTTTTCAATGACTCCTGCCTCATCCTTTCTTCTATTGCCTTCTCCACTATTTCTCTATCCGTCAGTGGTGTTCTATAGAGCCTGGAATATATTGGTGGTGCATCACTAGTATCAATATCCATTTTGGTGGTCTTTCCAACCTAGTTCAAAATCATTCAGTGCAAACACATGATGATTGTTGTCAACTACTTTTTCTACAGGGAGCCGCGATAGCTCAGTGGTTAGTGAACTGGACTACAAAGGACAAGAGGTCAGATTCGATCCCAACCGACGGCTTCCGGGTTCACCCAGCCTTTAATGGGTACCGGATTTTTTTCTGGGAAAGTAAAGCGGCACGGGCGTAATACCGACCACATTACCCCAAAAATCATATGCCGAAGGTCTGTAAAATATATGATCACTAACACCACATTCCCCATACGCCACTTGGCGTGACTGTGGTACTTTACTTTTTTTTTTTACTTTTTCTACAACTTCTTTCTGGTCAGTATCAGTAATTAGTTGTGCTAATAATCCTTTCTTCTCTGTTCATTTAATTCCCTCCGGTTAATGTTGACTAGATGGGAAACAATGGTTTTCTTGTAGTTACTCTCTCTCTCTCCGGTAACTATTCTTGTATTGTTCACAGTACAGCTCTCTTCTGGTAACTTATTTGTGCGGGAAGCCCTGATAGAAATTCATGTTGTGCTCATTTTCTTGTCCTGGGCTTCCTTCTAGAATTTCTATATTAAGGGATTTTATTTCCTTGTTGATCTCTGCGACGACTATCCTTTCTTTAATTTTATCGTTTTGCCCGTACAGTTGAGAACCATCAATGGAAATTCATTATTCTTTCCTAAGTAAAAAAATGCCTTCAAATGAGGATAATCCAGGTAAACTTTATTGCCATTGCTTTATTTTACTATAAAACCAAGCTTGCTATATGCAAGTCATCTTCCATCCTGACCCATTCATTTCTTACTCTAATCTTTCTAAGATCAAAACAGATTCTTACTCCTTCTCTGTTTAAGAAATCTCTCCCAATTATCATGCTCTGTTTAGCTTGCTCACAACAGCAAATTCCTGTCTCACTTTTTACATTTCTAATCTATATATTTAATTTAGTTTCTCCTTTTACTTCTAATGACCTTCCAGTTACTGATTCCAGCTATTTGTAGAAGGTCTTAAACCATATTTCTCCCTTAATGGACGATATGCAGCTTCTCTTGTGACGCTGACAGAGGCGCCAGTATCTATTAAAGCTTTATACTTATATCGATCTATTTTTATTATGCAAGAGCTGGGGTCACCACGAAATGGGTTTTCTTCTTCAATTCCAGAACGATATAATTTCCGTTCACCCCTTGTGGTCCGGATCACGGAGCGTGGTGTTAGTTTCCCAACCATGGTCTAGCGAGTGGTCTTCGTCCGACATTCATTGGTTGCCTGAAATCTCTCTCTTGTGGAGTTTTTGGTTCTTTGTCGACAATCTCCCGCCAAATTTCCCAACCTATCACAATTATAACATCTATTATTAGCAACAGCCTCAACTCTTTTGGGGTTGTCTTTCCCTTCTTTGTCCTCTGGTCCAACGGTACTTAGCGTGATCTACCTCCATTGGTCTCTCAATTCGATTATTAGTGTCTTCTTGATACTGAGAGACATTTCTAGTTTCTCCAATCTGAAATCTCATTTTAAAATTCTCCTCTGTTATTCTCCATGTCTATTGCCTGATCAAGAGTTTGTGGTTTCTTCCTTAATATTTGCATTTTTAGTTCTGCATCTTTCAACCCATCTATGTATGTTACTGTTAATTGGACCTGGACAGCTTCTGCTTCCAGACTATACCCCGGGAATGTTTGTTCTGCTAAATTCTGTAGTCTGTCTCCATACACGCGTATTGTTTCACCTCTTTCCTGCCTTATTTTTCTCAAGATGGCGAAGGCACATTATGAGTCTCCATTTTCAGAATATCTCTGGGTAAATTCTTGTCTACAGTCCTCCCATGGTACATCAGGCTTCTGCTCTATCCTTCTTCTGATAAAGTTTGAAACACTCCCTGAACTTGCTTGAAAGGCTAGAAGTCTTACATCTCTGGAGCCTGTCTTTGTTAAGTGAGCGTACTTCTCGACTTCCTCTATCCATCTCTTAAACTTGGCTGATTCTCCTGTGAAAGTAGGGATATTTGTAGTCACCCCTTGTTGAATTTTGATCATCTTTAAGTCACCCACTACACAGCAAATTTGCTTCAGGAGCTCTGTTGCAGGTCCTTCGATGGACTCCATCCTGCTTACTTAATCCTTTTACTGTAGTGTATGATTGGGACTGTATGTGCTTGTTCGGTTGACGGTTATAATCTAACTGCAGTGACACTTTAATATATCCTTTCTAATAAATGAACAATTAACACCAATTAATATAACTTGTAACTATACAAAATAAATCAGCAAATTTAATCAGGTCTCAGGGTTTCTGAAAGAAAAGGACAATTATAATTAGTATTGTGCCTATGGAATTAACAACAATACATCATGGTTAACAGTAGTTCTTAAAACTTTCGACCAACAAAAAATAGTTTTCAATTTTATTATGCCATTAACTATTAGACAATATATCACATTTTAAACAAATTCTAACCGGCACAAGTCAAAATTACTTTACAATGACTGCCTCCTTAAGTCTACTAATAAAGATAACTAATAATTAACTATTCAACACTTCTAACTGCTTACTTAACTAACTAACTACCTAACTAACTAAATAATTAATAGACTTATCTCTAACACACGATGACTAAACTGTTTTACAAACTATTTTTTTGTGTTCTCCTGTATGAATATTCGGTAATTTCCTAGTTTGATCAGATATAGTATTTCAGTTTGGAAGAGTGATGTCCCCTAAAATATGTCTGCCAAAATACAGTGGTTGTACGCATTCTTGGCGTTGGGGTCATTACGCCGATTGGTAATCAACCGCACAATTCCCTTCGATCAGAAGATCATAATTAGGCCGAGTGGCGTCGTTTTTGTAACGCGTTATAATATATTTATAAATATTTAACACTTACGACCTTCGGCAAACTCACAAAAAGGGCATGGAACAACACGAAACTAACTCAAAAGACTAAACTCTTAATATATCAAACTTGTGTGCTTAGCACACTACTATATGGATCCGAAACCTGGACAACATTCTCAAACCAGGAAAAAAGACTAAATGTCTTCCACATGCGATGTCTCCGCAAAATAATGCACATCAAATGGCAGGACAAAATAACCAACTTAACTGTCCTGCAACGTGCTAAGACCCTAACAATCATGTCGATGCTCAGAAGTCGAAGGCTAAGATGGCTGGGGCATGTCCAACGGATGGAAGAAAAACGCATTCCTAGGCAAATACTATATGGCGAGCTAAAACACGGAAAACGACAAATCGGCAGACCTAAACTACGATATAGAGATATCTGCAAATCATCTCTGAAAGACTTCGCCATCTGTGAAAACGACTGGCAACATCTGGCAAGTGATCGCACATCATGGAGAGCACGTATAAGGAACGGTATAACAACATTTGAGACTGTTCTAAGACAGGACTTAGAAGAGAAGAGACTCATGAAAAAGGATGGTAAACCCGGTGGACCAGCGAGCCTGACCTGTTCATTATGTGACCGCGTGTGTTTGTCAAACATTGGTAGAATTAGCCACGAGAGAAGCTGTTCGGCAAAAACAATACCTCAAAAAAATACGCAATAGCCTCCACTAGACCGTCTGACAAGACGAAAAGGGCCATATATTTAACACTAAAGCTAAACCTAACCCCTGGACCCAACGCCCAATCAACAGATACTCCGAAATGATTACATGCCAGCGTAATGACCCAACGCCAAGAATGCGTAGAACCACTGTATTTTGGCAGACATATTTTAGGGGACATCACTCTTCCAAACTGAAAGACTATATCTGATCAAACTAGGAAATTACCGAATATTCTTTCTATTTTCTACATAAATTCTTGAGTCGAAGTCTGTACACAGCTGACCGGAACTACACACACGCTTCTTTTCTAAAACACGTGAATGATCATTAAAAATTGTTATTCTTACACACAAACACTGTATGAGTACTTGTTCCACTTCTCTATAAATTAAACACTTTATGAAACTGAATAAAAATGTTGATGAATTAAAGAAAAGCACACTTTCTTCTTCAGTTTGACAACACGTGCTGTTATTTATTTCTGGATGGTGTGTCGAGATTCCAAGTTGGCAAACTAGAAAACATCAGCCAAGAATTGAAAAGAATTAAATTGAACATCTTGAGACTATGTGAAATGAGATGGAAAGGAGTAGGATTATTACAACGTGACAGTGGGGATGTAATTTACTCTGGGGGAAAGAGGAGTAGGCAGCATGTTAGATAGACAAAGAAGCAAAACATTGAAAGGATTTTGGCCAGTGTCAGATAGAATTCTGCTTGTAAAATTGAGAGGTAGAACAATGGATGTTAACATAACTCAAGCGTATGCACCAACAAGTAATAGCGAAGAAGATAACATTGACACTTTTTACAACGAGCTAGAGATGATCATGGAACAGTGTAAACCCCTAGAAATAACTAATATATTAGGGGATTTCAATGCAAAAATAGGAACAGCTAAAATGCAAAATATTACTGGGTGACATGGCCTTGCAGAGATGAATGACAGAGGGGATAGATTGATAGATTGTTCAAAGACACATGAAATGATTATAGGTAACACCTGGTTCAAACAACATCATAGGCGACTATGGATAGGCAAAGCCCAGACAAAAAAATTACACAATAAAATTGATTTTATACTGGTACAGAGAAGATTTAGAAATGGGGTAACATCTGTTAAGACAAGGCTAGAAGCAGATTGCAACAGTGACCATGTATCAGTAGTTGGAAAGATAAGAATAAAACTGCGGAAGACACAGAAATCCTCAAGAAATATAAAATTAGAACTGGATATTCTTAGAGTAGATAAACAGATGAGTGATAAGTACAGCATGATAGTACAAAATAGATATAATGCTATTGAGAAAATACAGAACATCGAGGAACAGTGGGAAATGCTAAAACAATTGATTCAACAAACATCAGGACGAAGTAATACCAGTGACTAAAAGAATCAACAAAAAGAAATGGATGACAGAAGAAATATTAGAACTAATGGACGAAAGACGAAAATATAAGAAATAAGAACGGACATACAAAATAATGCACAAAGAGATTCAAAACAATTGCAGAGAAGCAAAGGAAGGATGGTTAAAAAAGAAATGTGAAGAAATTGAAAAACAACAAAAGAAAGACTCAAAATTTATGCACAATCAGTTAAATGAATTAACAGGAATAAAAGAAGTCAAAGTTTCAGGATGTGTGAAATTAAAGGAAGGAAATATAATAATGGGACAGGAGAAGTATTGGAAAGATGGTCAGAATACATCAGTCAACTCTATGATGATGAAAGATCAGAGCTAAACGATTCAAACACATCAATAATGCAGAGCGAAGTGGAGGACGCAATTCAACACATGAAAAGAGGCAAAGCTCCAGGTCCTGACAATATAACAATCGAAGAGATTAATGCATTAGGAGAGCTGGGAATACAAGTCATACCAAACTACTCAATGATATATATATATATATATATATATATATATATATATATATATATATATATATATATATAAATGTGCAAATAAACGTATTTGCAGTTATGGTGGTTACAATTAGACTTGTTTGCTGGTTGAGTTGTCTGCCTATGTGATTAAAGGTGTACCCAGAGGGATAGTTGGCCTAGATGCAATCATTAAGTCAACCACAACACGAAGTACCTACGAGATATGGCAAGTCAGCAAGGTAGATGTTATTACAGAAGCCATTACAGCTCATCAACATTATCAAGATCACAAGTTAGACAAATCAATCAACATCAATCAAGCGTCGTATCCAGAGAGATCAAGATATCATCAATCAACTATCATTATACCATCAAGCAAATACCATTAGACTATTAATAATATCGTCAAATGTAAATCTTTGTACACAAGCTCAAACTATATTTCTTCGGCTTCACGTTACGATTCTCTCCCAGGGAATAAATGACAGCTTGAATTGAACTGCACGTCGGCATTTGGGTGGGATGTACTATTTCGCCGATATTCTTGGTACTGACTATGCAAATAATCTTGAAAGAGACAATAAGGGGTTGCACATTAATCAGAACTCGAAGAGGGAATGAATAAGCCACCATCGAAATAAGAAGATACGAGTTACGTGGTGAGAAGATACGAGTTCTGTGGAGCGAAGACGAGGTTTGTCTGGTGAAAAGATGTGAGTTATGTGGATAGAAGATGACAAGTATATAATGAGAAAGGGCGAGATGTATGGTGAGAAAGTGCGAGTTGTATGGTGAGAAGGTGCGAGTTGTATGGTGAGAAGGTGCGAGTTGTATGGTAAGAAGGTGCGAGTTGTATGGTGAGAAGGTGCGAGTTGTATGGTGAGAAGGTGCGAGTTGTATGGTGAGAAGGTGCGAGTTGTATGGTGAGAAAGTGAGAGTTGTATGGTAAGAAGGTGCGAGTTGTATGGTGAGAAAGTGCGAGTTGTATGGTGAGAAGGTGCGAGTTGTATGGTGAGAAGGTGCGAGTTATATGGTGAGAAGGTGCGAGTTGTATGGTTAGAAGGTTCGAGTTGTATGGTAAGAAGGTGCGAGTTGTATGATGAGAAGGTGCGAGTTGTATGGTGAGAAAGTGCGAGTTGTATGATGAGAAAGTGCGAAATGTATGGTGAGAAGGTGCGAGTTGTATGGTGAGAAAGTGCGAGTTGTATGGTAAGAAGGTGCGAGTTGTATGGTGAGAAAGTGCGAGTTGTATGGTAAGAAGGTGCGAGTTGTATGGTGAGAAAGTGCGAGTTGTATGGTGAGAAGGTGCGAGTTGTATGGTGAGAAAGTGCGAGTTGTATGGTGAGAAAGTGCGAGTTGTATGGTAAGAAGGTGCGAGTTGTATGGTGAGAAAGTGCGAGTTGTATGGTGAGAAGGTGCGAGTTGTATGGTGAGAAAGTGCGAGTTGTATGGTGAGAAAGTGCGAGTTGTATGGTGAGAAGGTGCGAGTTGTATGATGAGAAAGTGCGAATTGTATGATGAGAAGGTGCGAGTTGTATGGTGAGAATGTGCGAGTTGTATGGTGAGAAGGTGCGAGTTGTATGGTAAGAAGGTGTGAGTTGTATGGTAAGAAGGTGCGAGTTGTATGATGAGAAGGTGCGAGTTGTATGATGAGAAAGTGCGAGTTGTATGGTGAGAAGGTGCGAGTTGTATGTTGAGAAGGTGTGAGTTGTATGATGAGAAGGTGCGAGTTGTATGATGAGAAGGTGCGAGTTGTATGATGAGAAAGTGCGAGTTGTATGATGAGAAGGTGCGAGTTGTATGGTGAGAAGGTGCGAGTTGTATGGTGAGAAGGTGCGAATTGTATGATGAGAAAGTGTGAGTTGTATGGTGAGAAAGTGCCAGTTGTATGATGAGAAAGTGCGAGTTGTATGATGAGAAAGTGCGAGTTGTATGGTGAGAAGGTGCGAGTTGTATGATGAGAAAGTGCGAGTTGTATGGTGAGAAGGTGCGAATTGTATGATGAGAAAGTGCGAGTTGTATGGTGAGAAAGTGCGAGTTGTATGGTGAGAAAGTGCGAGTTGTATGATGAGAAAGTGCGAGTTGTATGGTGAGAAGGTGCGAATTGTATGATGAGAAAGTGCGAGTTGTATGGTGAGAAAGTGCGATTTGTATGATGAGAAAGTGCGAGTTGTATGATGAGAAAGTGCGAGTTGTATGATGAGAAAGTGCGAGTTGTATGATGAGAAAGTGCGAGTTGTATGATGAGAAAGTGCGAGTTGTATGGTGAGAAAGTGCGAGTTGTATGGTGAGAAAGTGCGAGTTGTATGTTGAGAAAGTGCGAGTTGTATGATGAGAAAGTGCGAGTTGTATGATGAGAAAGTGCGAGTTGTATGATGAGAAAGTGCGAGTTGTATGGTGAGAAAGTGCGAGTTGTATGGTGAGAAAGTGCGAGTTGTATGGTGAGAAAGTGCGAGTTGTATGGTGAGAAGGTGCGAGTTGTATGATGAGATAGTGTGAGTTGTATGTTGAGAAAGTGTGAGTTGTATGATGAGAAAGTGCGAGTTGTATGATGAGAAGGTGCGAGTTGTATGATGAGAAGGTGCGAGTTGTATGATGAGAAAGTGCAAGTTGTATGATGAGAAAGTGCGAGTTGTATGGTGAGAAGGTGCGAGTTGTATGGTGAGAAAGTGCGAGTTGTATGGTGAGAAAGTGCGAGTTGTATGGTGAGAAGGTGCGAGTTGTATGATGAGAAAGTGCGAGTTGTATGGTGAGAAGGTACGAGTTGTATGTTGAGAAAGTGTGAGTTGTATGTTGAGAAAGTGTGAGTTTTTAGTTGAGAAAGTGTGAGTTGTATGGTGAGAAGGTGCGAGCTGTATGATGAGAGAGTGCGAGTTGTATGTTGAGAAAGTGTGAGTTGTATAGTGAGAAGGTGCGAGTTGTATGATGAGAGAGTGCGAGTTGTATGTTGAGAAAGTGTGAGTTGTATAGTGAGAAGGTGCGAGTTGTATGGTGAGAAGGTGCGAGTTGTATGTTGAGAAAGTGTGAGTTGTATAGTGAGAAGGTGCGAGTTGTATGTTGAGAAGGTGCGAGTTGTATGATGAGAAGGTGTGAGTTATATGGTGAGAAGGTGCGAGTTGTATGGTGAGAAGGTGTGAGTTGTATGGTGAGAAGGTGCGAGTTGTATGGTAAGAAGGTGCGAGTTGTATGATGAGAAAGTGCGAGTTGTATGGTGAGAAAGTGCGAGTTGTATGGTGAGAAGGTGTGAGTTGTACGGTGAGAAGGTGCGAGTTGTATGATGAGAAAGTGCGAGTTGTATGGTGAGAAAGTGCGAGTTGTATGGTGAGAAAGTGCGAGTTGTATGATGAGAAAGTGTGAGTTGTATGATGAGAAGGTGCGATTTGTATGATGAGAAGGTGCGAGTGTGTAAGTGAAATGATGAGAAGTGTGTCAAATTAAAAAGCGATATATCCAACTTTGTTCTAAAAATGCCTTGAGATTGGTTAAAAGATTTTTCTTGATTTTCTGATCTTTGAAATATAAATATAAACTTTGGATTTATTTGTAGTATTTGCTTTGAATTAACCAATTTTCTTCATAATTCGTTACGAGATTGTCCATGCATAACTTTATAATGTCATTGTGAAGGTACGATTTATGTACACTCAGTAGTTTTATTGTTACTGCCTTGTTGGTATCATGCTACATTATCTTCATGGCACTTAATTTTTGTCTTGCTATTGGTAATTCATCTTTTGATCTCCTGGCAGTCTCCATTGATAACTATTACATAATGGTACACATTTTTTGTTTCCTAGAAGTTCAAGTTCCTTTCTGTTGAATCTGATTTTTTTTTAAACTGCTTTTCAACAATTTTAATTTGACATTAGCGGTCAAGGAAAAATGAAAGTCCTCACAAAATAAATGATGAGGTAAATAATACAGGGCGTGATAAGAAGAAATGTAATCAGAATGACGATATCAGGGACTGGTTGATCTCAAGGCAAGACGCCGGCCTCGAGACAGAGAGGTTGTGGGTTCAAATCCGGGCTACACCAGTTGGGATTTTTATTTATGATTTCTCTCTGCGGCAACCATCACTGGTCTCAGCAGCCAGGCCCGGATTGAAACGTCAATTAGTTATGGACTTATGGACGGACAAAATATGAGTACCTCAGAAGACGGAGTTATCTACCTGTGAGGCGAGGGACCCCTGCGCACACGGCTAGCAGGAAAAAAACGGATTAACGAGCAAAATTAAGTTCCTAGTCTCTAGGGACTTCGTCAGAGGTAAAAGCTGGCGAACACCAAAAAAGAAAAAAGAATTACGATATAACGAAAACAGTTATAGTTAAATCAGTGACGAATAATATAATTTGTGTGTTTTTAGGACAACATCTCACAGAGAGGATTAAGATGTAGAAGCAATGAGAAGGAGGATAGGGAGACTAGCAAGTCACAGATCAATTCAATATAAGACATTTGAGACACCAAAATAAACACCATACTTGAGACATCACGATAAACACCACACTTGAGACATCACGATAAACACCACACTTGAAACACACTACAGACCACTGTTCCAAACTCCCAATATTTTCTCCAACAGGGGCGACAACTGTAGACTGTTCATGAGCGAGTTCATCATAAATAATCAAAAACAAACCTGAAGTCTTAGGATGGACATTTTGGTGCCTTTGATATCTCTCAGGTCTGCTATAGAAGACATAATTCGTTGAACATCAGGTGGTACTGAACCTGTACCAGACACAAAGATTATTTAGTAGCAAGGCTTCTTTCATATTAAACATTTTTCGATATTCTGTAATCGTCTTTAATTTCTTCATTTAGATATATCTTTCTCTAGGACACACCAGAACAATCTGTAAGCCTTGACGGTTTGCTTAAACATGCTACCCGTAGTGGTTCTAAAGAACTTAATAAATGGGACGATCTTAAACTTCTTGACATTTAAAGTACATCTAGCCCGATGCGGTTCTATTTTACTTAGAATTGTAGGCTTATTATTTCATATTCATTTTTGTTCCATCATCATCGGTGTGCGTATATTTCACATAACGTCGTGTGCCAGGGTTATATAGTTTGCTTCTTATTTATATTTTGATTGAACTATGTTGACAGTAATACGTATATAACAGCACAACGTTTTAAACAATGGTTTTGACACAACAGACAGTAGTGAGATGTACGTTTTCGAGGCTTTGAAATCCATGCCTGCCCCGGTAAATATATTACCGACGTCTATAGGGGGTCCACCATGCAGTGGTGAAGTTATCCTGACGGAATTGGTGAATAGGTTCCTACTTTATCATCTCCGGGTTCAGTGGTGTGATTGGTGACGGCGCTGAAGATGGGTGAATTATATAGAGAATGAAATAATGTTTTTAAGCTAGTTTCTAACTGCTGTTGTAACTTGCTGATGTGTGTTCAGCCACACGTGAACCGGTGACGTCATTACGTCGCACACACTAATCTCTCTTTACATACTCAAGAAAGAAAATATAATAAGTATCGATCTTTCATTCAAACAAATATGTGTACATTGCTCAAATAAATATATACATATATTAGACAAACATTATGGTTTATCTTACACAGACATCAATTAAATACAATATTTTTTTATAAAAGTGCGTTTCTTACAGCGAAGAATGATACATGTTGTAAAATATATTTAAAAAAAAAAAAAATAATATATATATATATATATATATATATATATATATATATATATATATATATATATATATATATCGAATGAGTGCCGCAGAGACATCTAGTAAAATATTTTTTTTTCCATGATGGAATATAAAGGAAAAATATTAAAAGTAGCGTTCTTTCACAGGGGTTAGAAGTTTTTCGTGATAGATTTGCCTACAGCGAGTGTTTCATATACAAAAATACAGATACAATTTCAAAAAGTGAACAGAGATAGCTGTGTCTAATGAATGTTGGTGTCATTATGGGTAATGTCCATGATCAACCTCAACTAGAGATAGCATCAACACCAACTAGAGTGATTATGAGAATATGTCTAACTTTCTTATTTAATATTAGCCGCAATGGTAGACGTATTATAGAGGTGTAAAATAGATCCAGGCAAAGACCACGTCACAGAAAATTAGAAATATAAACAAGCAATATTTATCAATACAGATAAGCGAAATCTGGCTTCAGTGATATGTGCCTCTGTATTATCACATGTGAGATAACAAGCTAATGTTGGTCAAGAAATACCTCACATATAACATTAAAGGTGGTCATTGTAGATCAGAAAACTAGAAGACAATTTAGTAAAGTCAGAGGCACTGTCAGAATATTAGGAAGCAATGTTAAAAAAGCCAGAGCCAAAGTAAAAAAACTAGGAGGTAATGTTAGAAAAATAAAAAAAACTAGGAGGCAGTATTAGAAAACTACCAGGCAATGATGCCAAGGACTTGCTGTAACTGAAACAAAGCGGTCGATAATTTACGATGCGAAGTTTAACCGGCCTGTCGAGAGGCAAATGATGTTATTGTTTTCCTTAACTATAAAATGTATATCACCAGTCCTGTTTTCCTCATCTTCCCGTTCGTCATCATCGCTGTCCCCATCAGATTGCTCACTGTTCCCATCTTTTACAGGTGCGGAGGCGAAACGTATAATTAAAGACAGCTTTATTAAATGTATATCGTATGTGCCTGAGTTGAAATCTACGAAACCTGCCTAAGGCACATCTCAACACAAATGCCACTGACTTATGAGCCGAGTAGTCATCTGAAGATTGTCGATTTCTCTTCCCTGAAATAGAGCCAAACAAAGGAGAAAAAAACACATGTTGTTGGTATAAGGAAAAGTGATATTCCGATTTTTCTATAAGGTGTAAATTTACTTATTGTCAATAATATATGGTGGCAGCTTCTCCAAAATATCATCCGATCGGAAAATCGTTTATGTGAAATAAATAAAAACTAGTGGCAGGAATGCTCTCAATCATCCATTTCGTGTTGAGTATGTTGAGCAGGACAGCGTCTACAAGATTGTGGTCCTTTAACGAGTCAACGAATTTTGTGAAATCACCGAATTTCTTGACTAAGAGTGGGAATTCAAGAAAAATAATTTTATTGAGGGAAGTGTGGAAGAATCTTAGATCACCAGTGTATGTGTCTGAGAATGAGGTGGTGCTATAGTTAATTTTAAAGCGAACGGTCCGACCATCAAAAACACCCCTAAGAAGAGTAGGCCACTCTGTCGTGAATGGACGTGGGGGAGAGTTGAAGCAAGTATACGTAAAAATTACCATGTTGCCATTAGCGTGCGTTTTTATAGTTGACCAGTTTTGTTCATACACATCAAGGACACATCATCAGGTAGTGTTTCTAACGAATCATGCTTATCGTTCTTGTGATTTTTACTTTCTGGCAACAGTTTCATCTTCGTCTTTCTTTCGTTTGGTGGATGATGACGAGGCCACTGGGGCAGTGGTTGGTGTAGAAGGACCTGGAACCGACAGGGAAGCGGCTAATTCAGTTGATGGTGTCATCGGGGCAGTGTCCGATAGCTTAAGCTGTAGAAACAGCACAATGTTTTAGTCTGATATGTTTAACTAGAGAATCAGTTCTCGTCTACGAGTGGCAAATGTCAAAAACATGGCGGATAAGCCGATGGGCGAAAGGTGTATGACGCAGCATATCACGGCGCCGTGTAAATGATTGTTAGCATAGTGGGCACTTATCTTGTCCAGAAGAGGCATCATTATGAGAAAGCATATATCCGATATTAAAAAACACCATTGAAGACCACTGTCATCAATGCTAATATAAAAATAACTAGTAAAAATAATAACATCAACTTACAACGTAAAAGATGCTCGCAACACAAACAAACAATAAAAATACATTGTTTAAACACCACAGTTAAGAAAACATAAAAAAAAGAAAAGAAAAAATATCAGTTAACTTACATCGCAAAATATAGTCTCAACACAACCAATTTTATCCAATATGTTCTACCCTGAATAGAAAATGTGAAAATTACCATCAGTATAACAGTCACCGCAATTATATCACTAATACACAATCATGATTAATGTTTATTTATAAGGTGGTAACAGATGTGAGTGATAGACGTATAAAATAACCAATCAGAGAAGACAGTTTGTTCCATATGTAACTTCTGTTACGCCTTCCTGGTCATCGGTGGGGTGGGAAAATGCTGGTGAAGGTGGAGATTTACTTGAACTTGAGTGGACCATTGATACAATAACGATTGGTTACTCGAAGTCGAATTGACCTATGACCTGATTTACTAAATTTAGAATAGACCACTGATACAATACCAATGTTTCCACTTATAATCCAAAGACTTTAATACATATAAGAAAATACCACCCAAACCTCGGTTAGAGACTCCTATGGAAAACATTTGTTTTAAAAGTTAATTTTGCGTTTCTTACCCCAAATATAGTTTTAAAGACGACTATGGAAATTACTTGATTTAAAAGTTACATTTATTTAGATACAACCCCAAACACTTTTTGAGAGACGCTGGTGGAAATTATTTTTTTATTAAATAAAATATATTTAAATACAGTTATAGTAAATAGTACGTTTTAGACGCCCTTTTCAGACATGCACCCTTGATTTAAAGCCCCGAGCAACCTACAAGCGATTGCTTCAAGCAAATTTTGAGGTCTCTAAAACGAACTCATTACTACTACTATGTCTAAATAAATGTTATTTTTAAAACAAATACAATTTCCATAGGCATCTCTACAAAGTGTTTGTGGTTGTATCTAAATAAATTTCATTTCCAAAGTAAACAATTCCCATATTTGTCTCTAAAAAGTGTCTGGGGTAAGAAAGGCAAAATTAACTTTTAAAACAAATTATTACCATACATGTCTCTAACCAAAGTATGTGTGGTATTTCTAATTTGTATTAAGGCATTGTATTACAAGTGGAATTTCTTTAGTGGTCAATTCTATATTTAGTAACTCAGGTCAGAGGTCAATTCGACTTCAAGTAACCAACCGATATTGCATCAGGTGTCAAATCAAGTTCAAGTAACACTCCACCTTCATCCGCATTTGCCCGTCCTACTGATGGCCAGGCAGGTGCCACAGCAGCTACATATGGAATAAACTCTCTTCTCTGATTGGTTATTCTATACGTCTATCACTCACATCTGTTACCACCTTATAAATAACCCTAGAACACGAGTGTGTATTAATGACATAAGTGTGGTGACTGTCACCTCTGATTCTTATACCGACAACGTGTGTTTTTCCATCGTTTGGCGTTATTTCAGGGGAGAGAAATTGACAATTTCCAAATGACCACACGTCAGCTCATAAGTCAGTGGCACTTGTGTTGAGATGTGGCTCTCATTGACCGTTTTCGGGTGTAACTTTAGAACAACTCTCTCGGTCGTAGGTTTCAACACTGGAAGATACGACATAATTTAATAGTCTTTAAATCTTCGATTCGCCTCCGCACCTGTAAAAGATGTGAACAGTGAGCAATCTGATGGGGACAGCGATGATGATGAACGGAAAGATGAGGAAAACAGGACTGGTGATATAAATTTTATAGTTAAGGAAAACAATAACATCATGTGCCTCTCAACAGACCAGTTAAAGTTCGTAGATATCGTAAATTATCTAGCGCCTTGTTTCAGTTACAGTAAATCCTTGGCAACATTGCCTGGTAGTTTTCTGATACTGCCTCGTAGTTTTTTATCGTTGCCTCCTAATTTTCTGACTTTTCTTACATTACCGCCTAGTTTTCTTGACTTTAGCTCTGGCTTTTATAACATTGCTTCCTGGTTTTCTGACAGTACCTCTGACTTTACAAACATTCTCTTCTAGTTTTCTGATCTACATTGACCACTTTTAATGTTACATCTGAGGTATTTCTTGACCATCAGTCGCTTGTTATCTTACAAATGATAATACAGAGGCACATATCACTGAATACAGGTTTCTCTTATCTGTGTTGATAAATAAAGCTTGTTTATATTTCTAATTTTCTGTGATGTGGTCTTTGCCTGGAGCTATTTTACTTTTCTATACTATGACTACGATTTGCGGCTAATATTAAATAAGAAAGTTACACATATTCTCATAATCACTCTAGTTGGTGTTGATGCTATATCTAGTTGTGGTTGATTATGGACATTACCCATGAC